>OX387343.1:36499309-37099309 GCA_947563465.1 Archips xylosteana
GCAATTGTAATTAATATAGTCCTTTTAATTAATTGTAGTTATTCTACAAAGTACAATTATTGAGAGAATCATAATGCTCAGTAAAAAAATCTATAAATCTACAGTGGTTTTAAACCAGATACCTATATAAGTTTTATGAGATCTTATTTGGTTCGCATTAGTGCGAAATACCTTATGGCTACTAGAAATTTAAGTATCACATTACCTTTGTACATGTATTCTAAATCCCAGCAGTACAAAAAATATTACTATCAAAAATGTAAGCTTAAACATAAACATAACGAAAAATGTAATCACATTGTCTTTGGACATTATAAATCAAGGGTCAAGACAAACTTGACAAATATAATCCATAATAAAAGTATTGCCCTCACTGCAGTCCCAGCAAAAACATTTTTTGCACACCATACATTTTGAGATCCGATTTGATACAAGAGGACCGTGACAGCTATCACATTTAAAAGTACGCCTAACGACTTGTTTTACACTTTTTGCAGTTGTATTTGCGTTTTTAGAAGTTGTATTCGTTTTATACTTTGCATTATTAAATTGAGCAAGGAAATCGTAATCATCATTTGAAGTAGGCGCATCTTTTCCCTTTGACCCGGAATTTTTTATACCACGGCTACTGCTGGAACAGGAAGGAGCTGGTTTTGAGATTATATTGATTGTTTCTTTAATCGTTGTTCTAAATGACTCTTTATTATCCATAACTAAATATACATCCTCCTTTGACATAGGTAATCGACCTGCAGGTGAGCTGTTAGTATTGTTTTTATTTGACGCATTTTCTTTGTTACTATTGCACAGAAAAGTGTCAGTTTTATTTGCGTTCAAAGGTTCGTCTTGACCCTCTGTACAACACACTAGTTCGGAAATTGGTGCCATATGTATTATGTTGAAAACAGCGTCATGTTCAATTTCCTCAATATCCAATTTAAAACTCAATGGAGATATGGACATATATTCTGCCATGGAGTCATCCGGAACAAAAGTACACTGTGTTATGATCGGCTTAAAGTTACACAATGTATGCGTCTTTGGTCCAAAACAGGTACATAATCCTCTTTTACAGAAACAGCTCACGTCCCGATACTTCACTAAGTGCTTTGAAATGTTTGCTTCAGGACTTTCTGCAATAATTTGATGAAGCTGTAAAGTACCTTTCAATGGCTTCACATCAAAAGGAATTAAAGATGACACTTCAGCAATATCAGTTTCTGAAACGTAGAATATTTTCACTACTTTCATAACGTCATTTAATATCTCAAAGGCGTCGGTAGCGTTGGTACTTGGTAACGTCTTTACCAAAACAGACGTGTTTATCTAAAGTCCTCTTTACTGAGCCTCCTATGCCATCAGCAACGCCTTTGCCATGCCCAGCTTCAAAATATGACCACGTGGCATATTTTAATCCTAACTCGTGCTGAAATTTGCTCAAAAGGAAAAAAATTGTGCTTTTGCCGGTACTGCGACGTTGGTCCGTCTGAATAAAAATGCACAACTTCGACACCCGGATTATGTTGTTTCACAAGTTTTAAGATAGGCTTTAAATGTGCCCATATAGCTGCAGGTTGGTGACTATTATCTGGAGATAAAGTGCAGAACGACTGAGATTCTTTCGCCCAGTATATCATCCCTGTTTGTAGCGTGATTTGACTCTTCGACGCTCCAAAGTGCATGCTTTGAATTTCCTCGGCCATTTTTGTCTCGTAATTTTCAGAAAAATCACAAATTATTAACGCTTCATTTGGTTGAAGATCCATCACAGCCTTTTGATATTGCTTTTGCTGGTGGTTAATATTGAAATAATGTGTTTTGAAAATTTGAATGTCTCTGTTAAAAAGGGATACTAAATCGTCCAGTGTACCAGTTTTTACGCTTTTTGTAATTTTTTTCGTTTTATGGATAGTGTTTCCTTTCATGTACTCGTGATCAATACGTTCCCACTGCTGCCAAGTCAGTTCTTTTTTTAAATTCTCTGCAGTAATATCGTGTTGTAATGTCAAAATTTTACATTTGTCACATTTGCCGTAGACACAAGAATATGAGGTCACGTCACAAAGAATAGTCTGTAGTAAATCTTTAATAGTTTTTTGTTTAAAAACATCATGCTTTTGCAACACATTTAGCTGAAACTCTATGTTGCTGTGCTTTATGCACAAACAAGTGTGCCTTGAACGGAGGTGTGGTGAAAGCACATAATCAAAAAAAAAAAAAATCAAAATCAAAACGTTTATTCTGCAAGTAGGCCGCAAAGGGCTCTTTTACATGTCATTTTTTTAAACTACCAGCGCTTTCGTAAGGACCATCATTGCCAAGAAGAATGCGCCGCAAGAAACTTGGCAGAAAGTCATCTTTTCAAATCTAAATATAATAAATTACAAATTAAAAAAAATCATACAAATATAGAATTAAGTAAATAAAAAAAATAATTATATAAAAAAACAATACAGGGATGTATTGGGTCCCTTAGTTAAAAAACTAAAACAATACCTACATCTTAACTATATCTACGTTAAGTGGAAGTGTAGAATGCTTCCACCGTCAAAAAAAAATTAAAAAGGAAAAAATAAAAATATTGGAGATGTCTTCCAATGTCACAATAATTAAAAATGATTGTGTTAAAAACACATTTCAGGTCAAGTAACCATTAAACTTTTGGATTCCAAAGGCAAACGCTTACGCCTGCCGCCCCCAAAGTTGGCTCACACGCACTCATGTCATGCTCTGAAAGCAGAGCGGTACCGAGGGCATGTATCGCTTCCGTTCCCATAAGCCTTATGGGAATAAAACGGCTTATTCCTGTGGAAAGTGGAAAACTTACTTTTTCCTCCCTCATCTTTGTATTTCTGGTGAAGATGGGCCAGTGTGTCTGTTAGGTATCTTATTTGCTGCTTGTCCTTGTGTTTTGTTCTGCATTCCTTTTTGCCTGATGTGCAGCGACTTACGTCATCTCTGAGGAAAAAGTTTGTAACTTCTTCATTATAACTAGTTTTTGCCTTTCTCGGCTTTGCTCTTGCTATTCCCTTTAGCCCCAGTAAGCTGGCCATGTATTTTTTGTTTTTAATCGCATTAGCAACAACTTTTTTAAAAACATTCCTCTCTGCAATCTTTACACAATTTTTATACGCTTGCGACATGGCATTTTCAAGTAATTCTTGGCGAGCTTTTAATTTATTTATATCGTCGTTGGGACTCTATACGATGAGCTCCTTCTTCAAGAAGCGAGAGCACAGAAAATGGACTTGGATGAGCCCTGACGGTGTATTTCAAACTAAATACAAACTGACTGACGGTGTAACGAGGAATGAGATAGACTTTATTATGTCGACGAGGAAGCAAATATTCAATGATGTCTCCGTGATCAGTGCGGTTAAGGCGAGGTATTTCAATGGGAGACGGAATCGAAGGTTGCAAGATCCAATGTTTTAGATATTTACTATTAAATGACAGTCTTCGAAAAAATATACGTTATACCTAAGGATATTGTCTAAAGAACGTGCTAATTGGTTACGCGATAGGATGTACTTCACTCGATCATATAAAATCCCGAACACAGGCTAAAATAAAAACTAAAATGCATTATTTAGTGTTTATTTTTTTTATTTTCTACATAATTTTTATATGGAAATATTTCTCTTTAAGTACTACAGAGAATCTGCTAAATTTTGGTTTTGTATTGATGTTGTTTATTTTTTAAATTCATATTTATCCTAAAACTTGACCGCTGCCCAACGGTTTGACAACATGCCGCGCCGCCCGCTACCCCGCCAGTCGCAATCAGGCGCTTGCCAACGTCGGATCAGTGTCAAATTTTCTCCGCCCGTTTTGCGTCCGTGCGAGGGTAAAATATTTGAAAATGGCTAATAAAAAAAACAAAATAAGAAAGAAATCAGTGCTAATATCTAAAAGAAGAACAGGAAAAGAGAACTTTATGAAACGGTACGTAAATTTCCATATTTTCATCCCTACTTTCATTGCAGTTGTAGATCACGAGTACTTGATGAGCGACGACACAGACTAAATATAATATCAGTATGACAAAAGTTTAGTGTGAATGTACCTACTGAGAATTTTCTATGTATATTTCGTAATTACTTGACACATAAAAGTAAAACCAATATTATGTAGTTGATTTAATTGCTCAGTAAAAATTAACAAACAGTAGTTCATCATTACCTGACTGCCCCAAGGAGGATTATGTTTTTCAAGCGTATGTATGTATGTAGGTATGTGGGTATTTATGTCCATTTCTTTGGTCCTCGCTGCAGCCTAAACGGCTGGACGGATTTTAACATAATAATATGAGGTATTATTAGATTCGCCATAACTGTCGGAGTGACATAGAGAAGGTATATAATATTTCAACAAGGCGTCGGCGAAAAAAAATATGGCGGGGTAATTAAAAAAATATTTTGTATTGTAACAATGGCGATGGCGGGATGAACTGGACTTCTTCTTGGAGGATATAGATTGGCAACTGTGGAGGACTGTCCGCTAGCACATCCTCATGGTATATTAGGGGATAGACCTCCATAGTTGCGCCAATCTCATTTATATTATAATATGGTACCAAAGGCCTCTTCATGTTGGCTTTGGCCCCATGAATGCCTTTCAAATGACCGGGTCACCATGGGCCCGTGATCGGAAATCCGTACCAACACAATAATAATATGGGTATCAAATGAAAGTTAATAATTAGCCCATTCTATATATAGGTATATATGGGTAATTATACTTCTAATCTACCGTTATCACAGAAATATCTAAAATAGCTAATTTAAAGACCACTAGACTTAGTTTCATCTTTTTAGAAGTTTTTCTTTTGCACTCTGTTGCTGTATGGCGGTGGGTCTAAGAAAGCGAAGAGCCTTAGTCAATAGTACCTATACTATAGTACCTAACAAAGCAATAATAAACGAAAGATAAGCACGTGTTTGAACCAGACCAAATTTTTTATAGTGCTAAAATAATGACCGTTGTCTTTTTTCCAATGGGCTTGCATTTGACCCTCGTCTATTTCCATAGTAGAACAAAAGAAGGCCACATGTTCCAAATTCCCAAAAGCAGGAATGAATGAACTAATTCTGTGTTTATTAATTTACTATTTTATTTTAGGTCAAAAAAACAGCCACGAGTGTCTGGTATGGCCACTCCTTTAGAAGAATTGCAACCTGTGAATTTCAGTACTACAGTAGATGAGTAAGTGGGTCATAGTCATAGGTACAAAAATGTTTTATTATATTTACTGAACATGAAAATTGAAATAAATTACTAACTGTTACTGTTTCAGCGTGACTTTACACACTACAGATAAAGAACGACTTGCAGAATATGATGACAGTTTATCTCAAAATAATATGATTGAGTGAGTATCTATATAAAATTATTCACATAATAAACAAAACCTTAATTATAATATAACTAACATAATGTAATTGGTTTTCAGGCCCATGGATATTGAAACATGTAACAACGTGACTGACGTGTCCGAAAACTTTACTAGATTGGAAATGGTCGATCCACAACAAACTGTAACTTTTATGTAAGTATAACATTTTGTGTGATAATATTTTTATCTTTAATTGTCATTTTATTAACTTTACATTGTGCAAACATATTTTTTTTTTAAAAAGACTTTGTAATATACCTTCTAACAAAATATAATATTAATCTAAAAGATGAAATATTTATTATAATTAATTATTTTATGCGTTCACTGTTTCAGAGATACTGAAGAGACAGAAAACTCTCTTATCGCTGAGAATGAACATAAAGAAGATGAAGTTCAACCTATTTTGGGACGGCGAATTATTGACATAAATTATATTTTACAGGAGTTACAAGAAAAAGCTCGACATAACGGTTTATTTAACTGCACATTAGGTAACTTCCGTTTAATTAGTGAAAAGCGACGAGGACTTTTATCGGTATATCGTTTTGAATGCAATATGTGCAAACAAGTTTGCTTGATTAACTCTGAAGATCAAAACGACAAAGAACGAGTGAATCTAAATATAGCCGCCACTACTGGAATTGTGGCTTCCGGTATCGGCTTTTCTCAATTTGAGGAATTATGTTCAGCTATGGATATCCCTGTATTTAGTTCAAACTACTATTCGAAATTAGAGGATGAAGTATTTGAAAAATGGAAAAAGACTGCAAGTGATTCCATGGAAGCTGCAGTTCAAATAGAGAAGGATATCGCTATCGCGGAAGGTCGAACTAAGAACGGCTACCCTGTCGTTGATGTTTACGTTGACGGCTCATGGTGCGCTAGATCTTACGGCACCAACTATAAAGCGTCATCAGGCACAGCAGCCATAATCGGCAGAAGAACAGGTCAAGTCCTTTACATTGGAATAAAAAATAAATATTGCTTGGTATGTGCTCGAGCTGAGCACAAAAATATGTCGCCAAAGCAACACAAATGCTTTAAAAATTATGAAGGTTCTTCGAGCTCCATGGAAACGGAAATAATTGTAGAAGGTTTCAAGGCGTCGATCCCAATGTATGGCATCATATATGAGCGAATGATAGGAGACGGAGATGCTTCTACTTATGCTGCAATACTCAAAGCCAGACCGTATGAGACCGAAAATGTGACCGTAGAAAAAATCGAATGTCGGAATCATATACTGCGTAACTTTTGCAAAAAACTACGTAGTCTGGCTACAGAAACAAAATATATTCTAGCGCATCGTAAAATGCTTACCAACGTCAAAATTTTGACAATGCGGAAATCAATTGTACAATGTATAAGACATCACAAAGCCTCTAAAGGTCCTCGCAATGTAGCAATATCAAGTCTTCACAATGATATTATTAACTGTGTAGCACATGCTTTCGGAGACCATAGAATGTGCCAAGAATATTATTGTACAAAAGATAAAAATGACAACGAAGAGCTCAAAAAGATCCAGAATTCCACATTCATATTCAGAATAAACGCGATTGTTTCAAACGTTGCTGCTAAATCACGCAGCTTAGTTGAAGACGTTAGTACAAACACTGTTGAGTGTTTTAATAGTGTCATCGCCAAATTCATTGGGGGGAACGAACAAATTTTGCACTGAAAGGAGGTTACCAAGGGAGGTGCTCAGCAGCTGTTGTTTCGTTTAACTGCAAATCCGCACTTTCAGCCATCCAAAAATCTTTTTTAAATAAAAGTCCTAAAGGCAGGGTAAAGATAATTGAAAGAAGAAGAGCACAAAAACGAAAGTTGAACTTAGAACATCCGGTAAAAAAAACACGAAAATTAAAAGAAGTTAATCAAAAGTAACATGACTATGGTCCAGCGAGCTCAGCACCAGATATGTCTACACAAGAGTTAAAGAAAGCAGAAGAAGAGTTCTTAAATAATTTAAAAATGCTTACTTCTGATAGGCATGCTATCGAGAGAGCTACGATTTTGCAACGAGATAGCAGTGAATGGCTAGAAATAAGAAAAAACCTAATCACCGCATCTAATTTCGGCCAAATATGTAAAAGAAAAGTTAGTCTTAACACTGCTCCTTTGGTGAAAAACATACTATACCAAAAAAAATTGTCACATGTAGTTGCTGTTGCACACGGAATAGAGCACGAAAGGCAAGCACTTCAACAGCTGCAAAAACAAGAAAATATAATTATTATGCCTTGCGGTTTATTCATCGATAAAAGTTATCCATTTATTGGAGCAACTCCTGACGGGTTAGTAGGCGATGATATGCTAGTAGAAATCAAGTGCCCTTTAACTGTAGTAAAAAAAGGACTAACAAATGCAATACAGCAAAACAAAGTACAAATTTTAAAATTTGACAAAAAAACTTGCACTAGCACTATAAATAAAAAATGTAATTGGTTCTATCAAATACAGGGGCAGCTTCACGTCACTGAAAGACGACTCTGTCTGCTAGGAATCTGGGCTGGAGAAAACGAACCCTTGCTTACAAAACTCATCGAAAGGGACGATAATTTCTGGAAAACGCAAATGGAGCCAAAGTTGACCAAATTTTACATGAAATGTGTAATGCCGGAAATTGTAGACAGTAGACACGCACGTGGAATGCCAATAAGAACGTTGTCCTTACAAGATGACAAAGAAAATGTTAATTATGTAGACTCCCCAGCCTTACCATCACTTGAGCCACAAATGGAAAATGTTAATTCTGTACAGTCCACAGCCTCAAAATCTTTTGAGGCACATTCAGATTTGCAACCGGGTACAAGCACACGAGAAATAAATTTTGAAGAATTTTGAGATTAGGTATACATAAAAATTAATATTTAAAATTTAATATATAAATTTGTTTTATTTGACACCCTTTACCACATTTCGGTGCCCCTTTTCTCCCATAAAATTTTAAGTCATAATGTATCATTAGTCATAATCAACGTTAGTCATACAGTGACTTATTTCTGAAACGGTATTTTTTTCAGGACTTTTTTAATGCCATCTTATAGAATGCAGTAGGTTAGGTTTGTTTTATAACAATTCCGAAAAATAAATTGTTTCAGAAATAAATCATTGTATGACTAACGTTGATTATGTCTAATGATACATTATGACTTAAAATTTTATGGGAGTAATTATAGACCCATTATATTTATGTCAATCAGCCCTTGTAATAAATAACACTACAACCCTCTCTGGTGGATAAACCCATGAAATTAAATTGCTTTCCAGAAGAAAAATAATAAAAATATAATTGAAAACGTTTATAATAAAACGGATACCAAAATACACAAAATAACAAATCAAAACTTGAAAAGATAAATATGTACAGAAAACACATGTAATTATAGATATACTTGCCTGAAATATGTTCCACTAAATCTCAGCATTGTCTAAGAAACTATCTAGCATTACATAAAAATATACAATAATTAAAATACAATGTTATCGTACGGAATATCCTTTTACTGTGTACTGTGACATTCATGTGACGCGCGGTGCGGGACGCGGGGAGCGCCCCGAGTAGGCGGTATCAAACCGACCTCCCTCACCCCCTGTGTTTCCGTCTCGCATTGAAATACCTCGCCTTAAAACCGGGAGTGATCACCGTATGGTACGAGGCACATTGAATATTCGGTTCAAGCTTGAAAGATCGCGACTGATAAAGTCTACGCTCCGCCCGGCACCAGCCCAGCTACAAAACCTCGAAACGTTCCAGCTTGAACTTCAGAATCGTTTCGAATGCCTAGGAAGCGACATGGATGATTACAATGACGGGTTTGTGGAAGCTGTCCATACGGTTGGGTCAAAGTTCTTTAAGACTCACCGTACAAATAGAACCAAAAAAATCACACCTTCTACTCTAAAGCTCATGGAAGATCGACGTAAGATGATCCTACAGACATCTGGTGACGCTTGCCAATACCGGCGGCTTAACAGACAGATCTCAAAGTCTCTGAGGCGCGATATACGCCAGTTTAATACTAATAGTATTGAAGTGGCGATAGAGCGCAACAGAGGCTCTAAAGTTTTTGCCAAGAATCTGTCTGTTGGGCAAAGCCAATTGGCAAAGTTAAAGACCGATGAAGGTAGGATCGTGACCTCTAAACCGGAGCTATTGTTAGAAGTTGAGAAGTTCTATGGACAGATGTACACATCAACGAAGAAACCCGTCATGGATCTAGCTGAAGACCCGAGAGCTAGATTAACCCGGCACTATACCGAAGACATCCCGGACGTCAGCCTGTACGAGATTAGTATGGCTCTCAAACAACTAAAGAATGGCAAGGCCCCTGGTGATGACGGAATAACAGCCGAACTTCTGAAGGCGGGTGGAAAACCGATCCTCAAAGCCCTTCAGAAACTATTCGATACCGCCATCCGTGAAGGGAAAACACCAGAAGCATGGAACAGAAGTGTAGTGGTGCTGTTCTTCAAAAAAGGCGATAATACCTTATTGAAGAATTATAGACCCATTTCACTTCTGAGCCATGTTTACAAGCTGTTTTCGAGAGTCATCACGAATCGTCGCCTGGCATTTGTGGACTACGAGAAGGCCTTCGATTCGATCGAGACTTGGGCTGTACTGCAGTCTCTCCAACGGTGCCAAGTAGACTACCGGTACATCGAAGTATTGAAGTGTCTGTATAATAATGCCACAATGTCCGTCCAACTTCAGGATCAGATGTCGAAGCCGGAAGTCTGTCCGGACTTCATCAAAGATTTCTATGGCATCGATGATTGATGTATCTCGTTCCTGTAGTTTCACTAAGGCGATCTCGATTACACTAAAATTTTCATTTCTATAATCCAAATCGTATTTTACATTGGGTTTCCTTAATATATTTTTAGTTTTTTTTATTGACGCTGTTCTGAATCTCTTAAACTTGATAAAACTGTATTTATTTCGTTAAAATTTTTAACATAATATGAGACTGCTGAAAGCCATGTTCCCTGCCTTGTAATAACAGGCTTTGGAGGTAGAGGCATGTTCGGGAATTTTTCCTTTAATAGTCTGACTCTACTCGGAGATTTCAGAAATATTTTTTTAACATTTGCAATCAAAGCGTCTACGTCCGGATATTGAGAACGAATATCTTCAGCCACCCGATGAAGACCATGAGCCAAACGAGTTACATGCTTCAACTTTGGAAAAATGTTCTTTAAAAGTCGCCCCGCCTTCAACACGTATGCTACGCTGTCTGTACATATTAACAAAACAATTTCAATTTTAGATTCGTAAGATTCACCCCACATTTGTTTTAAACATTTTACAACAAAATTTGAAATGGTTTCCCCATTTACTATTTCTAACATTTTACATGCTATGAAATAAGTCTTTTTAGAAGCATCTAAGTTCAACGGCTTTACCAATAAATGAACTATGTATCGACCAAGGAAGTCCGTTGTTTCATCGAGCGATATCCATAATTTTTCATTTTCAACCTCGCCGTGTATAGCACTTATTTTGCCTTGATAAAATTTTTCTAAATAGAGTTTTCTTAGCGTCGCTTCGCTGGCCAACTTAAAGCTATCACCACATGTGCAGCAATACTTTCCGAAAAAAGATGTGAAACCCGGGTTTTCAATTTGTTGCCAGGGAATGTTGCATAGAATCAGGAACTGGATTAGGTCATAGTAAAAAATTTCTTTTTTTCGAGTTTTTCCTGTGTGCCCATGTCCGTTAACGTGGTTCTTGACCGTACTTTTTCGCCATCCATTGTCAATTGCACACTTTGTGCAATAAATAGAGTTCCTAGTCGATTCTTACACCAAGTCGACATAGGGTTCTATCCAACTTAGTATAGTTTCTTCCTTAGCTAAGCGGCGAGCTCTCCGCGACATGACAACTGATGCTTGACCGTAAGGCTTAACAACCTTAATCCCAATAATAATCCAATGTTCCAATCAAAAGTCCGATGAGAAAAAGCCACAGTAGTCGTACAGGATAATCTTTAAATCTAAAGGGTTATTGAAAGGCCGGTTGACAGCCGACTGTTTATTCTTTTATAAAGTTTCGTTAGCAAAACGTGCCAGTAACAACACATAGAGATTACAATAACAAGAAGGTTGCATAATCCTAACATTAACGAACCGAAGTACATAAGTAAATATGTTTACTATTTACTCTTGAGCTTACCATTCAATCTCTTGCCGTCCCTTTCTCACCTGTTTCAACCAATAACAAAAAAATGTGGAACAAAGCAATGAGTACCCAATAATAACCCTTATATCATCCGCGTTCACTTAAAAGCTTATCTTATCTACCAATTAATAGCATCGTAAAATATCGTTATCGTTGTCATCGTTAAAGTCTAACTGCACTGCAGCTGCACCGATTATTGTGATTATTAAGTGCAAAAATAACATGTATCTTAGTGACAAACAACATGTCGACATGACTGTTAAAATGAAGAAAGAAAGAAAGAAAGAAAATACATTTATTTACAACAACACAAGACACATCATCATCAATATTTTACAAAACAAATAGATAACACAAAAGCTAAAGATAGAATGCGTCATTGCGGTTGCAAATCGGACACTGGCTCAGCATAATGCTGATGCGTTTATAGCACCCCAGCGCTGATTTTCAGCCAGCACCGTTGGTGACACCCGGATCGCTGTTTAGATACGTGGGTCAAACTGAAAGTTTCGGGAATACAAAAAATGGACCAGCGTAAAGAGTTCAATGTACATTTACTGTTTTTTAAAGTATTCTCCAAGCATATTTATACATTTATTCATTCGCTTAGACCAATTATTGAAACAGTTATTCCACTCCAAAGATGTAGTCCCCGAAATGGCACTAATGAAGGTGTCCACTGCTGTTTCGAGTGAAAGAAATCGCTGAACGCGTAGCTTATCTTTAATTTTAGGGTATGTATAGAAATCATTAAGACTACAAGTCGTGGCTGTATGGTGGATGGGTCATTAATTCGGCGTTATAATAGTCCAAATACTCATTTTTTTGACGAGCAGTGAAGTCGCTAGCGTTGTCGGGATGAGAATGATGCATCGGTTGGAGTTTTCTATTTTGAGCATACCAACGATTTCAGGCAGACTATTTGTAGTACATCAGTCTGCATTAACCGTTTTGCGGTTCTCAAGTGCAATAGTCGCAAGTTGCCCTGATTTCGAGACAAAAGTGGCGACCATCTTTTTCGCCGTGCTTTGGGAGCGTACAATCTTGGTCGGTCGCAGTTCGTTTTCGAACACCCAAACTGGTGATTAGTTTTTATTTTCAAGTTCGTAAGCATGTATCCACGTTTCATCACCCAACACGATTTTATATACTGCGTTGGAAGTTCCTGTGTTAAACCTTTCTAAATTTATTCGGCACCAATTGACCCAGGCCCCCTTTTGTTCATCAGAAAGTTGGTGTGGGACCCAACGGGAAAATAGCTTTCTCACGATCAGTTCTGTTTGCAAGGTAGTTTGGAATTGACTCATTGCAATCCCTAAACATAACTGAATTTCACGATATGTGAGATGACGATCTTTGTTGATCAGGTCCCGCACTGCATCGACATTTTCTTGAGTAACCCCATATTTGGGCCGCCCTTCACGAAAATCATCACTGAGTTTCACACGATCGCGATAAAATTCGGAAAACCAGCGATACACAGTCGTCTTTCATGCAACTCCCTCCCCAAATGCATAAATCGTCCGATCAAGGCATTATTTTTGAGATAAACCCACTCTTAAAATCATAAAAATTCATAGCTCTTAAAATTTCTCGCGTTACTTCAATTTTGGCGGCAACAAGTCCGTTTTAAAAAACAATTACTAAAAAGTGTCAACTTTTTTTTTCAAACTGCCTGCTGTAATGAGTTGCCAAGACCTCTATGGTCATAAAAAGGTTATATTTGAAACACTATTGTACCATTAAATAATCGATTCCCGAAACTTTCAGTGCAGCCTAGTAGATAAATAAACAAATAAACTGCACACTAGTAGCTACATAAGGCTGCAATGCGTAAATAAATAATTTTTAGATTATAAAAAGCAAATAATAATAACAAAATTACTTAAACATAATTACTATATCTCACTTGCGAAGTATACAACCCTGCGCAGACTTAATTGAAAAAAAATGAAATAAACGAGAGAGGTAGGTACGACTTTTTTATGTTACACCTTAATAATTAAATAAATACATTTATATATAACTTTATTAATTTTTAGTATAATGATTCTAATTTATATCATAACCAACACTGCTTATTTAATGTCGTTTATTTTATATACATAATACCAACACGGACATAGCGTTTATTTTTCAAACCGTTTAATTGGTAGGTATCGCGGGCCAAACGGCGTATACATAGTAATCCATACTACCATTTCTACTTGACATTTCGCGGTGTGGCATAGAAAAATCCGATCACTGGACATTATAGACAGAAAATTAAAAAAAACTTACACACGCACTGCGATGAAAACCGAGCGGTTGGCCTGGCTGTATTGAATTATTCTATCGTCTTCTCAATTTTACATGCAATTGAATTTTTAAAAAGCGAATTGGGAAAAAATGGATTTTAGTACATTTCATTTACTCCTAGGTAGGGAAGTTTTGTTTTTTTAATTTGGAAAAGCAAAAATGAGGCACTTCCTGTGTTCTATTTTCTAACAGAAACAAAAATTTTCTAAGAATGTTTGAGAAAACGATATTTTTTCTATATTAATTTGAGATTTTTTTCCACTAAAATGCCTTAATGCATTCACTGCCACCCGACTTCCACAGGTGCCACCGACACACATGTGCGTTCAAAATGTATAAATAATTATGACAGCGGCACTGGGCAAAGTCCCGAAAACCCATATATGCGTCGGTGGCAGTGAATGCGTTAAAAACAAAAAAAAAAACGTTATGAAAGTTGGCTTGCAGATTATTTTAAAAACATAACCGTTTTCTTAGCTCTCCAAGAATGCATAACAACTAGGTACCTACTTACTTATTTCAAAGAAACTGAAAAAGAATAATGATCACAAAAGACGCAGGCGGAAATTCGTATTCGAACTAAACTTGAGGTCGTTCTAATTTCCATAAAATTAATTAAAAAACAATACCAATGTAAATAACAAAAATTTCAAAGATAATTTAGAACCAGTAACAGTTTAGTAGTAATAACAATTAATAATAAGGAACAATTAAGACATTTTGTAATTTAGCCTAATTAAAGTTCTTGCTCGAAGTGACTTCCCCTCCCCTATTGTGTACGCAAAGTCGTATTCTTATTCTGAGTTGTGACTTAACTACCGAAGTAGTCAAATTATTCCGCGTCGCATTTGCTGCATTTATGATTGTTGTTTGAGTTCTTCCGACAGGCGAGACGTCGTAAACAAACTAGGGATTGCATGTGACCCCAGACATAGAAATCAACCGGCGTTAAGTCCGGACTCCTCGCAGGCCACGGATTGGGTCCTCCTCACTCTATCCTACGATTAGGAAAATGGGTATCGAGCCATCGCCTAACATTGACACCAAAATGACCAGGACATCCGTCTTGCTGGTACTTATGTCATGGTTTGCCTTGTAGCCAAAGGCACGTCTTCGAGGAGGTCAAACATTTAATTTGTCAAAAATTTACGTAAGCTGCAGAATTTGGATTGCTGGGTAAAAAATGTGGTCCGATTAAATTGTCGTCAATTATTCCCATCCACACAATTAATAAATGCATATGAGGGTTATAATTATCGCAAATAGTATCGACTATAGTATCGACTAGTATCAACTCCTAACGGGAATACGTCGAATTACCAATAACCCTGTAAAAATGCAATATTCCACCACAACAACCGTTCTAGACAACCATATTTCCAAACAACAATTTCATTACGATTTGATTATTTTTCTTATTTCCTGCAACATACCCTGGACAACAGTTAACAACACCAACTTTCGCAATTTATTTAATAAATATGCAAAGTGGGTGGTGGGGAACGTCTAATCGATCGCAGCGCGCGATGTGGCAGAAATATGAAGTAACTCCGGAGTGTCATATCTCAAAATGCTATATTTTCATAGAATTTCGTACTACATAACATTATTAAGTATTTTTAAGTAAAAACATTAAAATACCCGATATGGGTCACAGTACATGTTGTTGTAAAATGTAGAAACAATGGGATGAACAGTTTGTGCAAGATTTATATTCTTTTCCAATATCAAAATGGTAATTGGAGCAAAGACGTAAATGGATAGCTGCTGTGAAGAGAAAAAAGTAAGCGACTTAACCTAATATGATATTCAAATTCAAAAGTTTATTTGTTCAACATAGATAGTTGGCAATGTAGGTAATTATCACAAATATTTGTTTATTTTTGTTTAACCTAATTTTTACACATTGTCAAAAATCTCATCTACACTGTAAAAGCAACTTCTTAAGGCCCCAGTCGGCCCCACCGTGTTTTTCGCGCTAATCGATTTTGGGTGGGCGATTTCAGGCGTGGGGCCGCGTGGGAATTGTTCCTGTATCGTCGGATTCCTGTTTCATCGGATTCCCGTTTCGTCAATGACACTATGTAATTACCGTGACTCCACGTCTGTATTTAATATTTAAAACTAAATATTTACAATAACAACAAATTGAATTAAATAGAGTCGCTAAAGATATGTCATCCGCTTACAAATTAAATTAATCTACAGAGTCTATTTAAACAATCTAAAACTGATATTTTTTTTTCAACAAAGTCGTCGACGATTTCTCTTTCTTGGTAATATTTTTGCATGTCTTTTGCTTTACGTTTTGTTGGTACGGTTGAAGAATGTATGTAGTTGTATTTTTTGGATTTTAATATCTTTATACTGAGCTTCGGTCCTCAGTAACTGAATGAATAAAAAAAGGGAAGGTTTCTTGGGGATTTTGTGGTTTAATCGGTTATTCCATCCCTCATTATTAGTTCGGAATCGTCTTCGTTGACTGAAATCATTGAACCGGTGATTTTCCTCATCCAGAAGTTTAAAAATAGTTGTGGAATTGAGTCATCGCAGCATCGTCAGGTAACGATTCGGAAATTTCTAAATATGCTGCTGGTATTTCTTCTTTAGGCAGCAAAGCCAGCTGAGTACATTATTTTGTGTCCATTTTTCCTTCTTCACTGTCAATCAAGCCTAACTGTTTTGACTTTTTCCACAGGGCGTTTTGAAAATGGAAGTAACAACCAGTTACTACGGCATTCGGATGTTCAGCTTTTAAGCCGTTAACTTAAATATTTAAATGTGCACTTTTCAACACCGAGAGCTTTCTTTCGTGCATCATATTAAGCCGATTTTTTATTTTTCCTGTCCGGTATGAGCGAAAAATCAAAATCTGCATCACATTTATCAACAAAATCTTGGACACAACCTTCAAAAATCCCCGTTACTGGTCCCATGTTTTCGCATACCTTACGTTTCAATACGTTTAGATGGCCCTCGATCTCTCTCTTCATGAATTCTGGTTTACAGATGTGACTTGACTCCCTGATCACCTTCTCATCTTTACTCAAAGTAATGGAAGTTGAGCAGATAGTTCTGTTAGAGCACCTCCAGTTAGTTCAACCACCTTTGTTTTGTTTTTGGATATTGTATCTGTAGCCTCCCCGCAACAAGACTTTTCTACTACCGCTTTTACTGTCTATAAAAACTAGTTTTTCGGTTTCGTCAATACCCATTTTTAAGAAAATATAGCACAATACATTCACACACTTTTCGAAGTTACTATCTTTGACAATCGAATGACAAAATGATATTATTATAAATAGAAAACTAAAAAGCTGATAAAGTGTTCACTGTATATAAGTGGCCAGTAGTAATAGATAATATTAATATGCCTAGAATAAAACCTTCTTAGTGGGAAATAATAATGTATGTAAAACGTATTACTTGTACAGTCGGTTCCCTAACATAAGTATCCACTTTTCTATGCAGTTAGTATGGAAAAGTGGATACTGAAGTTAGGGAACCGACTGTACTTATGCTTACATAATTATGGTGACGTTTAGGTTTCCTTAAATGCTGCGTTTCCACCAATAATGAGCGAGGATGTGTTGCGATGGATGTGTTTTTCATTAACCAATAGAAACGCTTAATTTATACATCCTCGCACAGCACATCTCTGGTGGAAATAGCTGAGCGGAACGAGGCGAGGTAAATGAAGCGCTTCTATTGGTTAATGAAAAACATTCCTCGCAACATATCCTCGCACATCTCTGGTGGAATCGCTGCTTCAGGATTCTTTTTTTTGAAAAATTGCGTGTGAAGTTTTTAGTCGCCCTTTATTTGGCCATTTACTACGACTACGGCCCAAAAATAAAGATGCGTGATCGCACAATAGCTCTTCCCAAAAACATTAATCTTTCTTTCTAGTAAATACTACGAATCAGTAATGCGATGAAACAGGAATCCGACTAAACAGGAATCCGACGAAACAGGAACAATTCCCGCGTGGGGGAGGCACGATGGCTCAAGATAGGTTGGTTGGTCTGCGCGTGTTTTTGGGTATTTTCATCTTATTACTAAAACAAATACATATTTTAAAAATGTAGCAAAACTACGCCCTAGAAAACATTTTGTTTTATTAACATTCAAAAAGTCATGACCTTCCGTGCAGTATTAGCTACTACGAGTTTATTTTATTTTTTAGAGATGACTTTGGATTTTTTTCTATCGATCGAACTATAAGTAATCGTGTTTCGAAAAAAAACTGGTCACTAGAGGGAATCCTCAAATATCTTACATATATTATTTATTTTATTAGCAGTACGGCTGCTCACCGAATCTAAGATTATTTAAAAGCGAAAAAGTTTTTCGGGTGCGCCGGTAGGATTCGAACCTACGTCTCCTGGGTATGCGCCCCAATGGGTGTTCTACCAATGGATGCGACGTGGTTCAGTTGGTAGAACCCCCGTTGGGGCGCATACCCAGGAGACGTGGGTTCGAATCCCACCGGCGCACCCGAAAAACTTTTTCGCTTTTAAATAATCTTATCTTACATATGAATTTCAGGACTATAGCATTGCTAGTAATGATACAGCACGAGATTAAATGAATGCAATAAATGCGCCAAAAACACGGTGGGGCTAAGGAGGGGTTTGTTAAGACAAAAAGCTTTTCAGTTCTTTGTGAAACAGTGAGTTATTTGTGATAGACTTAAGGTTAATATGCAGCCTGTTGTACAGTATCACACCATGAAATTTAATTTCCTATTTTTAGAACGCGTAAGAAGACGCTCGTTTTGCTCTTCGTACGTCTCATTCTTGAGAAATTTTGTGAGTAGCACTAGAACATAGTATAAACTAGGTACTGTCAATATTCCTAGTTCTTGAAAATAATTCCTACAAGAATCCCTTTGAGGAATTCGAAACATAGTGCTCGCGCAGACAGTGAGCGGTCTGGAGTTCCGAGTTCTGCGTGCAGAGTTCTGCGTTTTGACCGCTCGAGAGTTTCAACCACAGAAATAATAATAAAGAGGATAGAAATGCCTTAGTTCCTATTTTCTTTCGGGACCAGTGGCGCTGCATTGTCCCCTCTACTTACTATTAATGCACACACGCAAAAGACCGGAACCACACGGCGGCCACGACGTACAAAATACGCGTTCTTGAATCTACATAAGCACGACGACGTCTGTACACGCGTCAATGTGTGCGTAAGATGCACAGGGCTGACTATCGCAAAAAGAGATAGAAAGAGATACCTGTAGAACTTGGCACCCATTTAGATCTCAATCCATTTGTCGGTGAAGTCCATAATCAAGTATATTTTTGTTTTTGTGTGACACTAATATATCTGGTAATTTGCGTGTCAGCGTTGCGTTTTTCTGGCGTTACAGTTTTCTGGCAATTGACGTATCTGTCATATTGCGTGTTATACTTTGGCTAATTGCGTGTCTGGCAATTTGCGTTACAGGCTTCTGGCAAATTACGTATCTGGCAATTTGCGTATTAATTGTTTGGTAAAATGCGTATCTGGAAATTTGCGTATATAGCAACGTGCGTCGAAAGGATACCAGGAACATAAAATAAAAACATTGCGATGAATATTAAATAATTTTAATACGAGAACAGTCAAACCAAAATTACACTTCCTCAGGGTCGTTGCGACATCATCTGAATATTTAAATTCCAAACATTTTGCAGCCGCTACCAGTGCACTGTTAAAAAAAAATGTTAGGTATATAGGATTATTTCTATACGAATCTTACGAAAAATAAATAAAGCAAAGAATAAAACGTTATATATTGAAGGAGGCAATTTGAACAACAAGATAAAATTTCAGAGTGTAATCTGAACAAATTGTTGTGGATGGGTACCTTAACAGGGGCTACTATGGAATTAGATTTTCGATCTTCTTATAGTGCCGTCCCTTTCGCTCTTCTGTTTAATACTAGTAGTGTGGACGGAACTGCAAGATACGAAGTTTGAAAATCGAATTCCGTAGTTTACACCGTGTCCAATAAGTTCGGATACAGTTTCAAATTCTCTTAAATAAAAAGTTTTTTTTTCGATTCAAAAAGTAACAATGAATGAAAATCTAAATCTGAATCGTAAATGCACCAAGATACAACCAATTTGTGATCAAATATGAAAAAAAAAACAAACGAAGAACGGTACATAGTTACTTTTTAAGGTCGATTCATATCTACAGACACCGAGCGTGTCAGACACGTGCCGTATCAGACACCAACAACATATTTTGTGATAGACTTTATTTCTTGGGACATCCTGTATACCTACTACCAGTAGCACCTTCCGTGGAGCTAGGGGTAAAAAAGAAATTTTACAAGTATGTAGATTGATTTTTTACTCACTCTAACTTTACATTCTTGACCGCGACACTGAAACAGTACAATTATAAAAATTGCTAATTGGACAGAAAACTACTAGGAAAAAACTTATGCCTATTTCTCTATTAGTAGTTATCTAACAATAATTATTTTCTGAGTGGATTGCTGGTTATCTACTCTGCTCAAACGCAGAAAACGAAAATATTAATTTATACTTTTATAGCTTCTTCTTCTAAAATTAAAAGAAACTAAATTATTGTTTGCATATTGTGTCTATTCTTTGACCATGGGTGCATTATTTTATTCAATAATTAAATTACAGTCTGCATATTTACACCAGCTTCGCAGTCCGTTGAGTGGCACTGAAACAAAAGATAAGTGAAAAAAATATGTACCTACCTACCATCGAGCGACAAAAAAGGTGTGGATAGATACTTATGCAGCGCTCTTATGATCAATGTTCGGAAAAGTTTTTTAAACTAATTTTCTCTAGCCTTCTCGGCTACCTAGTTTTCTCGGCTCCGACTGTTTAATACTTTACCACGATTCATATTTTATACATACCTATTTTTTAACAGCTGCGGCAATTTGATAACGCGAAAATGATGTGAATTTGTGATACGATTTGTCAGATATGATATAATATTTTTATCTCAAACATGCTTGGCAATGTATGTGTTAATGTCACGAAATGAAGCCATGAAGTTTGTTGTTTATGGCTCCCTACATTACTTCTTGGCCTAGGTCATAAAAGTAAGTATGAAAAACCATTATTGTCCGCTGCTCTAACTAATTAAATTTGCTTACTAACATTAAACTGACAAAGGAAAAATTACATACAGCCAACTCTAAGCATTCTTACGACATTAAAAAAATCTATCTTCTTTTATTATACCTATAAAACCGCCTAAACTACTGGTGATAGAGGAAGGATTTTTCGAAATGATGATGATGATGGTAATGGTGATGATGATGATCATGTTTCGAAATGATGATGATAATGGTGATGGTGATGATGACGATGATGAGACACGAGAGCTGAGATGCATGTTTGAGAAAAGCTCTAAACAATCCTCGGCCGGAACAGGGATTGCTGGATTCCGTTTTATACCCCAAATCTCGTCAATCAATCCCTTACTTCACGACCTCTGCAGTAAGTAATGTACTATTTATAACAAATGACAAAATTTACCGAGAATAGAGTCCAAATATATATGCAAAGGATACTCTGTAAATCTATTAATTCTAATTATCAATAAGTGTCTGCACTTATAAAGATATCAAAGATATTTAATCATTTATAAGTACTGTTGTGCTAACGGTACTCTCGAATCCCGTTGTTATTTTCATTTTATAATACCTAAAACATGTATGCATTTCTAGCTTTCTAACAAGCTACTAATACCGCTGTTTTCTCGTGGTCCCATTGATTTGTCCCATCAATGGGACCACGAGGGAGACTTACTTCTCGTAGTCCCATTCGTTCTATTCAAATGAACTCAAACCTCCTGTATATGTATGTACAATAATTAGTACAGGTTAGACTACTGTTGAATACCAACCTTTTGGTACCGCTTGGCAAGTGTAACTCTGACAAAGACAAAACACCTTGTCTCTGTCACTCTTAATGGTTTCAGTTTCTGGCTCTGAGGACATTTTGTACGCATAATTAGGCTGCGTATCCACCGGAGCTGTGCGAGGATGCGTTGCGAGGGATGTGTTTGTCATGAACCAATAGAAACACTTCATTTAAAAGGTCCTAAGTGAATGAAGTGTTTCTATTGGTTCATGACAAACATCCCTCGCAACGCATCCTCGCACATCTCTGGTGGAAACGCAGCCTTAATCCAGCCGTACGCCAAATGAAGGAGTCAGATGGATATTACTATACTTGGAAATTCAGGCGCCCTACTATGTAAAAATAAATTAATTTTTATTATGGCTTTAATATTGCTGAAACTGAAAAATCTATAACATGTAGTGCTTGCCGGAACAACTTTATAATATCAATCGTAAACTCTACACTGAAATTTTGCACTAGGATATTCTCAGGAGCATTAACCACATCTTGCCAATTTCCGTGTCGATGCTCCGGGCATACGCGATTTCTAGATGGTATGTAAAAATTATAGTTGACCAGCAACTTCACTTTTAATAAAGCTGGTATTTCTGTCGTCGGTACATTACTGCATCGACTAAAAGTGCAATCATTGATTTTTTCGGGAGCTCGCATAAGAGGCCGATGACTTGACATCTTAGATGCTTGGTCTTCACTAATATTTATTATGAATTAAAATAAATGGTTTTCAAATATTATTTCAAGATATTATTTCCACTCAAATCTGTGACACAAACTGACTGACATTATGTTAGCAATTCTGTCACGTACATGCACCAAAGAGTATCTACTACTACATAATTTATCTAGTAGAAGTTTATTATTGCCAACTACACCTAATTTTTGGGCATTACCCATAGTACAAGCTTTGCTTTGTTTGGGACTAGGTCAAATGGTGTGAATTGTCCTGTGATATAGATTTATCTTAGTTTTTCCAAGAAATGTCCCACCGTGATCTCTCCGTGGATCAGTTGCAATTGGTAATTAATTATTATGTCATCCTGTCTAATAAATTGTTTTCGTCTTTCTGACGTTTCAGATTCTTGGTTTTCTCTTTCAACCAAAATATTTAACAGGCGTAGAATAGACTTTGGTATTCGTTTCTTCATGTCCTTGTTTAACTTCGAGTGTCTTCGAGTGCCAACTCTCCACAACGTTATTGGTTCGGTGTCTTTCACCATACACGTTCCACTGTAATACAAACTCCTCTGTTTTTTGCCTTGTTCGCTTCATATATTCTTCAAGAAGCTTAATTTTTTTGGTGTTTGGGCTTACATCTTTTATATATTTAGTGCCATCAGATATATGAGCCATGGGCAGCAAAGCCAACGCGGTATATAGACCAACAATACGCCGATCATGTTTTGAAATTATTTGCAATTCTTTCGATTTTTTCCAGATACTTTTTGTGAAATGGTAATGACATTTTTTAGTTCTATTTCTGGAAATATAGCCATCAACGCATTTGCGGTAGCTGTCACGAAGTCTAAGTGAAATTTAATTGGAGACCAGTCTCTTATTTCTGATTTAATCATTTGCAGTAAAATTGTGTGGGATTCCTGACTTTTATTTGTCATTAATGCGTAAACAAGTGGAATGACTTGCGTTTCCGACGGTAACTTCGAAATATCACCGTGAATGGATACTAGCTGTGTAAAGGGACCCGGGTAGCTCTGGAACGTGCCATCAATAAAAAACTCATGAATGTCTTTCATTATTTTTCTGTTCTGAACAGAACAGAACACGATAATCCGATTATTGTTGTAGTAGTTGTCAGCAAGCACGAAATCTGACAACTGGGGTTGTATGGTTACCTACTTGTGCAACGTTTTTGAAATTTGTACGAAGACGGCCAGTGTACATGGCAGTTTGAACACTTTAAGGTCAGGTAATTTAGACACGAAAGATATATATATATATATATATATATATATATATATATATATATATATATACCACGCATAACCATTTGCAGAGTTTTTTTTATTGGAAAGCGTATACCCCGAGGGTGGTCCCATTTAAATTTGGAATAGTTATTTGTGTCACAAGGGAGCAAAATGATGTATTTACGGCGAGGGCAGTACATTGAATCCAGAGTGAAGCGAACTAAGTTAGAATCCTGAGGGTAACGAACGAAAATAATTTTGCTCCGAGTGACACATACAACTTTTCACACCGACTATGAAGAAAATGATTGTTGTGATAGATAGGGAAAGGTCACCACAGATAAAGTATTCCTGTGCTACTTTTAACAATGTTAAGAAATAAATAAGTATAAAATAAAAACTTTTTAACAAAAAAATTAAACCGCCGAAAAAACTGAAAAGAGAAAAATAATACCTTTCTTTTGACTTTAATCTAGGTCTCAGCACTAGCCAGGAGGAGTGGACCTATAGTCGTCTACCTGATGGGCTTCTATCACTCCTCCTGGCTCGTGCTGAGGCACCGACTTCAAACTGGTACCTATAGGTAGATTAAAGTCAAAAAACGGTATTATTTTTAAATTTTGTGTTATTAATTGCCTATTTTCTCACAAATGTATTGAAAAACGTCGTATGATACACGGTTGGCAAGGTTTTACAAACTCTTGACGATGAAAACGTCAACTCATTTGTAAAACCTTGCTTAATAATAATAATAATAATAAAGCCTTTAATTTCCTTAATAAAAAATCAATTTACATATTATGTGCATGCTATTTATAACTATATTCTTATAATTATTAAATCAATTTATACAAAACAAATTTAATTCACATAATAAAAAATAATTTCAAGTAAAATAAATCATAAATTCAATTAATAATTATTTCATTTGTAAATTTATTAAGGACCTCTTTAGAGTAAAGGTCTCCTCCAGTTTTCTCCATTCAGATCTATCACTTGCTTTTTCAATCCAATTTTTTCCCGTTACTTTTAGAATTTCGTCAAGCCATCTCTTTGCCGGTCTGCCAAGATTTCTCTTGCCGCTAGGCCCCTTCCATAACGTTATCTTTCTTGCCCACCTGTCCACGTTCATAAATATGGCCGGTCCACTTCCATTTCAATCTTTTACAGTGTTCTAGAGCATCAATCAAATTTGTTGTTTTTCTTATATCTGTGCTTCTCTTTTTATGTTTTAATTTTAGATTAAGAATGCTCCGTTCCATTGCTCTTTGGGTTTTTAGAACTTTTTCTCTGGTTTTTTTTTGTTAAAGGTCCCCAATACGGCCGGTCACCGCGGGGGTCACAGACCAAAACCCTCCAAAACCTTACTTACCAACCTCGTATCACTAATAACCATTATGCTCACATGTATAATATGCTAGCGTTTGATCATGCCTGTCAACTAAAGGGTGGTCCAGACATAAAGGCCGCTTGTTGCGAATATTTCTATTGCAACAAGGATAAACAATTAAACCAAATGTCATAAGTGTCTTAAACATAATTTATCCTAATTTGTATTTCGGGAATAAATCGGGTGAAATTCTCTAATAATGAAACGTACCGAGCATGAATGTCGAGCTAGGGCAATAATCGAATTTTACGAACGTCATTCTCATAATCGTCTCAAGACTTTGTACCACTTCCGCCAGCTAAAAGTACCTGACCGGACCATCCGAAATGTCTTAAAACGATACATTGACGACGGGCAAGTGGGATTCAAGCAGCGTCCTGGCCAGCAACCGACTATAAATATGGCAAGATTGCAGAAGAGGGTGTTGAAGAAGGCGAGACAAGATCGCAGCAAATCTGACCGTGTGTCGTCACGCGAACTCGGATTGACACTTTCTACGTATCGGAGAGTAATAGCAGCCGGGATTCGAAGCAGGAAGAAGAGACGTAGTCCTAAATATAATCCAGGTCAGATACATCGGTGCATTAAGGGTCCAGCTAAGCTGTACAAGGACAGTATTCCCAGTGGGCGTAACTTTTTCTTCGTTCTGGATGACGAAACATAGATATGTGCCGTTAGATCCGACTAAAGTAGCGGGAGACAAATATTACATGTCGGATGACGAACAAGAGACACCAGTCGAAGACACTTTACTCCCGACTGGGAGAGAGCCGCTATATATGATCTGGCAGGCCATCTCTGAAGGTAGGCACATATGAAAAATGTACCAAAACGGGAGAACCTACCGAATGTGCCCCAGTTTCGGCCGTTTGAAAGATTTTGGGCTCTTTGTAAGCAACGATATTGCGAGCTAAATAAGCTGGCAACCAGCACTGCAAGTATGAAGCGAATAGGGACGCGGATTTCCACGCAAATCGCAGCCAAATCCGGAAAATCGCTGTTTAAAAGCTTCCGCTCAAAACTACGAATATGTGCTAAGCATGGTCCCGTTGGAATATAATTTTTTGATATTTTTTAAGTAAATAACTGTTGATCTCAAAACATTATTCAGTTTTTTAGGGTTCCGTACCTCAAAAGGAAAAACGGAACCCTTACAGGATCACTTTGTTGTCCGTCCGTCTGTCTGTCAAGACCCTTTTTCTCAGGAACGCGTGGAGGTATCAAGCTGAAATTTATATCAAATACTCAAGTCTACTGTCCCTTGGAGCTGTGAAAAAATCAAACTTCTAAGCCAACGCAATCAAAAGATACAGCCGTTTATGACGCAAATTTCCGCATATTTTCGAAACTCGCAAGGGAATCAAAACCTACAGGGTACTTCCCGTGAACTCAGAACCCTGAAATTTGGTACGAAGCAAGGTCTTATAGCACAGATAAAGGTAAAATTGCGAAAAGCATAATTTTTGTCTGTCTGTCTATATCAGTAACCAATCTACAATGATCCCACACTGCGCACATTTTGCTTAAGAGCAGGGGTCTGCTAAGACTGGATGTTCATAGATACATATAAATTTGTACGGAACCCTCGGTGCGCGAGTCCGACTCGCACTTGGCCGGTTTTTTGTAATTATATTAGTTTTTCTGATTTTGAGTTTTTATAGGCGGCCTCTATGTCTGGACCACCCTTTTACATTCATGAATTTGTTATACTGTAAAACGATGTTGGGTTTTTTTCTACTTCGACACAACTTTGGTTTACTACCTATTACTTGAACTTGGTGTGAATGTTCAGTGCTTATGGTTCAAACATCCCTTTTGTCTTTCCACTTTAATATACAAACCCCTTTCTGATTATAACTGCAGATTTTACCTCATCCTAATAATTTTTTACCAGTACTACAACCGGATTATTTTTTCTGTTTGATTCAGTGTTGCCGTTGGGACAATCTTGTTTGTGGCTACATCTAATATAAGTTAAAAATGTAATAAATTTTTTTACTTACAATAAAGTTTGTACCTATCTAGTACTTAAAAAATCAAAATTAGGTTATTAGCATAAAATTAAAAATCAACTTGTAGGTCTACAATGTCATCTGGTAATTCTATAATCTCTTCGTCAATGGGTATGGGTAATGATGATGTAGATGGTGTTCCGATTTGTTTTATTGATTTGACTGTTTTTGTAATTTTGTTTAAAACTTCAGGTGGTAAAACATAGTTGTGGCAATTTCTTTTCATTATTTTTAATTGTCTTCTAATCATAATTATGGAATTAAGTGTTTATGCACACATTCTATTTCTCAATTTATTTTTCAGTGTTCATGACGCTAAATAGCCTTTCTACTTCCGCATTAGAGTGAGGAAGGGACAGTGCAGAAATAGCCAAGTCGGCTAGACTTGAGCCCAGAATTTATCACTGTCTCCTGAAGTTTCCCATTCTGTGGATTGGATAGTTCTCCATTGTTAAACAATTTTATCTATCTTTTGGTCATCGAATCCCAATTCTCTTGCTAATCCAACCAGTCCATCTGATCCTCATCTTTGATCTGTTTTAATGTATTCTCTGGACTTAAAAGAGTTACCTTCTCAAGGATCTCGTAATTAGAAGGTATTCTGTGTTGAATTTCTTTTACCAACTTTACACTGAAGTCGATGCACCGTTTCCAGATATTAGTAATTGATTGTGGAGATAAGTTGCTTTTACAGGCATGAGACTCGAAAAGATGTCCCAAGTGTGCAACTGGATCTAGATGATCTTCTACTTTGATTGTGAGAAAATCTTTGTTTGTTGTCGCGGCGCCTGGTATATTATTCTAACGCAGATAGATCGTAACAAGGTCATCAGGGTTTCTAACAGTTTGACAGAATCAATATTTTCACCTTCAAGTTTTTGAACGTCCAATTTGAACGTCGTGGAGAATATTTTTCAAAAAGCATAGGTATAGCCGATTACCCTCGTCATTGTACATTTCCCAAAGAAGTCCCACTGTATAGCACTTCTCTCTAGCCAAAGAAAAACGTAGTTTTAACACGTTCCATTGTGCCAATATTCTCACTACTGCAGGCTCTATTGATAACCAACGAGTGTTACAAACGTTTAATATTATTTATTTTATTAGCAGAACGGCTGCTTACTGAATCTAAGATTATTATTAGATTATTTAAAAGCGAATAACATTTGAATAAATAGATGTGGTATATCATTTCTTACGCATTTCCAATGTAATTTGGAACGTAGGAGTCGTAGCTTCTAATAGTTGCGATAGATGTTACCGCACGCCACTGTAGGCGTGTATGTAAGCGATTAAGAATTTCGGGGAAGTCGGTTGGGAGCGACGTGGTTCAATTGGTAGAACACCCAGGTTGGGGCGCATACCAGGAGACGTGGGTTCGAATCCCACCGGCGCACCCGAAAAACTTTTTCGCTTTTAATTTAAATAACCTTTAATATTTTTAATGGATCATCCACGCAGTTAAATAATTGAAACAGTGCTTTATATTTGTCCCGGCGTTTCGGAGAATTGGTGAACCAGTTGTACGTTTCTCTTATCAGAAATTCTATATTACGTGGCAGATTGCTTTCAGAGGTATGGCTGACCGCCAATTGCAAAGAGTGGCAGATACATCTAATGAGGATCAAATTTGGTAAATTATACTCTCTCTTCAAAATTTCAATTACACTGTTATTTCGGCCCGTCATGACCGAGGCATTGTCGGTGCCGACACCCATCATATTTTGTATTGGAAGGCTTATGGGACTCCAAACACTTTACTAAAGATGTGACAATACCTCTCGCATCAACTTTTTCAATAAGCTCCAGAGACAGAAATGACGACAAAATATTATTCATATTTAGGCTAAAATAGCGTATAATTATTCCCATGTATTTTGAGACGCTAACATCCGTAGATTCATCTAAAATAATACCATATTTCTATGTGCCAATATCTTGTAGAAGAGTCTCCTTAAAATGTGGTGCCAGCACTTGATTTAAAACTTATGCACATTTAGTTCTATGCATTTTTATATCTTTGGCACACTTTGAATCATGGAAAACTTCTTTACAAAGGTCTGTAAGATGGTAATGTTAGATATGGAAGTATGTTCAGCAATAAACAACGCAAGCTGGCCTTCAGCTTTTTGGCTGTTCTTTGAACCACCAGGTGTAGAGCTAAACTGGATTTGTTTATTTTTTGTGATTAATTCACATTTCGCTTTGTGTTTTTTGGTTTCTTTGCGCTTACGCAAATCATAAATTTTGGCAGCAATTTCTACACGACAACACACACAAAAGGCTTTCGTTGGGCTAGCCGCTATTACTGGCTTTATCCACTGTTTAAAGTCTTCGTCATTCTCCCATTCAGCCCAATATTTTTGAACGTAGCACTTTTTCTTGAGAGGAACTTCCATGATCTCAACTTCCAAGAACTCAACTAAGTATCAACTTTAAAACTTGACAAAAATCAAAAAAGAACTTTCTACGAGTGAGAGGCTTCGACTAAACAAGAACATTGCTGTTGCATTACTGCGATTGCGTAATTAATATTTTTTATGTATGTATTAGTTAGTATGTATGTATTAGAGAGGCCTTTGCCCAGCAGTGGGACACCAAAACAGGCTAATTAAAAAAAAAAAATTAGTTAGTAATCAAGTCAAGTATGGAGGTCTGATATTAGTAATATAGTTGATAAATTTTGAACTCTTGGTCATAAATGTTGCTCGATATCAGTGTCGCTTCTGTTATTGCTAATTTTCATAATCTTACAGTACTGTCAAATCGTTTTTGCCCCCGCGATAACGATGTATGGTAGGTATATTGGGCTTCTACCACTCCTGCTTGCTCGTGCTGAGCCCGACTTCAAACAGATTAGTAGAAAGATATTTTCATACTCATTATAGTCGGTTAATTTTTTTTTTGTTTTTGAATGCGGTTCTATTTTTTATTTTAAAAAAAATATGGATCTTAAGCCCAGTTTACATCTGCAAGAAAAAATGTGCAAGTTACATATTAACATTGCGCTGTCCGGCTTACCACATTAAACTCGTTTATATTACGGCCTCGCAATGTAATGCAACTTGCACAATTTTTCTAGCGAATCTAAACTTGGCTTTAGGTTGTATTAAGGGGGGTACCGAGTTTTTCGCGCTAATCGATTTTGGGTGGGCGATTTCGGGCGTAGAGCCACTTGGGGGAGGCACGATGGCTCAAGATAAGTTGGTTGGACTGCGCGTGTTTTTGGGTATTTTAATCATCATATTACTAAAACAAATACATATTTTAAAAATGTAGCAAAACTACGCCCTAGAAAACATCTTGTTTTATTAACATTCAAAAAGTCATGACCTTCCGTGCAGTATTAGCGTCGTACTACGAGTTCAATTTATTTTTTAGAGACGACTTTGGATTTTTTTCTATAGAGCGAACTACAAGTAATCGTGTTTCGAAAAAAACTGATCGCTAGAGTGAATCCTCAAATATCTTACATATGAATTTCAGGACTATAGCATTGCTAGTAATGATACAGCACGAGTTTAAATGAATGCAATAAATGCGCCAAAAACACGGTACCCCCTTCAAGTACCTAATGGGTATTTTGAGATTAGTTCCAAACAGCCCGGAAAACTATAGATAATTCGTTGTAGGTTATTTTGGAATAAGAAAAACATTTTACCTCAGAATTACACATTGGACCTCGGCACTGTAAATGTGATCAGATCAATGAATTAGCTAAACCAAATGTACCTTCTAAATATTTTACTTAAATATGTTGGACATAAAAATTAATAACTAGGTTTTTTTTTTTCATGTAAATCCTTTCAGCCGTTATTGCGTGATTGAGTAACAAACATCTTCACAAACTTTCACATTTATAATATTAGTAGGATGTTGACTTCTCCTCAACGAAAAATTGTAAGTTACTGAGCATTTGGTTGTATGTTAAACATATCTCGCACTTAATGTATAGTCGACCAAGTAAGTGCTTTACCATTTTTTATGACAGTTCCCACGTCAGGATAAAAACAATAAGGCTGATTGGCACATGGACTTGTAAGTGGAAATAGTCTTTGATGTTTTTAGCTGTACAGTTGAAATTGGACCTTCGGGTGCTAAAGGAATTTTTTGGTCCACTTTACCACAACCTGTGCTGTTTTGTCATCCATCACTGGTATGTATAAAGCCTTAAGCAACCCGGTGGAAATAGAGTTGTTACGGCGTAGTGTCACTAGTACGGATTAGGATTAAGTTTAAAAATAACACTTATTTGAGATCCGTCCTTTATGATCATAATGTTTATGATAATTTTTTTTTATTGCTTAGTGTATTTACCTCTGACCTGCATCTATCCCCAGTGCACTTGAAATAAAAAAATCGATAATTATATCTGATTTTTCCGATTAACATCTTCTTCTTCACTGATTCTAGATTAATGATTTTTATTGACAATTAATTATTTTTTAAGATTTGCTTCCAAAGAACATTCAGACCTTAGTCGATGTTAAACGACTACGATAAAGAAATGGTGTAAAAAATCAACAAACATTAATTTTTGGTCACGTATTTAAATTCGTCAATTCGTGAATGACCAAGTTATTGAAATACCAAAAACGCAAAATGCCAATACATAAATGTAAAGCCCTCTTTAAATATAGCCTTCCTTGCCCATCCCATAGTTTCAATTTTAATCCACTTAAAAACGAGGACATTCTATTATTATTTAGTACGTACTATAGTTAAACTACTTTATTCATTTAATAAACAAATATGAAATAAAAACAGTAAAAACTTAGGACTAACTTAAATCTAACTAAAACTAAGTAAAGCTAAAGGTAAAGGTAAAAAATCTGTCCCAAGTCGCCGCAAATGGGGAGAGTGCCCAGAAGGCTGGCAGCATTGCCACGTTGGATGGCAATGCTGATTCGCTGAGCGAAGTATTGGCCAGCCCTCTGGTCACGGGAGGCCTCTATAAGGCGTGCCGAAAGATCTTTATATAGACGGCGCGCGCTTGGCCCCCAAGGCCCCAGAGTTTCGACCCCAAACGCCTCAAATATATAACTGGCTCCAAGGCAGCTATATTTGCGGCGTTTGAAGTCTTCCGCTGAGGCCGCGGCAGAGCCAGCAATATTTTGGGTCCTTGAAAGATGGGTCGGTGCAAGGGTATCCACACATGTGGCGTCCCAAACTAAGGGCCGACCCATCCGCCAAGGAACCAGAGTCATACCATCGGGCCTCTTGCCATCGTCTCTAGCCAAGCCGTTAGGTTCCAAAACGGCAGGCACTTGGACGCTGACAAGGGCCCTACGGATGACGTCATTTAAGCTGGCGTGGCGCGGTATACGTCCCGCGCTTCTGCCGCATGATAGGCCATGGTGTCCATGCCTATCAGTCATTTTCCCACATTGGCAGCGATGCGGGACGTTTGTTGGTGCCCCTACCCTAAGACTGGTGGCGAGGCGAAATGTAGTGTTATCCAGTAGTGTAACTATTGTCGGTGAAGGGAGGGCTTGGAGCCAGAGGCCTGATTCCCACTCCGCAGTAGCAAGAAGACAAGCACAACAACAAGCACGTTCTGCCGGATTGAACGCCGTATTAAGTAGGTTGTTCCGCACCAGTTGGCAGAGAGGCTCGTCCCACTGCTTCTGGGAGCAGGGATTGGGTGCGTCCCACAAGATATAACTACAAAATATCTATTTTCATATTAATAACGTTCACAAGATATAATGAACGTTAGCTATAACAGCAAAAAGTATAATTTTTTAACGTATAACGCTTAAATTATATAACGTTATTTTTATATAACTTCAATTTGTATAAGATTAATATGGACTAATCTATCTATCTATCTAATACCTTTAAACGAGCAATTCTTGTATATATGTATATATATATGTATATATATTCAGGATCTCGGAAACGGCTCCAACGATTTCGATGAAATTTGGTATGTGGGGGTTTTCGGGGATGAAAAACTGATCTAGCTGTTTCATTTTCAGAAAATCGCTTTTACTCGTGTTTTCCGGCTAAGTATTTTTGTTTGCATTAGAATATAAAGCTAAATTTCGCCGACTTCGAGCAGATCATAATGGCACATTAGAAATCGGGTGGTCGCGGATCCAGCCGACCTCGGTTCGATTCCACGTTTTTTTCAAGATTTTTATTTTTTTTTTTAAGTTTATTTTTCATGAGAAAACGTCAAGTTTCTTCTTTTGTGAGAAAAAGTTACTTTTTTGTTAGAAAAAGTATTAGAGGGAACGTGCAGTGCAACGTGCAACTATAGGCGGCAGCACTAATGCGACAGAAGAGACACTATACGGACAGTAAAACAAACTTATCAAGGTAAAACATTCAAATTGATGGCACCAGTTGGCAGCACCGTCTATGTGCACGTTCCCTATTGGGAGCACAGAACAGGAAAACCCAAAAGTCTGTAAAGTCGGTTTACGGACGATAGTTTAACGTGACTCACCCCCCCCCCCCCCCCCGCACCCCCTCCGGTGTTTTTGTCAAATATCTTGAAAACGGTGCATCCTACGGCAAAATCAATGAAATTTTCATCCCCCCTTTAGTACTCCCGCGCTCCCTCCCCCCTCACCCCCCCCCCCTCTCACCCCAACACCCCTCCGGTGGTTTTGTCAAATATCTTGAAAACGGTGCATCCTACGGCAAAATCAATGAAATTTCCATCCCCCCTTTGAAACCCCCTGAACCCTCTCCCCCGCCCCCCCCTCCCCCGCACATATATAATCAGGATCTCGGAAACGGCTCCAACGATTTCGATGAAATTTGGTATTTGGGGGTTTTCGGGGATGAAAAATTGATCTAGCTTGGTCTTATCTCTGGGAAAACGCTTGGTACCGAGTTTCTGCCCGAGCAGAGCTCGGTCGCCCAGGTACTTTCTTTTAACATAACAAACATTAGGTATAACAGTCATGATATATAATAATATGTGTAAATGTAAAATTAAGTGGCGCGAGCGAGCGAGCAAGTCTTTTCGGGGCAGAAGCGACTTGGATAGGTTAGGTTCAGAAGGCTAAGCCTTCGATGTTAGGTTTTTTTTTGTAACAGAGCGGAAGAAATGAATGGATTGCTTGATTGTTTGCTTGCATTAAAGTTTTTAATGAATTTATACGTTTTGAATCTTAGGTGTTATGAACATTATACGCTTTGATCGTTATATCAATTGATATTATATATAAACAACGTTATGCATTACAAAATTAGATATTTTATAATTATACTTTTCGTTCATTATATCCAGTGAACGTTAAACTAAATGAGTTTATATAAAGTGAGCGTATATATTATGAATATTAGATAATAAGTTGTTATATCTTGTATTACTTACCCGCAGGGATTGGCTGGCGTATCTGTTGATGAGCAGTTTAATAGCCATACATTTTTGGCCCCCGTGCAGTGTGCAACTTCTAGGACTCCCAATGAGGGAGCTAAAATTTTGCCTATAAGAGGTTGCGCACTGTGCACAGAAGACAAAAATGCAGGCAGAGAAACACTGGAAATTTTGCGGATGCCCAGGCCACCATACCTTATAGGTAGACTGGCCTGTGACCATGATTTTTCGTCAAAGGGAATGTTAAGAATGGAGGTGAGTGTCTCTTCGATTAATTTGTCTAATTTAAGCATCAAAGTAGGGTGTTTCCAAAGATGGCAGCCTCGAAGTACATACGTGAATTTAGGCACGAAGAGACAGTGTCTTATAATACTGTATGCGGTGTGCATGTTAATTTTGAGTAAACGATCTGAAACGCATACAAAATTTTGAATTTTCTGTTTTACAAATTCCTCAAAAGACTGGTCCAAAATTGGGCAAACAAGAAGGTGAAGCGTTTTTTCATTTAAAATTGTTATGCCTGGAGCTACATGTTTAAATTTATTTATTATAGATACTTGATCAGGACAAGACTTTGAAACAAAGAGTTCACATTTAGAAAAATTTAGAGAAAGGCCAATATTTCTGAGGTTAGTCGTTAAATTTTGTAAATCGTCAAAAACAACATTTGCTTCGCCTCCGAGGGGCCGTCATCAAGGTACCATAAATTTAATTTAGAATTTAGGTTTTTGGTGATTATTGGATGGCGAGACTGAAAATTGCTGGACCTAGAGGGTCGCCTTGTTGACAACCGACTGATGATGCTAAAATATGATTTTTATACAATAATTTGGAAGGTGAACTGTAACATTGCCAAAGGAAATTGTAGACTGAAGGGATTTTTTCTTGAATTTGTTTCAGCAAGGCACCTCTATCCACCGAATTGAAGGCATTAGTTATGTCAACCTTCAGCAGCACCTCTCCGCCGCTAAGCTCCATGTATGTACGCACAGCATGAACGGCGGCCTCGCAACCACTTTTTGAGCCAAAACCTAACTGTAGAGGTTGGAACTCAGCACTCAGTTGGCTAGTGACCGAACGGCAGGCAACTTTGACGGTCAACCTGCGGTAAGTTGTGCCAACGGCAATCGGCCGAATGCCACCGTCCTTTTGCAGTAGAGCACATAGGTTGGCTCCATACAGAATATCACTGATGTCATTTGGGACTTGCCCAGCCAGCATGACATTCACTAGGGCAGTCATATCCTTCAGTAGAGAATCACGAGTCTCACCGCAGCCACAGCAGAGCAGGTATTTCAAGTGCTGCGGCGATAAACCGTCAAGACCACCTGCGGAACCGTTAGGGAAGGACATGACGGCTCCAAGAACGTCCTGAGTGGTAGCTTGAAGCGATGGGTCACTGGCTTGTGCGGGGGCCGGTAGGCGGAGGTTGGCTGCTGAAGGCGGATGTTTGTTGTGCAAAGCTGTAAGGGTACTGGAGTCGTTCGGAGCTACTGCGTCATTGGAAAAAAACCTCTAATGTCTCCGTCAGCTACCTTACTTTCAACTTTACGATATAAGTTGAAAGTCGAAAAAGTAGACGAGCTGGCCTGAGGAAGACATGTAGGGTTTTGACGGCAATTTTCTTTAATTTTATTTGTGAGAGATTTTGAATTTTGATCCGAATGGACATGGAGAATTTTATATGGAAAAGTAAGAAGCTGTTCCCAATTTACTTTAGAATTTGAAAAAATAATTGACCTAATAGTTGTAAGTAGACAGCAATTTCGAAACAGACACGCGTGCGCCACGCGGTATACGTTTAAGCAAAGGAAGAGAGCTTTTGAGGTCACTGAGGGTTTGCCAAAATGGTTGCGAGGGTTGAGATATTAAAACGGGATTACTAAAAGCTGTAGAAGTAGGAGCAGGGACCGAAGATGGTAAACGGTTTGGTCGATGCATTTTAGAAAAATGAATTTTAAGACCTTTTGAACCCTTGAATAGGCGGGATTGAGGGCATTCCGGACACTGCACGAACGTATCCAGCGACGCAGTAGCTGATGCATTGCTTTGGATGGAAGGTAGAGACGTCAACAAACAAAAATATAATATAAATTATAAACTAAACTTACACAAAATATGAAAATATAAAAATAACTTAGAAAAGATTGTCACTCACACCACTGTGTAAACACGAAGCACAGAAAGAAATAAATATGGTGTAAAAACACCAAAATTAGATAAATTGAAAATATAACAGAATAAGACAAAGTCAAAAAGTGACGGATGCTGCTGCGTCCTGTTAATGGCTTGAAAAGCGCACTTTACGTCACAAAGTTGGTTCGCCATTGGTGGCTGCGGTGAAAGTGTCCTTAGCGACAAAAAACGTCGCTAGGACAACCGATGGCGGCCTTGGAAACAGCGTCTTGTCAGGGCACAAATTCTTCAAAATTTTTCTTGATCAAATAGGCGCTGTGGTGGAGATAAAAATAAAACTCCATTCACACAGATGCAGCGGGAATCACTTAGTCGATTGTGTCTCTTTGCGGGCGCTTGCGGATTAAAAAGCCCGAGATTTACTATTTATTTCGAAATTACATATTGACGTGACTTTTACAATATGACTTTTACTATAACTTGACTATGTGTGAGAGGGTTCCGCAGCTGATCGGGAGTAAGTGTTAAGTGGATTACTTGATTGTCTCCTTGTCCCATAGTTTCTCCGCTTATTCCGCATTCTTCTAGCGCCAGTTTTATTATCATAATAGTTGTGATAGTCCAAGCTTTTTGTCGCATTCCTTCTAGACCTCCGTACGAGGGTTGCTACGAAAGTTTTTAGCTGTATCAAAACCATTCAGTTTTTTTTCTAAATTACTTTAATATTTTTCAAAATATACTCCTCCAAGGTCTACACATCGCCTCATTCTCAAAAACCAATCCTCAAAACACTTAAAAAACGCGTTCTGCGGTAGGTCGAAGAAAAGCCGCTCAAATTCTTGTACTGCCTCGTCCGAATTCATGAAAGTCCGGCCACGCATCATTTTCTTTACAGTGGGGAATAAGAAAAAGTCACACGGGGCCAGGTCAGGGCTGTAGGGTGGATGCGACACCATCTGAACTCCTGTGCTGTTCAAAAAGTCCATTGTTTTTGCTGCAGTGTGTGCAGGTGCATTATCTTGGTGGAAAAAAATTTCCCTAATGCCGCTCTTTGGACGTTCCTCGCCCAGTTTTTCGAACGCTTGGGGTAGGCAAACTTCGGTGTACCACTGGCTAGTAACTGTTCTTTGATCTTCAAGTGGAATTACAGCCACTGGCCCACTGCAACGAAAGAAAACGGCGATCATTTTTTTGTTGACACTGCGGCCTCGAGCAATTTTCAAAGGCGGGCCCGTCTTCTTCAAACACCCACTGCATAGACTGCTGCTTTGTCAGGGGGTTATAGCAGTATATCCAAGACTCGTCAGTAGTAAGGATGTTAGAAACCTGCTGGGAATTGCCTCCGTCAAATTTGCTGAGCATAAACTGACACTAATCTACACGCTGGGTTTTTTGCTCTTCGGTCAGCAAATGTGGTATCCAGCGCGACGCGACCTTCCTGACACGAAGATGATCATGTAAAATGCTTAAAACTGCGGGTGATCCAATGCCTAGTTCTTGTTCGATTTTCCGAAGTGTAATATTCCTTCGTTCCTTAATCAACCACTCGGCTCTGATCACGTTTTCTGGCGTTACTGCACTTGACGTCCGACCTGGTCTCGGCTCATCTTTGATGCACTCTCGACCCCGTTTAAACTCGCGGTACCAATACGAAACTGTGGCTAACGATGGAACGGACGTCCCAAATGCAACGTTTAAATTTTTGTGAGATTCCTTGAATGTTAAGTTTCTTTTATAGTCATAGAATATCATAGCACGAAATGCTTCTCGCGAGAGCTCCATTGCAAAAAACAAAACTGGACTGACATTGTCAACAAAAAAAATTAAAAAAGTAAATGTTACTGGCCAGTATGCAATGTCACTCTACAAAGAGGTTAATAGATAAATTATCTTTAATTTATCATGCAATTTAGGAATAAAATATATATAGTTTTCATACAGCTAAAAACTTTCGTGGCAGCCTAGGTATTGATCGTAATGACAGTATTCTCCTGGTACAGGTTCACCATCTTCTCCTATCTCAGGGGGAGTTAGTCTTGATCCCAAAAGGACCATGCACCGATTAAACCAGAGATGAGAGTCGGAGTAGAGATTTTTCTTTCCATGAAGCTCATCTAATTCATTGAAGAGATATTTATTTAAATCATGACGTTGAAGTTGATTCCACTTTGATAAATCAAGGTTAACATTGGCATGACCAACTTGAGATATTGATGAAGCAACTTTGTCCATTCTTTTTATAACTTCAAGTTCAGAATTGGTCATCGTCTGTTCCTTAATAAAAGGTAGTACATTGTCACCAACCGATTTTTCAAGTGCGACTTGCATGAGTCTCATTTTTTAAGTTTGCTTGCAAAAGACCCGTCCCGAAATATTCAATTCTCGTTCTTTTCGACATAATTGAGTAATGTCGTCCCTCTCGTGATTGTAATAATATTATTCTTGTTCGTTGACTTTTTTTGCTAACTCACCCTCATCTCCTTGTAAGTACCGAATAAGAACTCGAGGTTGGAAATCAATCGTACTTTTCGGTTTGTTCTGGCCATGTAGGTGTTTAAAAGCGCACTGGTCATAAGGGATGAACCAATGATCTCGAGGAGGAGAACAAGCAGTGTCCTTGAGTAGATCTTTCTCATCAATGTCCAAGTTTAATTCGAAGTTCTTTTTCAGTAAAATCCACTCCCATGCTGATAGAGGAATTAGCGCTCTCTCTTTGGATGTTGGGAGCCTGCCCTCCGAAATGCATTGTGTATCTTTCTCTTTTAAGATAGAAATTTCTAATAAAGCTCTCTCGAAATTTCTAGAGTACTCTCTTTGCTAATCGATCATCCACGACAATTTCTTTCTTTGAATTCTCTCTCAACTGTTTAATTCCGTCTGCTGGATTAAGAATTGGATGTCCAAAATTCTTACTCAGGTTGGCAAAATAAAATGCTATATGAACCTGAGCATCTCTCGAGTGAGAGTATTTTCAACAAGTGATCAAATCTGTCCAAATTCTTATATCTTCGGATGAGAATTTTGTCAACCATCCTGTCTCAATTTCTGTAGTTAAATACAAGTTGTACTATAGTTTAAATAAAAGTACAACCATTTATCCCGCTAATCCGTTGCCACAGCTTTGTAGGTCACAAGTTATAGTAAAGCATAGTATCATTCAAGTATAAACTTACTTAAATAGGAATTTCTATTTTCTCCAACAGAAATTTTTCAATTTTAATTTTTTATTTATATATATCTTGACCAACCGATGCTTCAATGAATTTAATAAATTCATACTCCATTTGCTCCCAAGCTTGCTCAGCCCCCATATTAAGAAGTCCGATGGATTCAAGTCTGGTGAAGATGCAGGCTATTCTGGCTAAGGTAAGAAATCTGTTAAATACGTTCGACACCAGTCTTGAGTGCGTTTAGCTTTGTGAGATGGGAATAAATAGCAGCGGTAGCTTGCCTTTGGGTGATACCGCACCCTAAACCATGACAGCCGAGCCGAAGCACTTTGAAAACGTTTGAACAGGTAATTTGTCTACTGGAAGATCCTTTAATCACAATCAAGTTCAGGGGGCTGAAATTTTGCACATTAATTACTATTGTAGAGCCACACCATCCGTAAAAATTACAAGCCTAAACTCGAGGGGGGCAGACAGAATCACTTAAATTATCCTGGCACTGCCTTTAGCTCTGTCAGAATTTTCGTTATTGGAAATGTTTATTTCAATTGGATTATTACTTCTAATTCTGACTAGGGATAAAACGGCGTTCATGAATCATAATAATATCATTAATAATAATATCTTAAAATATACACACGTTTGAATGACATCTTTCACCATTGCACTGAAAGAATGTAATGAATATAAAGAAAATATGAGAATGCCATGCTCAATTAAGTTATATTGAGTACTTAATATAAGAAGGGTAAGAGTAATGTTTTCAGTAGGTGATTATTTAATTTTAAATTTACTATCTACTCCTATTGTATACTTAGACTAATTACGCGTGAGCAACTCAGTCTTTCGCTAACCGAGGCCACGTAAAATCCTTAAAATTAGGATTAATAACTCGTTTTGCATGTTATGTAAAATGTTCGTTGCTTGAAATAAACAGCTTAATTTTTTTTTTTTTTAGTTAAAACTGAAATGTTACTCAAGGGCCCCCAACCCGCAGTTCGCTTGACGATGCTGGAGACTTACTTACAGAAAACTTACATAATAATACTTACAGAAAAATAATAAATATCAGCTACGTAATACAAATCCATTTATACGTATAAAAAATTAATGCCTATTTCCCTTGGTCACGGCATCACGTGTGAACGGTTGGACCGATTTCGGTAATTCTTTTTTTGTTGCGTTTGTTATTGCCAGGAGAAGGTTCTTATAAAGGAAAATTTAGTAAAAATACATGGAATTGGCAGACATATTCTTTGAGGATCACAGAGGTGATATATGTAATGTATAATAAAAACATATTTTTCAAATTACTTACACCAGCAAATGAATCCGGACCTATGCCCTGAATCGATATAAGATTCATGCTACAGAATGATTCTTATAAGTCACGTTATCATGCACAGGGTGTCTTAGAATGAACTGTTACTGTAACTGAATGTTTTAAAATGGTTATAATTACAATGTTAAAATTCTATACAATGCCGTTCTAATAAATACTGAGAAGTTTACGGATTCTGAAAAAAAGCTTTTCGGTCTTTTGACCAATTCGGTGTACGGCAAAATGATATATTTAAATGTGGACCCAGCTCAAGAAATTTTGTCGTCAACTCGACGATCTTAGAATTGCTGTAGTTAGCCGCCCATTTACGAGTAGTAAGTACGCAAGTTTTTGAAGTTAATTGCTCGTTTTGTTTTTTTACGGCAGGTGTCAAAGTCGAAGTGTATCTCGAATTTTTGAGCTTTTTACAGCCTGCAGCAGTTATTTACAAAATAATGCTTTACTATTCATGACAGTGTTCTAACAAAAAAAGGATTGGGATCATAACGACTATATTCTCAAAAAGACCAAATCATCATAAATACTGTATCGTTTAACATACAAGTAAAATGGCGAATTGCTGACAATTTTCATATGTTTTGTTACAGAAATAAATATGTTATACTATTTTATAGATATTAAATAATAAAAATACATCTTTAGTTCTAACAAAATAATTATTTTTCAGCCAATTTTCTGACTATCTGTCTGAACGTCGACATTAGAGATCGGACCGTGTCTTGGGCAAATTTTTTTGTCATCCTGTATCAGTCTCGGCGAAACTGCTCTCCGGAATCTGTAGAATGGTAATTTTTCTAGAGTTTAGCTTTTAATCTAATCCAAAAACGTCCGTTACGCCGAAGATTTAGACAGTTTGGTGCGTTCATAGCTTTAGGCATAAATTTGATGTTTTCTGTTCATACCACTGCAAAGTCTTAGACCCTTAGTGGAAAGATGCCAAATCGAGCCAAAATATAGTCTGAAAACCGTACTTTCTAACCTTGCCCGAACCTTCGTCTACGTTCGGAATGGGATTTTCCCGGTATAAAAAGTAGCCGATATACAGGGTAATCAATCCAAATGGGTCAGTATGGAGAAATCAGAAACTATGAGAGATAGCGAAATGTGTTCTTAGGAACCATGGCTTCTATTTTAGATTTAACAAAAATGGCATTCAAACATTTTTTTTAACTCTCATACATAACCGGGAATCGAACCTGGTCAAAATTTCTGTAATAATTTATTTGTTGTTATTGTTGAAGTTAGGAAAAACAAGACCCAAGTAACACATTTTTTAATGGAATTTTGTTTAAATAATTGTAAAATAAACTCAAAAATTACAAAATAACTTTATTTAGGTAATTAGCTGGGTCTCCACTGAGCGAACTGCATCGCGAGGCAGCCATTTTCGGTGCGATTTTGAACCTTGTGTCGAACAAAATTGTGCCTCATGCGCTAGCCTCGCGAGGCAGCTCGCTCAGTGGGGACCCAGCTGATGATCAAAATGTTTGCCATTTTCCTGGATGCAAAGATTTAATTTTTGTGGGGTGCATATTCAGCCCAAGAAAACTTTCCATTTTTAAATTTGAAATAAATTGGCACACCCTCTGAACGAATGTGTTCTAATTAGTGATGTAACGAATGTCATATTTTGGTCATTCGCGAATGCAAATATCTGCTGCCAACATTCTCGAATGCAAATATTCAGTTTTTGATAAAATTTGGCACCATTTTATCTATGGCTTGGTGACCTTGGTGGCAGTCCCGTTCGAACGAAGTGCGTTCCGTTTGTTTTTTGTTCCGAAAATAGCCGAGTTGATACGAACGCATCCGACTGATGTGTCATTCCGCTCAGTGTTGCCAGATGGGGCTATTTAGCGCCAATGGGATTGTCTCCCTTACCGGGCGGCGATAATATATTATCAGCTGGCTACAGGTTAGGCTATCTCGGAGCTACACGCGCGCTCCAGCCAGGCGATTCGAGAAAAAATTAAAATATTTAAAATATTTTTATCTTCGCAAAACATTCGCAGTAATTTCGTGAATGCGAATATGCAAAAATATGCGAATATCCGCGAATGCGAATGCGAATATTCGTTACATCACATCTCTAGTTCTAATTTCAAATAAACGCAATTTGTAGTGGATTACTATCTAAGTAAGATATTGGTAAGGTAGCCTATGCCTATTCAGATAAATTATTCATATTGATGAACTAATGACGATATTTTGCAAACTATTTAAATTGTGTGAATTTCTGTCTAATGTTTTACACAAGAATTCATAGCAAAAGTTGGTCATTATATTGTCGGGATCAAGTAAATAACAAAACGACATGAGAATATTTAGGTACAGAATATTGACCAGGTTCGATTCCCGGTTATTATGAGAGTTAAAAAAAAATGTTTGAATGCCATTTTTCTTAAATCTAAAATCGAAGCCATGGTTCCTAAGAACAGATTTTGCTATCTTTCGTAGTTTCTGATTTCTCCATACTGACCCATTTGGATTGATCACCCTGTATATTAATGTGGGACAGTGCAGCTTTCGAAAAAATCAGTAGTTCCCGACATGACATTACCTCTACGCACAAGCAATCACCAGGTTTAACTTTTTATTATATTACGTGGGTAACACTGAAAGTTTCGGGAATACAAAAAATGGACCAGCGTAAAGAGTTAAATGTATGTTTACTGTTTTTTAAAGTATTCTCCAAGCATATTTATACATTTTTTCAGTCGCTTAGACCAATTATTGAAACAGTTATTCCACTCCAAAGGTGTAGTCCCCGAAATGGCACTTATGAAGGTGTCCACTGCTGCTTCGAGTGACAGGAATCGTTGAACGCGTAAGCTATCTTTAATTTTAGGGTATGTATAGAAATCACTAAGACTCAAGTCGCGGCTGTATGGTGGATGGGTCATTAATTCGTCGTTATAATAGTCCAAATACTCATTTGTTTGACGAGCAGTGTAGTCGCTGGCGTTGTCGTGATGAGAATGATGCATCGGTTGTAGTTTTCTATTTTGAGTATGTCAACGATTTCAGGCAGACTAATTGTAGTATATCAGTCTGCATTAACCGTTCTGTGATCCTCAAGTGCAATAATCACAACTTGCCCTGATTTCGAGACAAAAGTGGCGACCATCTTTTTCGCCGTGCTTCGGGAGCGAACAATCTTGGTCGGTCGCAGTTCGTTTTCGAACACCCAAACTCGTGATTGGTTTTTATATTCAAGTTCGTAAGCATGTATCCACGTTTCAACACCCAACACGATTTTATATACTGCGTTGGAAGTTCCTGTGTTAAACCTTTCTAAATTTATTCGGCACCAATTGACCCTGGCCCCCTTTTGTTCATCAGAAAGTTGGTGTGGGACCCAACGGGAAAATAGCTTTCTCACGACCTGTTCTGTTTGCAAGATAGTTTGGATTTGACTCATTGCAATCCCTAAACATGACTGAATTTCACGATATGTGACATGACGATCTTTGTTGATCAGGTCCCGCACTGCATCGACGTTTTCTTGAGGAACCCCAGATTTGGGCCGCCCTTCACGAAAATCATCACTGAGTTTCACACGATTGCGATAAAATTCGGAAAACCAGCGATACACAGTCGTCTTTCATGCAACTCCCTCCCCAAATGCATAAGTCGTCCGATCAAGGCATTATTTTTGAGATAAACCACTCTTAAAATCATAAAAATTCATAGCTCTTAAAATTTCTCGCGTTATTTCAATTTTGGCGGCAACGACTCCGTTTTAAAAAATAATTACTAAAAAGTCTCTACTTTTTTTATCAAACTGCCTGCTGTAATGAGTTGACAAGACCCCAATGGTTATAAAAAGGTTAAATTTGAAACACTATTGTACCATTAAGTAATCGATTCCCGAAACTTTCAGTGCAGCCTAGTAGTATAGATCACTCGATAATCGATATACCTAACATTGATACTTCCACAAAATTAAAGTTAAGTTAGCGTTATTCGTACCTGAGTTAAGCACGACGCAGAATGGCACTTCAAAGTTAAAAGAAAAACTGCATATTAAAATTTAAAGTTCAATAGGTAACTTCTTGTTAATCGCAGTCAAAACACAATGACGATGACTTACCGTGGCTTCACACACACGTCCATAGCACTAAAAAAATAAACTAAATATTAAGCTTGATCAAGAGGTAATCTTAAATCAGCCCTATTTTTAATTAGGTCCCTTCCTTATGTATCCCAAATACCATTTCGTTCTCGGGAAAAAAGTACAAAGGGTTCCTGAACATAGTGAAAGCTGGTCGTCGTATCCGTTTTCGGGCGTATTTTCAACCCTCTGGAAAAAATTATAATTATTGGTCCTACAGTTCCAAAAGTTAGGACTTTTTTTTTGGAATTTTTCTCCTCTTCTTTTTGAATATTTTTTCAAACTTGAAATATCTCAAATAATTTTTAAAATATTTGCGAAAAACCAAACCCCACTATTTTTTTTTTCATTTAATTGTTTATAACTTTTGCAATTTTTATGACCGGTTCTTGCTATTCCAAATCGAATGACACCTCGATCGTATTTTTTGGAGAACTAGAACAAGTTTTGTCCAAAAAACTGGACTAAATGGCTAAATAAAAGATCTATAAAAATAGGAAATTTAATTCTTAAGAATAGCCGTGTAGAATCGTTAACAGAATTTTGTTTGACGTCGATTGGCGTCAGCGGCACTGTCTTTAGGCCAATAAAGACGCCGATCGGTGTCAGCGGCAATGAATGGGTTAAAGAGAGATGGCATCACAAATATCAAAATCTGGCATATAATAAAGCTGGCATTGTGCATCTAGGGCCGTAAGTAGGGGATTACTAATGAGTATGACTTTTAATGACTCGTGTTTGTAATCCCCTTACTGCCCGTGATACACACAATGATTTTCATCACATTGCGAGAAAAAATATCCAAAAATAAAATTAATTAGTCTCTAAACACTTAAATTGAATAAAATAATGGCTACCCGCCAATACAGATTGTCACTTTTTTCGAAGATATTTTTACTAAAATTATTGCAAAACTATTTGATATAAATTTAAAATATAAAAATAACGAATTTTCGTGAAGCGTAGATAAGTTTTGTGTTGTAAAATTTGGGTTATAGCTAAGTTTTAAAGATAATAATTAAAACGTTGGCTGACTTGAAACCTCCTTAGTCTGAAATGACTTGTTTGAAAATTTTAAAACTAAAGTTAGAACTCCCTTGGGTAGAAAAACTGTACGTAAATCTATATAGAACAATTTAGGCCATTGTCATTTAGTATACAAGCATGGAATAACACCATTGACGAGCAAGTGTGATGAAAAATAACAGAGTGGTGAAACGGGCATTTAGTCCCTTGTTTTGTTAAACTTTCTTGCTTTGTACTTTATCGTTTAATTGTTTATTTTGTATTGTTTTAGTGTCTTAAGTACTATAAAGAATTTACATTCATACATACTTATCCTAAAATATATAGATCATCATCATCATCATGCCAGCCTATATACGTCCCACTGTATAGGGCAGAGGCCTCCTACCAGCATCAGAGGCCTTGGGCCGTAGATACCACGCGGGCCCAGTGCGGACTGAGAACTTCACACACACCATAGAATTCCTTCGCCTGCATGTCCAAGTTTCCTAGCGATGTTTTTCTTCACCATAAAGCTTATGGTAAATTTCGATCGTATTTCCGTACAAAAACTCCGAAACACTGAGTGGTACGAACCCGGCCTCGAACCCACGACCCTTTGCTAGAGAGGCAATAGATCAAACTATATACTTTTTTAGGTCTATTAAAGTAATTCAAATCTAAAACTTTATCGTTTAACCCCTTACAATTCTAAAACAAAAAAATTATTCATTACTTGAGGTTTTTTACCGTGCAAATACTTACTCAAATAATGTATACGTACTTTCGACATACACAGATTATTTTGACCATCACACTGAAAATAGTAACACCTTTTGTTTGAAATAGTTTTTAGGGTAACACTTTATGATATGATTAAAATGTCAAGCGGAAATATTACTGACATAAAATCATGAAATTAACAGTTAACAAGAGAAACAGATGTGCAAAGTGGAACTTATCCCTTACAGAGATAAAATTCAAAATTCACTCTTAAAAACACATTTCCTAGCTTTATTAATTTGAAATCGATGCCATTGCATTAAATTGACAAGGCAAATAAAAAAAAATAAAAAAAATCTTAAATGCTTACGCTAGAGTGACAAAAGGCCCCATTACACTGAAAGTAAGTATGAAATTTAATATGTTACAGAATATTTCAATGCGGAGTGATCTAAAAATTAAAAAACTGGCCAAGAGCGTGATAATATTAATATTTATTATACTGGCCGTATTAAACAAGCAATATTTTACAGGTCAGGCTGCTATTAACTCTTAAACTACTAATAATTCTCAAAATAAAAGGCCCGTTTTTACATTTGTCTTCTTGACGTTACTAGTACGTAGTCGGTCCCAAAGTTCTGTCACTGGCACATTATTTTTAAATTAAGAAATTATTTTAAGAAAATTTTATTGAATTCCATTTTTGAATGTTTGACAATTATTTTAAAACAAATAACAGTCATTCGCTGCAATTTCTCACGATGGAGTGGACATTGAAAGAAAACCGAATAGCTGTTTTAGCATAGTACCGCTGTGGTCACTCGCCAAGTACCATTTTCAAGTTGCTCAAAAATTTAAATATAACACTTAGGTTTGTGTATCGTGCTATTGATAGGTACAATGATGAAGTCTCCAGTGTTGAGGACAAGAAAAGAATTGGCCGGCCTCGCTCCGTACGAACACCAGCAGTGATCAAAGCGATCAAGGCGCGCATAGCAAGAAATCCTGTCCGAAAACAGAAGTTGATGGCTTTGCAGATGGGTGTCAGTAGAAAAACCTTCAAAAAGGTTTTAAACGAAGATCTTAGTCTACGAGCATACAAAAAGAAAAAGAGTGGGCACTTACTTAATGCCCGTCTAAAAATGATAAGGCTTAAAAGATCCCGGAAGTTGTTAAAGCGTTACGCGAAAAATCGACACCGTGATATCCTCTTTACAGACGAAAAGATTTTCGATATTGAAGAGAAGTACAATAAACAGAACGATAGAGTGTACGCTACGAGCTCTGAAGAAGCAGGAAAAAGAGTTCCGCGGGTGCAACATGGGCATCGTCCATCATCAGTGATGGTCTGGTTGGGTGTATCTTATTACGGGCCAGCCAACTGAGGTTCATTTTTGCGAAAAAGGGGTCAAAATCACTGCGAAAGTGTACCAAGAAATGGTTTTGGATAAGCTTGTCAAAGATCTGCCCAACACGCTATTTTCAGGACATAATTTTGTGTTCCAGCAGGATTCTGCGCCAGCACACAAGGCCAAGACCACTCAAGCCTGGTTTGACCGTCAAAATATCGACTTTATAAAACACGAAGATTGGCCTTCCTCCAGTCCGGACCTTAATCCTTTGGACTATAAAATTTGGCAGGTCTTAGATGGGAAGGTCTGTGCTAAACCCCATAAAAATTTGGAGAGCCTGAAGTAAAAGTATGAAGGAGGCGGTCATTTTGAATAATTGTAAGTAATTTTAATTCTTTATTAAATGTACTTTAAATTGGTATATAATTTATTAAAAACTGCATGGTACTTTTGTTTTTATCATTATTTTCATTTGTGACAGAACTTTGGGACCGACTACGTAATGTAACCATACGACTCGGTACTCGATACTCACGATAAATCGATTCAAGTTTGCATGAGTATTTGATCGATTTGAATATGTATTGTAAAGTGCATTGGATTAAAGTTCTGATTAGAAAATTTAACTTAAACTAATATTATATATATTTTGAAATGATACAATGTTACGAAAGGTCAATTTTCTATCATTTAATATTTTTGTTACAATAAAATTCAATCATTTCTTCAGATGATGAGCCAAAACTGTCAGTTGAGCTATCGTCACCCGTATTTATAATTATTTCATTTGGGTCAGGTCCCGTTGGCCTTACTCGCATTTAGCCTTGGCGAGCAAAACGGCTCAGTAGTACACTAACCAAGACAAGTACCTATGCAAAATGACTTGGTTATTATAATGCCATGGTTACAAAATTGTCTTAGTTTCAAGAAGACTTACTTAGCAAAACGTCTAGGTCGTTAAATGCACAACTAGGCAGAATTACTCAATTGTGTAAGGTCTTGATTGTATTAAATAGATTTTCAAGACCAGACCAGACCTTTTACCTACTAAAACATTATGACATTAAGACGTTTTACAACCAAGTCATTCCGCCTACTATGGCAATGAAAAATATGGCAATAAAGCAATGAGGGCGTTTTACAGACCAGGGCATTTTGCTAAGGTGCTCTGCTCGTCAAGGCTAAATGCTAGTAAGGCCAACGGGACCCGACCCTTTCATTTTCAATTATATTGTCAATATTCACGTCACTGTCATAATCTTCCTTTATTATTTTTCGAGTTTTTTGTACCACTTCTGCTCAGTCTTCTTTAGTAATTTTGGCACAAGCTTCATTCATCAATGATGCCAATCATTTTCTTAGTGGAGAATGGCGGCTTTGTATTGTGGCGTGCTGCGTATCCTTTCACTTGAGCCCAGATCAACTCAATAGCATTGTACTGGCAATGGTACGGCGGCGTTCTTATCACTTTGTGTCCATGTTGAAGTGCCAATTCATCAATTTTATATTTTAGTTTCGCATGTTTATTTTCTTTTACCAGTTGCAGCAATTCAGTTTTAATCAATTTCGTGTCAGCTTCAACGCCTTGTCTTTGTAGCCATGCCACTAATTAGCCTTTTTGTTTGCTTGAGTAGGTGCTTAGTGCTTTATCTATTTGTACCGAATGGTAAGGTGCATTGTCCATAATGATTATGACTGTTGTAGGAGCCAGTTAGCGCCCTACACTTCTTTGTAGTTGTAGTTAGTTATTGGAGTGCAAAGAAAGAACCTTCGTTAAGTTATCGTAGTTTATTTAAAGTTATGTAAAGTAAATAGTAAAAATAGGTATACAGTTAGCGATCCTTTCTCTTGATGTGTATCGCACGCGAGTTAGTTGTGCACTCATCAATATGACAAAAAACATTATATTATTAAATGCGCGACCCGAAAGTAGGTCGCAGCGTAAACAGAAAAATGTACGGTAAAAGACCGTACATATTGGCAACCTCTATAGAGATGAAACAGAAAGATTTATCTTAATTTCAAGAGAAAAAAAAGGCCATTACAAAACTAAACAATTAATTGAAGTTAAACGCAACGTCGTTGTCCGCATTTGCGCAGAGCTGCTGCTGTCGCGGCCGCTGGGTTTCAGTCGTCGACGATCCAGATGTCTTCTCTTGACGTAAATTTCTCGTTCGAGGTATAGGTGGTATAACTCCAAAGTTCTGTTTCCTCGTGGTGTGGCTTCACTGATTGCAGTGATCACTGGCTTCGTTGATTGCGTTTCCAATGCCTGTGGGGACAGCGTTTTCCCACTGCCCACAGAATGATTGCCACGATGGCTTCTCCCAACAGCAAATAGATGACTGCGAATTGATGCACGTCGTGAGTTTACAGTTTAGAAGGAAGTTTTTCTTCCTGGTGCTTTTAAGTAATCAGTTGTTTCTCGATCTCTGATTCAGAGTTTTGTGATGAATGTAGATGCGGGATGTCGAAATGAGTTATATTTACAATATTGTTGACCGATGAGTTCAGGGTTGGTACTTTGAAGTTGTAGTCCAATCTGATTTTACTGTTGTATTGATTATGCGAATGAATAGTCAGGTATTTGGATTGTAACACGCAGCCTTTGGCCAAAGTTACTATTCCCGAAGACGTCATAGTATAATATGTTGTAACGTCATTCCCACATATGGTGCGTAGTGCGCAAGTATTGCAGTAAACTGCAAGCCAGGCGTTTGGGGCGTGTAATTCAATCCACGCGTCCTTGCAGGACGCGCTTGTGACGTCGCATGGTGATGACGTGTGATGAGCTAGCAGCTTAGCCTCGCAAGGGACTTTGTTATTATGCAGGTTGAACACAGGTGGATTCTTGTTGCATATAAAGTTTTCTGGCTTCATTTGAACGCATTGTTTCAAATCATATGATGTCAAAGAAATAAAGGTGTTCTTCCTGAAGTAACGGCGATATACCTACGTAGGTCACTCAATAAGTTTTGAGATGCTCCAAATTTAAAAATGGAACACATCTGTGTTTTATGTTTTTAAAAAGCAAATTTATTTAAAAATAGAACGCAATGAGCCATTTTCTAAATTTAAAAAAAAATATGATCAGTCATTTTACTACAACGTTTCCCGCGTTTTTTAGCTGACACGATGGAACTTAACCGCGAACATTTGCGTGCCATGATCTATTACGATTTTAAATTTGGTTTAACCGAACAGTTAAGTTTGCAACGACAACAGTCTGCATTGGGAGAGTCTGCTCCTTCATGGGCAACAATTTTTAGGTGGTTTAGTTAATTCAAAAGGAGTAAAACTGACCTTGAAGACGATCAAAGAAGCGGACGCCCGCAAACAGCAGTAACTGCAGAAAATGTGTGGACTACGGAAATGTTGGTACGGGAAGACCCACGAATTACATACAAGGACATCGAGAAGATCCTGGGCATTACTTCGGGGAGCGTGAACACCATTCTACACCAACATCTTGGAGTCAGGAAGCTTTGTTGCCGTTGGATTCCGCGTTTGCTCTCCGAAACCGAAAAACAGGCTCGTGTGGATTGGTGCCGTGAAATGCGTCAACGTTTTGAAAACGGGGCGTCAAGACGTGTTTCGGAAATCATTACAGGCGACGAAACATGGATATATCAGTATGATCCCGAAACTAAGAAGCAATCGTCGGTTTGGGTCTACTCAGAGGGAGAGTTACCAACAAAATTGCAAAGACCTCGTAACGTTGGTAAAAAAATGGTGGCTAGTTTTTTTTCTCGAAGCGGACATTTATCGACATCTATGCTGGAAAATTGTAGGTCGGTTAATTCGGAATGGTATACAACAATAGCATTGCCGAAAGTTATCCAAGCTGTGCGAGAGCGTAGACTTTAGGCCGGGCTTCGCGGAATCATGCTGCATCACGATAACGCCTCTTCACATATGTCCCTCAGAACGAAGGCGTTTCTTGAGGAATCTGGTATTGAAATCCTAGCTCACCCACCCTACAGCCCTGACTTAGCTCCTTGTGATTTCTTTTTATTTCCAACAGTCAAAGAAAAAATTAAAGGCAAGTTTTTTCGAGTCCCGAAGAAGCCGTTGCTGCCTACGAAGCAGGTATTTCTGACCTGTCAGATCAAGACTGGCAAAAGTGTTTCCAAAGTTGGTTCACACGAATGGAAGTTTGTATAGAGCATCGTGGAGAGTATTTCGAAAAAATGTAAAATAATATGTTGAATACTTTTTTTTTATCTCAAAACTTATTTAGTGACCCACGTATGTAGAGCTGGTTTGTACGGTAAACGTTCTTGTGCTAGTTTTGATGGGTAATGGGATCGCTCGATGTAGCATGAAATCTTCGTCCGAAATTAATGGTATATGGACTTCAAACAGGAAAAAATTGTCTGTCACCCGTGCTTTAACGTAAAGTAGTTTGTAGAGATCTTTTATATCTTCTTTTATGTTTTCTATCGGCAAAGATAATGTTCTTGAAAGTCTTCCTGATATTTCGGTTAGTTGCTTCATTAAATTAACCGGTGTGACGAGGTGTACGTCTATATGTCCTTTGTAGACATCAGTTAAGGTGTTGAGCAGCATATCTTGAACTTTCTTTAAGTTGTTAATTAGTAAATAAGCTGATAAAGACGCGGAATTAAAATAGTTGCTCGCCATTACAGCTTCCATTTCTGATTCAATTTTGGCAAAGTTATCGTTAGTTTGCTTCATAAAAGTATCGATGACGTCTAATTGTCGTTTCATGCTTGCTATCTTCATGTTTTTTCAAAACGTTGTTTTCCATCTCAACAATTGATGTTTGATTTTTTATAAGCTCCAGTAGATAGTTTTCGTTGTTCTGCACAGCCATGATATCTTGTTTGTATTTATTTGCAAATCTTTGGTCCAGAATTCCAAATAAACTGTTCGCTAAATAGCCCACGCCATCTATAATGCCACGTTTTTTCCTGTCAGATAAATGTTTGTGAGGGGCAAGTAGAATAGTGTTGTAGTACTTCAACAGTGCCATCTCATGGTATAACTGCTCTTGAGTGGTTTTGCAGAATCTGGGGTCCGTCTTCTGACATAAGTCAGTAATTCCAAGATGATACGGCGGACTCCTTCCCAATAGTTAGTTAAATTGTAGTACATGAGCAGCGTCCATTCATCGTGTATAATTTGTAGTTTGCCTATTGTGTCGTAGTAGATGGGGCGATCGGGTTCGAGACTTGTAATCTGAGTCGCTGACTTTGTGACGTCTGCGTGTGACCCAGTCAACACTGAACATATCGTTATCAGCATAGTAAACAATGTCGGTTGGTCCCGTTGTTACCAGAATCCAGTTCTGATGATGGGATCCATGAGGAATTGAAGGAACTCTTCAAAAGTCCAAGGGAAAATGTAAAGTGATTTTAGTATTTTCGGTGATAAACCGAGCATTTGCATTCAGAAAGTGTCATTTGGTAAACTGGATCTGATGAAGAAGACCGCAGATGGCCAACGGAACTCCTCAACGGGTCAAATCTTGTAAGTTGAATTTGACTCACTTCCCGGTTTCTGATTGAGTTCAAATTTGACATACATGTGTAAATCAGGTGACAATGCAATATTATTGTGACATGGAGCTGATCTGATGATGGAGTTGGAAGGTGGCCATAGGAACTCTGTAATAAAACGACACAACCCCGTCGATTTTCGGGTCATTTGAATCATCTTGACGTGTACTTTGATTCCAGATGATAAACAGGGTCTGATGATGGAGCTGAAAGGTGGCCAAAGGTACTCCATAATGTAACAGCACTACCCCATCGAGTACGGACTCATTTGACTCGTCTCAACGAGTACTTTGGTCCTAGATGGTAACCAGGGTCTGACAATGAAGTTGGATGGTGACCATAAGAACTCCGTAGTAAAACGATATAACCCCATCAAGTTTGGTCTCGTTTGATTCGTCTTGATGAGTACCTACTTTGGTAACCAGAGGCAAAAAGTACAGTCAGTAAGGGTGCCAGTCCAGGCCATTAGAAACAACTAAAAAGCAAAAAATAAAAAATTTTAAATAAAAAATAAAACCGCCTTCAAAAAACACCCAAAAAAAACTTGGAAATAAAAATTGAACCAACTACAATAAGCATGGAAAAATTTTTAAATTTTTATTTTCATATTTTTTTGTCCCATTGGCACTTTTGCGCAAGATGCCTTGGTAGGTATCGTATCGTCCGTTCACGAATGCGCCACGGTATGATTTGAGTTCAGCCAAGTCTCATCGACAAACATGACATTGTCCCAATTTGTGACTTTGTTCATCTCCCTCAAGAACGATACTCTGTGCAAAATTTGTTATTAAAGACGTGGCACTGCCACTATACAGGCCAGCCTCTCGTAATGTTATTAGCAATTTACTTACAGTTGGGTATTCATTTCTTGTGTAATAAGCATACACGTGGTTTCGAATAGCGTCTGCTTCAAATGTGTCAATACCTGTTACAGGCTTGCTTTTCTTCCTCATTTTAGGCGTACGTAATACATTTTCTTCAGTACCGGAAGGTCCATACTTTTGCTTCATGATGGTTCGAATGAATAGTTTTTTTGCCGACCCCATGTGCTTCTGCGACGCGATCTTGTACTTGCGTTACGGACAAAAAAGGTTTACCATTAACTGATTCGCGTTCGAAATATTCGGTTAACTTCACAACCAATTCGCGTGACTGGCTGTTGATTGTACGTCCTCTTTTTGATAAGAGTTCGTACGATATAACAACAAACACTAAAATCGAGTCCAAAACACTATGTTTAAATCAAAGTCCAAAATAGAAAAGCCGAGGTCAACGTGATAGGAAACAGAAATAGTCCAAAAGCAAAACCGAGTCGAGAAAAATTATCAAATATAAACGAGCGCATAGTCAACTACACAAGATGCCGAATGAAAGACTGCGCAGTGACTTGGTCGGAGACGCCATTCTATACATAGAAGTCAGTGTTGCCATTAGGTATTAACGGCTTTGAGCTCCAAGCTCATAATTTTCAGTAAAGATCACAGTTAATGTGGACAATATGAAAAACCGTTATGCACAGCATTTAGCCAAGTGGGCGGTACCCATCAATGAAAAATGTAATTTCCTACCTTCAGAACATTTCGATGAACACTTTATGGGCGTGAACTGTCAAAACGGGCCTTTTATTTTGTGACGAGGTTAAAGTTGAATATTTCGTTTCGCAAACGAATAATCACTGTATCGAAAAATCGTTTTTACAACCCCGTAATGATTTTAAAAGACCTACCAACGATACCCCACACTATAAAGTTAGACGAGAAAAAAAACAACGGGTTGTGCCGGCAGAAGTAACCCCCCCCCCCCCTCAACCCTGACGCGAGTTTAACATTTTTTACCCATCCTAAAAAGTGCACAATGCCGCTAAAGAAGTTTTCGCTTCAAAAATCACCGCCACTTTACGTCTATGGGAGGTACTAAAAAAAAAATTTTTTTTTACATTTTATTTTATCATTTGTCGGGGTAATTGCTAAATAAGTATATCCATGCAAATTACAGCATTCTAGCACTAATAGCCACTGCGCTAAGCCGCGGGCAGACAGACATGACGAAACTATAGGGGTTCCATTTTGCGATTTTGGTTCCGGAACCCTAGAACAAGAATGTAACTATACAACCATAGTATCGTATCATGAGAGATATTTATATTTACTTACTAGCTGTTGAGCTTCCTTATAAGACCCATCGTTAGCGGCCACGTCTCAGTGCCATAAGTCATCACTGGCAACACACACTGGTCAAAGACTTTTGACTTGAGACACTGCGGTATATCGGATGACAAGATATTGCGGAGCTACTAAAGTCACGGACATAGCTCGAAGAATCGCTAGACTTAAGTGGCAGTGGGCAGGGCACATCGCCCGTAGAACTGACGGCCTATGGCGCCGAAAGGTTCTCGAGTGGCGTCCGCGGACCGGAAGACGCAGTGTAGGTAAGCCTCCAACAAGATGGAGCGACGACCTGGTGAAGGTAGCGGGAACGCATTGGATGCGGATCGCGCAGGGCCGATCTGTTTGGCGATCCTTGGGGGAGGCCTAAGTACAGCAGTGGACGTCTTTCGGCTGAAATGATGATGATGATGATGACTAGCTATTGCCTGCGACTCCGTCCGCGAAGAGCAAGGGTAATAGCATACGACCTATTCTCAGACCTACCGAGTACAGAGAAAAAAAGTTTCATAAAAATCGGTCAAGCCGTATCGGAGGAGTTCGATAACGAGATTTTTATATATTAGATTAACTATAAAAATTATATTAGGCAAATTTCTTACTTCGACTGTTGTAAGTTCCCCGATAACCTTTAATGACAATTGGTCCAAGTTTAATTAAGTTGGTAAACAATTTTATCTGATTTCTATATGAAAACTGATGTCACAATTTTGTATGACGTACCACTGCAACGGCATTAAAACCTATAGCCTGAAAATAGACAGATCTCAAAATTAGTGATTTCTTTCTTGAACCACATAAAAAGCAAACTGATCCAAGAGTTTTCATAAATCTAATAGGGTTGCAAAATGGTAAATGATGTACCTATCGATTGAGGATCGTAGGGTAGGAAACTACATGTTAGTGCTCATGCGGTGAACTGTGAAGTAAAACCGTCCAATTTACCCACTTTTTAAAAAAAAATCTTTGTTTTTATAGCAAAAAAAAAATAGAGTTTGATATACTTTTTTATGTGCAAATACAGTCTTGTCTCCAAGACATTTTAAAGGCGGTCAAAGTTACCTTCGCTCTCGTCCATATTTGCACAAGCCTTTTATTTAGCAAACTATAACTCTTAGAGCATTCATGTACGAGGAGCACTAAAAGTTTTGGAAAAAAATGGCCTAAAAACATTGAACCCAATAAACAAATAATAGTAGATTCGTCTAGAAAGAAGTGGGCAAATTTACCTGCTAATTTACTATTTTTTTATTCAGCCAACATGTAGGTGTTAGGGTTTTCTCAACCTGTTTGATAATGTTTTCAAATTATAATCATTTTAGCGGTACAATTTTTTTAATATAGTACTCATAAGTTAAATTCTAAAATTTTACTGTTATTTTGTTTGCAGCTACTGCTTCACAAGCTTATAGACCGGGGGAAAAAATATAAATAAAAAATGTAACATAAACGCTAAGATTTAGCAAACTCTTTGACTTTGTTTGGAACAACTGCCATCAGCGTGCGAACCGATGATTCTGTAATTTTACGAGCAACAGCGATCCATATATTTTTGAAATCAGCCTCGTCTTTGGCAACTGCACCTTTCTTAAGCAAGTATCGCTTGATGGTTGCCCAATATCTCTCAATGGGGCGAAGTTCTGTGCAATTTGGTGGGTTTATATTTTAATGACAGGAAGCCAAGTCTGGCTAAAATATAGGAGGACTTGTATGCTTTCGATAAAGAGGCAAAATACGCTTTTTAATACACTCCTGTCTGTAAATGTCGCCATTGACTGTGCCGGTAGTGAAAAAGCTTGAACTTTTTGGGCACACGAGAATAAATAGCTTTTAGGTATAAATAGCTTGCCATATCAAGATTTTACTGGCAAATTTTTCAATATTTTTAAATTTTTTTCTATCAACAGAATTAATGGAAAACATGTTTCGTATTTATTGAAATTCATCACTTAACGGGGTTAAAAATGGGTAGAAAGTTATTTTGAGAGTGATTTGCTTCGAAGTCAATAGGTACCAATACTCCTTAGTGCTTTTTATTTAAATTTCATTTTATTTTGACACATGATTGAATACTCAATCCAATTTTATACGAAAAAGGTTGAACACACATAAAAGCTTGGTGCAATGCAAATACTCTTTAAAATGTAATGTCTCAAAAGTCACCGTACGACAGTTCCTATTAGAACCATTTTTGACTTCTATGCGGACGAATTCGCGGGCAAAAGCTAGTGATATTAACTCAATATAACAAAAAATGTAGCTTATCCCTTTTCGCCTTTCAAGCGTCGAAATACTTGACTCGGCGGGCAAAATGTCCATTAATGCCAAGGGCAAAATTGGACGGTTTGACGGCAGTTTTTTTACAAAGTTATGATTTTTGTTCATAAGCCAATTTCTTTCCATTTCCAACTGACTTCAAAAAAAAAGGTTCTTAATTCGACTGTATGTTTTTCACAGAGACCATTATTACTCTTTCACTGACTTTCACCCTTTGTATATTTATGCTTACCACAGCTGAAGACATACTGCCCGTGCACTGAAAATGAATAATTCACTAAGGAGTTAGTAAAATAAAGCCAATTTTTCTACTCCTGTAGTATAATCTTTCAATTATATGGTCAAAAACTATACAATAATAACTAACGTTATATTTCTGTTCCAAGTTCTATACTCTATGGTGCAAATTCAGTAACATAATAACCCTTATAATTTTCAATATGTTACGGGACGGGACTGAGTAATATAATAACATTCAAAATAAGAATACTGAAATCGATTTTGATAATCGAGTTTCTTTAAATATGCCTGTGCCACGTGATTGGTTGCTTAAAAATAAGTAAGAACAGGTAAGACCAATCACAATCAAGGTTTAATTTTTCAAGCGAAATTTCATAATTGAGAATACGCTGATCAAGCTCTATGGTACGAGTACAAAAAAATAAAGCGTGAAATTAATATAAAGTCATTATATGTACAGTGGGCTGCAAAAGTGCATGGACATCCCGGGGCGATAATCGCGTGAGCAGTGTTTGATCGTTTGTGTTCATGTTTCGATGAGAATTAACTAGATGGCGTTGTGAATTGATGCAGCGTAGTGGCCGTTTTCTGCATCTAGTTTATATACCAAACTAAACCGCTATTTCGAAACATCTTCTATTAGCAGCTATGGCTTAACGGTTACATGCATGAGTCAAGTACTGGTATGAGGAATAGGTTTATGGTTCGAATCCCAGATCAGAGTGTTATTTTTGTTTTATTTAATAGTTTTTTTTTAATATGTATCAAATATGTATTTAATTATCTGTTTAATTAAAAAATATCTTTGATCAGAAAATAAAATAATACAACCTTTTGATATCAAACATTTTATTTCAATAAATAAAAGAGGTATTTCACAATCAATAATATTATTTCGTTTCCACCGATGTAAGGGAACGTGCAGAAACTATAGGCGGCAGCACTTGTGCGACAGAAAAGACACTATGCGGACAGTAAAAGAAACTTATCAAGTCAAAATTGATGGCACCAGTTGGCATTACCGTCTATGTGCATATTCCCTATAGCCATCTAAAAAATTATTGAGGTATTCTTAGCTTAAGTATTCGTTTCCAAAATTTATTGGAAAGAAGATTGAAGCATCACCACAATAAAAAGAAATAATATTATTAGCAACTAGATCTTTAAACTGGAGACCGGGTTAACATAATTAATGAATGCATAATATTAATTATGTAATTTATGTTCAGTATGAAGTATTGAACACTTACTTGGCGATAATTTAAGTTCGAGTAACTTCAAAACATAGTGTGTTGTGTTTCAAAAATAGCAAAAAAAAACAATTTACACTTAAAAAATATGAAACAAATAAGTACTCATAAAGAATTGAAAACTAAATTTCATTCAATTTTATACACTTATACCTACTAACATAATGGCTAGATATTAACCCGGTCTGCACTAAATGTCAAATAACAGTTTACTTAACATTAATTGTAACATTATTATTTGTGCTTCTGACTGAAAAATAACCAAGTCAATTTGTCTCTTAGTAACGGAGAGGATAGCCGTTACACTATCTATCACTTCTTGAAGTCGAGTTTTCATGCTCGTAACCATAATATATTGAAACATATATCACTATTTCGCATCAGTTCCCATGTTCTGTTTACCTCAGTGTCCAAATTATTTTTTGACTTTATCTCACTGGAACCCTGGAACTTTAAAACCCCGCTACTCCTTTACAAAATTTTACGTCTATTCTTATCCGACACTTTCCGTCGGTAAATATAACGGTTTCGTTTTCCCAATCGAAATTTAAATGTCGAATGGCAAAGTTGACTCTGTGTTTCTCTGTAAAAAAAAAAACAAAATAATAAATACTTAACATTAGATCATGAATAGTGCAATTTGTAAGCAATATTGCACTAATAAATATTAATATATGTAAAATCTTACCGTTATGCCCATATCTCGAGCTATTTTCATTATAAGTTTTTCTTGTTCCCAGAGAACAATAATTTTTGCTTTCAAAAACGTTGTTAATCGAATCATAGTAAAATATTTTTGAGAACTTCATAATTTGGATATTCACACTAGGCGATTGACAAGAAATCTAACGATTTGTGAAGTCATTATAAAAATTACCCTCAGTTTAGCAAACGAGGCGTATAAGCGTATCCAAGTATATTATTCAACATTCAACCTTAAATAGCATATAAATACAGCAGTCTTCAATAAATCTCTAAAGTTAAATTACGGTAGTCCAACAATCGGCAACAAACATAATCTATCTGTATCTACGCATTAACTAGACAAGGATGCAAAGATTAAGTAAAATATAATATTGTTAGTTTCACCAGTTATCATAATGTCTCCATAGCCGAGTGGCTAAGAGAGCGGACGAAGATGCTAACGAGATGCATTGGCCAGAGTGAAGCGGGTTCGATCCCCCGGCTTGAGGTTATAAGAAAAATGTTTTTGTTAGATTTCATACTTGGCAATGTTCTGCGTGTCTGTATCAATGTTGACAGATTCCGAAAAACTACAAAAGCAAAATAATTGTTAAACATTGACATGACGAATTATTACAATATTTATAAATTAATATTAATTGTGAAGAAGAAGGAAGATTCCGAGCGAACGTTTTTTTTCATTGAATGATAATTACAACGCCATCTAGTAAGATCCGATTGAACTAGTACGGCTTATATGGTAGCTACTGGCACTCATTTTACCTTCATAGGATTTTTGTTTTGCTTTGTCCATGCACTTTTGTCGCCTATAGTACATTAATTAAAATATGTTTACATTAACAATTATTAAATAATGAATACTTAAATAGCGGACAATAAATGAATTTTAAAGTCATTATTAAATATGAATATTTTAACATCATTCAATTTGGCTGTATGACCTAAAGTTCCCGGGTCCGTTCTAAGGTAAGGTAAGGTAAGGTAAGGTGAATAGTAAAAAAAAAGTTTCAAAATAGCGGGAATTTGTTTTGCTTTTGCATGGAGTTCCTTCAAGTTGAAAGAAATAAAGATTCGATTTGTAGCATTCGAACATGGCGGATGTAGACAGTATCTAATTTTGGTATTTCTGTTTCTTTGGCTAGTTGAAGTATGGGTGATTCTTCGAGGCCGTGATTTTTGTTTTATTCCTCTGTCGTATTTTTTTTACTTATTTGACAGAAAAATTCATGCTCCCATGAAAATAGATTTGTTCAGTAACATAAATGGGTAAGGCCGCGGATTTTGACCAATTGTGACATAGAAGTAACATAAAAAAATACGTTATGTTACTATAAAACGTAACGTAAGTTCCTATAAAGCTTAGATCATACTGACACAATTTTATTCGATAACGAAACTAAAACTAAAAAGACAAGTAATAAAGAAAAATAAAGTTTTTTTATTAACAAAAAACAGTGTACTTTTACAATTACTTAAATTAATTCTATCATTATGATGTAAAATGAAATGTATTTTTTGTATTATTCGATTATTTACATTTTATTGGAAAATAATTATAAACGTATTCAGTGTCAAAATTATCCGCCTACCCTATTTTTTTATTCACCTATTAAAAAGCGCTAATTGAAATACATTTTTACAGTAATAAAAAAAATAGAGTGAGTGGATTATTTTCCCGATGAGTGTATAATCGTAACAACTATGCACATGAACTGAACGCAATTAGGTATTGCACAGTTAATAAGTTTAGCAACCTGATGAACGGTGATGGAATTAAGTATCTGATCTCTCTGATCTTTTATATCTGATCTTTAAGTTTGACGGAAGACCGAGGAAATTGGAAGAAGAAAACATGTGCCAACCGCATTTTTGTAGGATAAGGGCAGCGCAAGAAGAAGAGACCATTAACTTCGAAACTACGGTACTTAAATAAATTTTACGCACAAGTAGTTGCAGAAAGTTTTATGTTCTTTGACTAATTTTAAATGAACGTACTTTGTCTTTTATGCTGCCACAATTGTTTTGGGCCGATTTCAGTACCTCCTGTACGCACTGTGTATTGCAAATTTATTTATCTTATTGAAAATACCCACCTAATTGTGTTTTTTCATACAAAAATCTAAAAAAAATCATTTCCGTTAGTATTTTCCTGTGTGCACTTCCCTTTACTACATGTTTTCATTACGTATTATAAAAAATACGTTACATTTTATAAAAACGTAACGTAATCGTAACGAAAGTGTAACGTATTTTTTATAAAACATTTGTTTTCATGGTGAAATTAAGATAATTTAAATACAATAATACATGTCACCTACCTAAAAAACAATACTCTATCATATAAAAAAACAGCTGGTTAAAAATAAACACTACTTACCTTTAAAATCACATAGCCACTTTTTTAGTTTTTTGGAAAAACTTTTGCAGCGTCTACTTCGACTGCGATTTATCATCAGACTAGCGAGATATCTGTTACTCACTGGTGTTGCCTTAATAAAACATGAGTTGCCGGTATACGAAAACCAATTTCTACCCAAATTGGTTTAAGAACTAGCGTTATAAAGCGTCACATAAGTATTCGTAACGTAAACGTGGAATTCATATATGATAAAAGAAACAAAGAAAACAATAATTTATTTCATTATAAAAATTCCGTAACCGCTTGAACCTATGGTTGTAATGTCATATAGTTTTGTTTTAAAAATCATAAAAAATTAAATATTATGAAAAAATGGTTTTAATAACTCGGCGTCGAAAAAATGAGACGACTTTCGTTACGTTTTAGATACAAATATATTTTTATAAATTTTTTGAAGAAGTTTAAATCAATTATTGCAATTGCGACCTTGACAGTTTTTGTCGCTTTATATACTAAAATTTTTTTCAAACCTCTAGGTGTCACCTGTAATTTATAATAAGCTAGGTAAATTTGAAACGACAGAATTGGTCAAAATCCGCGGCCTCACCCAAATTTTGTTTTGGCACTCATTTTTATAAAACCATTTAGAAAATAATTAACATTTTAGTTTTTATGTCCAGAGGAATAAAAATAGTAGTAAAAAAATACGTTAAATATTAATAAAAAAATATAAATAGTAATTAAAGTATTATTATACGTAAAAATTAACAATCTAGGTACTTAATTATTCTTGTTAACATTTTCTGTGCTTATTATTTATACTCACCGGCAAATCTAAAAATTTTAAAAATTATCTTGAAATTTTATTTTTTTTACTGTTAAGGCATGTTTTATTTCAAAATAACTAAGTAAACTGTACTTTTATTCAAAAACTACTATGAAAACTGTATTTTTTTTTATTCCAATGTCCATTTATCCATAGGAATAAAGGACAGAGGAATAAAAAAAGTAAATAAAAATACTGATGATTCATAATACGAACATTCTGGAAGGTTGCCGTTAATACTACAGAAAGGTAGTACTAAAAGCAGTGAATCAAGCATAATTAAAAAAAATAACGGTTATACAAGCGTCAAAAAACCTGGCAGAGTAATAAAAATGTTACCTGAACCAAGGACAGAGAAATAAAATATTTACCTTCGTATTTCTGGAGCTAATTGCACCAGCTGAAATATCCACTACTAGACAAGTTCGAAACGCGAGTAAAAACAACCCACGTGTGAATTTATCACCAGTTTCTTAATTTTTCTTTATGAAACAACTGATTGAAACGCGCTCCAGAGTAATAAAGAATTTACGCCGGACACATCTTATTTCCTCAGCTATAAAGTTAATACTAGAAGTAAAAATTATTCATCAGTTGTTTATTACGTAACAACTAATATTCTTTGAATGTGGTCACTCAACATATTGTTAAAGTTGACTGATTTTGAGATATTATCGTATGTTTTCATGAAAATGGGGAACGGACACGACAGAGTAGTAAAAATCATGGTGTTCATTATTTTTTTGCAAATAATTAGAACCAGTTACACAAAAAGTGACATATGCCCCAGTTAAATACAGATATATGCTACCTCTGAAAAAAAAATCAAACTTCTAAACTACAGGGTTCATTAAAATTAGCCCCCGGACATCGTAAATCGAGGCCTCGAAGAATCACCCGTATAATTTTGATAGTGTTTTATGCGGCGATTAACCTTAATTAACATTGATCACAAAATTCTATAGTGCTCTCGTGTCTGATATTTTTTAATGCGCAAGTTGTCTCCACGTGTTTTCTGGAATTTTACTATGAAGTTGTAGAAACTACAATCACCGTACAACGTCGCTCCCAAAGAGAGCTTACTTTGACACTGGCGAAATTATCCTTAAATAGGACAGAAGCCATATTTTAAATAAATAAAAATAGAAAGAAATTAAAGAGTTAATCACTATTTACATGACTTTTTATCTGTGAGAATTTGTAACTTTGCTGAATTAAGTGATACAGAAATGTTGACGCCGCCAGAAATAAAACAGGCGGCAATGGAATGGAAGTGAGCAATAATTTGCTACTTTTAAAATCGAGAAATACATTTTATTCTCCGTTATGTAAGTATTCATTATTTAATAATTGTTTATTTTGAACTCGTGGAAAAAGTAATGTATGCAACTATTCATAATCGGCCATTAAGACACTCATGCGTATGCCTCATGTCATAAATTCGCATTCGTGTCTTAATGACCCTTATTTTATTATGATACAGTTGCATAAAATACTATTTTTTTACCATTACGATACAAGGAAAATCCAAAAAGTTTATATCACCAAGTTTTGATATCACTTGTCTGTGGCATCGCCCGCTTTAGCGCATGCGCGCACATGCACGGTGATGTACTGGGTTTTAGCGTCATTCCATTCATACCTACGCTACGTCATAAGAATAAATAATAACAGAGTAGAAGAGAAACTCCCGCTCCGGCCGGACTCAAGGTCACGATATTACAGTACTCCCAAGAGAGAACTCAGTCAGGGTGTCACGGCCGGCGTCGCCGCACGCGCGTTTGGCTGTTGCCTGTTAACTGTTTGCGCGTTCGTTTTATTGGAAACAAATAACAATTCAAAAACGATGCCAAATCACCTTAAATGGCTTCTTTTGGTATGGCACTTGTAATAAATTCTTACTTAGAAGTACCTACCTATAATATGTAGGTACGTACAGTCAAGGATTTTAATTGTTAGGCCACTTGCCACTGTTCGCATTTTAGCCGTGTAATGCAAATCGGGTGAAGCCGCTTATACTGGTATATGCTGATTTGCATTACACGGCTAAAATACTAACAGTGGCAAGTGGCCTAACAATTAAAATCCTTGACTGTACCTAATGATTTATAAATCTCATATTTTGTAAAACTAGAATAAAATAATGATTTCAAAGTAAATAATAACTTAATATTTTAGCGATATTATCTTTAGAGTAAGTAATATTTAACAGTAAGCAACCCTAGCAACACGCCTGGACGTCAGAGGGGTGTAACGACGTGAGGGGGGAAGTAGGTATATAAATGGCGGCGTTTTGGACGCAGTCAAAAGAGATTCCCTTCTACTCTGTTATTATTTATTCTTATGGCTACGTGTCGTTTTGTTGTACGAATTTTCGTGGGAAAATTTTGTTCTTGCTTAAAAATATCTGATATCAGTGAATGCGAAGAAAATTTGACTCCGCCCGATATTTTAGATGCGGCGAAGGAAATTACTCATAATTTATTACTAGCAAAGTCCAGAAAATTATACGATAAATGCTATCAAGATTTTATGGCATAGAAAATGCAAAAACGCTACTTCGTTTTTGGAAAAAATGTGTGAGAGAAGATAAAATATTGTATGCAACTGTACGTAATTAGGCCTTAAAACACTCATGTGACCCTTTATGAAACTCGGCTACGCCTCGTTTCATAAAACCACATTCGTGTTTTAAGGACCTCTATTACGATACAGTTGCATAAATAGCTATTATGTTTTGCTAATAATAATACTAGGGTCATGATTCTTATTCTTTTTTAACACTAGCAACACTAGATCAGTTTGTAATTGGTTATTTCGAATCATCCAATCAGAGAAAAGATCGTTAGCCAATGGGATTCGACCACCTCTGTCTAAGAGAGAATTCGCGGGAAAGACCCTCGGGCCTCGGTGATTCGTGGCAGAGACGGGCCACTCTAGCGTTGACCGTCGAGCCGTAAGATTCTGGGTAATACTTTTCTGGAATCACGTTGTTGATGCTAAGTTATTATATTCTAAAATATTGTAAAAGTGTATTTGGTGACGCTGATTAAATTCATCAAAAGTTTAAAGAGTTTGATTTATAAAACTAGGTATGCTTATTACAAGTGGTATTAATTATCAATACTTGTAAATGATAATGAATACACTTGTAACTTTTGGTAGTTCATGTCACTGATTTTTCAATGTTATTAATTAGCGAAATTACATAATTTGTATTTTTTTTCTTACGTTTGATTTACAGTCGTTTCCTTGGCACTGGTGGAAAAAAATGTAGTCTGTAAGGTTTGTGTATCATCATCATTTATAAAAAAGAATAATACATATTTAAATCACCTTTGCAGAGCATGTGTTGGTTGGAACTGGTGGTGCCTGTCGGTATTAAAATCACATATTATTTTAAATCTGTAGTCTCTGCAGAAGGACGTGTTTTTTTGTTTTATTTGTTAGATACGTACATCTGAATTAGGCTGTGGGCTTTCAGTGACTTGTTGCGCCGTAATTGAAGCCTTAAAAATAATGTAAAAAATCAAACGATTATTTTCTGTGTTCGAGACATATTAAGTACTACTTTTAAGCGTAGTTAAAATTAAAACGAGTTATTTATAATACCATCACTAAAATTTTGATAACCAACACGTGGTTAGTCATCAGCGGTGTTTTTCCAGCAGATCGGTACTATTCACAAGCAGGTATCTATTAAAACTTCAACTTCATGTTTGTCATACGGCAAAAAGTAATTAACATTATCTATTCGATTTCAAGACAAATTTTTCACGCAATGATTGGTATATTATGGTTATGAGAATAGTGAAAATTTGCGTCTATCTTTATATATATAATTCCACTGTACGTGTGTTTGTCACTGAACTCCTCTTAAACGGCTGGACCGATTTGATTGATTTTTTGTATGCGTTTGGGTGGCGCCCTGGATGGTTTAGATTCACAAATCAGCCCGGCAGATGGCGCTGCAGTCGGTATCTAGATTCATGCAGGACAACGTCTGTCGTCGGGTCCGCTAGTATTTGTATAAAATAAAAGAAGCTATTAATGGCCGACAGACTGATTCGACTCACAGTACTGACATATCAATATACAGCCTGGTAATGGGTTTATGGGTATGGGTTTAAAATAAAATTGATTAATTATTTGCTTGTCTCTTATTCGCTAGGTGCGAAGTAGGAGGTGGGGGGAACCACGAATCGATCTAAGCGCCCGCCGTGGCCAAACAAGGAACTGTCGGCGGACCAACTGTCACTATTTACTAGTGAAATTTACGTATCCGTGCATTATTAAGCAAAAATAAATAAATATAGGTACTTGACGAAACTTGCTGCATAATTAACTGCAAGAACAAATGACAAAAACAGTGATCACAAACTCTATAAATTTCCACAGGCATGTTGGAAATGTGAACAACGAAAAGATTACGAATGAAATGGATAGATAACAGTGGCGAAGCGTGAAATTTTTTTCAGGTAAAGCCGTAGCGAAAACCAGTGGCGGCGCAGGACCTAAATTTGGTGTAGGCAAGACAAGACACATTTTGTGAGGCCCTGTGATGGCGCGCCACACATTAGATTGCGGATGTAATGAGCAAAAAACGGGAAACTTTCGAGGCGCGAGGACCCTCAGACCGCGAGGCCGAGGACGGGTGCCCACGTCGCCCTTACCCAGCGCCGCCTCTGGCGAAAACTACTAACCTTTATCTTACCCTTTTTATTTATTCTCTTCTTGAAAATTAGGACATAACTTCTAAAATCGTCACTCAACAAATTCGCATCCACAATCAGTTTTAATTAAAGGAGCCTTTTCTACTTTTATTAATCCTAGTAAATACAAAATAATTTATCTAGCGAGTCCGACCGAAGATAAAATATAAATTAAACTGATCACTTGACACTATAAGTTTGCACAATCCGATATTACGAAATTTCACTGGTTTCGAGCATCAACACTAATCTGGCTATGTATTTTTTTATTAAATTAAAACAATATAATGTACTACCTAACAAACAATAATAATACTTCAAAACAAGAAACGATATATGAAGTTTGTAATCAATGACAAATCAATCGTAATGTTGCCATTACAATTATTTCCAATAAGTGACGGTGTTATTTTATAAAATTCTAATCTAATATTAATTTCGCCAGTTTATAAACCTTAATAATAAAAGCAGATAAAATATAATTGTTTTTGTTTTACACTAAATCATCGATATTTTACGTTCCATTTCGCTGCAGTAATTTTGTATAAGTAGGCGATCGTAGCGCCAAAAATGTTCCAAGAAGCCGCTCACGGCTCGCGGCTCGCGGCTTCGGCAGGCAAAGTGAAAGTGAGCCTTACGCACAACACACAAAGTCTTTTTTTAAATGTAATAAGCCGCTTAATCCCGGGTTATCTAAGTAGCATACACACGCGATGTTTCCTGGAGTGGTGTGGGTGTTCGTCAATGAATTATTTAAATGTCTGAGTGTACAATTTCTAATATTTCCGACCGGCATTTACTATTAGAGATCGTGAATGAATCGTTTTTGTGAGAGTATTACGTTGCGTTTTGATTCTGCATCGTGTTGAAAAAAAGTTAAGTTTATTATACTTTAGACTTTTAGGTATTTAAAAGAGTGTAAACAAACGGGAGCTGTCAAAAATGACAGATTCAGAGGTTGTGAACCATTATGACGAGAATAAAAATTGAAAATGTAGCTAGCACTAAATACGCTATTAGACTTCTTATAATGATCCCATTTTATGTAAAAGCATGAAATCTGAATATTGTTGAATAATCAATAATTAATCACTGGTAAATAAAGTAGTCTCATTGCTAGTCTTTCATTAAATTTTTGTGTGGTATTTATATCCTATCTACTAATCATAACAATTACCTTATAATACTTTTTAAATAAAACGCAATACTTTTATTAATTATTTTATTCAGAATTAGGTGTGGGTCGTTAATAGTATTGTACTCGTTCACTTGCTAATAAATTGAAGAACTATTTCCCGGCTATCGCACTAATAACGTTCACCCCTATTCAGAATCACTCGATGATGACGATGATGACTCCCCCAAATTTATTACAAGTCTGTCTGTCAACTCGTCAATATGACTGTCTAACCCTCTCATTTTTTCTTCTTCTTTAAGCACATGTTTCTCACAGTTTTCCCAATCTTTGGCTGTAACATTTCCAAGTGCCTCAGGTAATAATTTTTTTAAATCTTTCAGCTTGAAAGTCGTATTTTTTGTCGCTATTTCTCCCTTTACCTTTGCCCATACCAGCTCGATGGGGTTGAGCTCGCAGTGGTAGGGTGGGAGCCTTATTAGTGTGATGCCCCTTTTTTTCGCTTTTTCGTCAGCTACAAATTTTTCATATTTGTGTTTTACTTGTCGCACTTTCTGCATCAGTTGGGGCTTAACCTCCTTAGGTCCGAATGGTATGTTTTTAGATTGTAACCAATGCTGAATATCAGCCTTTTTTGTTTTTAATGTAGGTGCTTTGTCTTCTTTGCGTGAATGGTACGGTGCATTGTCCATAACAATCACTGAATTTGTCTCAACATTGTTTAAAATTACATCAAACCATTTCTCAAAATTTGCTGCATTCATTTCACTATGGTAGTCACCATCCCCCTTGCTTGCCAGAAATATCAGCTCGCCCTCCTTCAAGAAGCCAGTTGATGACCCTACAACAAAGGTAAACAAATATGTTATTGCTAATAGTTTTTTATATTTCTTTTATTGTTTACCTAATCGTTTATTCAGTGCACAGTCAAGTTGTTTAGTATTAGTAGATACAGCTTTTGCGCATTCAGTTAATCTTAACAGTCTCCTAGCCTAGCCGATAGTGACTCTGCTTATGAAACATGAGGTACCGGGTTTGTTCCTGGTATGGGCATTTGTATATATGTTTATTACATATATTTGTTCCAGTTGCAGTTCCAGTGTGACTAGGTTGATTTGTGTAAGATTGTCGAATAATATTTATTTATTACTATTTATGTATAAAAGAATGTATATTGTAGCATACAATTTTTACATACCAATATGTCCTAATATAAGGCGTTTTCCTTTGCCAGATGGATTTTTGAGTCCTATTGAAAGCCCTTGCCGATGAGCTTCTTTGGTACTCTTTATGGTTGTATCTTGCCATACTTTTTCCTTAGTGTGCCCTGTAATACAAACAATAAATTGCAATATTATTCATACAATACAAAAATTAAATAAAAAGTCAGGTTTAATTTTGTTGTATGGGAGCCCCCCTTAAATATTTATTTTGTTCTGTTTTTAGTATTTTTGTTATAGTGGCCACAGTTATACATAATCTGCGAAAATTTCAACTGTCTTACTATCACTGTTCATGAGACACAGCCTGGTGGCAGACGGACAGACAGATGGACGGGTAGGGTTCCCATTTTTACCCTTTGGGTATGGAAACCTATAAAAACAATAAGTAAAACAATTCAATGAATTACCTTCATTAACCCAAGTCTCATCCAGGTAATAAATCTTCTTCCCTGCCTTTCGTTCTTTATCTATTTGGTCTAAATACTTAATACGCCAGTCAACTATATCATTTCTATCAATCAACATACTTTTTCGGTTTCTTTTAGAATACTTGAACCCCAGTTTTTTTAACACTTTAAAAAATGTGGTCCTTGACAAATTTGGTAGACTGTCATCGTTGTTCACAGCATCAAGCATCTTGCTTACAGTTGGCAATTCATTTGCAAAATAAAATTGATGCACTTTTCTTCGAATACCACCCAAGTCAATATCATCAAGGCTATTCACTAAGCTTGGTTTTGTCGCAGGTGGCGGTGGAGATAGAACACGACCATGGGTTTTGTATTCTTTGAGAACACTGTACACAGTAGGAATCGAGACACCCATGATTTCTGCCGTTTTTTGGGTTATGTCGGTTTTGGATGGATATCTATCTTTTGGCCACGTTTCTTCAACATATTTAAATATGTTCACAAGCACGTTCTTTTCCGATGATGTAAGATGTCCTGTCTTAGTCCGCTTCTTCTTCGGAGAAGGAAATGTAAGCAAGGAACTAGCCCGGCTAGTTCCCGGCTCGCCATCACCCATGTCTTCGTAAAATACACAACTCCGTAACAAAACAACAAAACAAACCAGTTCAACAAATAATTAACAGAAAACAACAAACTTAACAAAGAATAACAATAAATGAAATAATGAAAACACCACAAATATCGCACTCGCATCAGATGACAACAAGCAATGGCAAATGTCAAACCGACAAAGTTAAAAATCACGTAAGGTAGGTGTTGCTACATTAAATACGACACTTTCTATTTTAGTCGCATTACATTCTCATTAGATCAAACCTTGCGTTTTAAACCTCTGCAAGATTGGGTATTTTTTAGTGACAATTTACAATAAAAAAATTAAATATTCATTTAACATGATAAAAATATTTTTGTATTCGTAAATGTGTACATATTCAGTAAAATTTAGCGTAATTATACGTTATTAGAATTGAACGGACTGAAGTCGGTTGCTCAATTATTTTAAAATAATAAATATTGAGCAGGAACCAAACATTGTCTTAGAAATAACCTCTTTAATGGTTTGTTTACATTCTTTTAAATACCTAAAGGTCTAAAGCATAGGGAAGATTATGCCTTTATTACAAACAACGGGTTATTAATAGAAGCGTTTGATTACTTCAAAATTTTAGGCAACCCGGAAGGAATCGGGTTGTTAGCACCCTTCGCCACTGATAGATAATAAGTTAACTTATATTATTTTTATAAAGCACCATTTTTAATATTATACTATACTAGCTGTTGCCCGCGACTCCATCTGCGAAGAATAATGGGGGTATACAAAGTAGCCTACGACCTACGTTTTTTAAAGTATTCTCCAAGCATATTTATAATTTTTTTCATTCGCTTAGGCCAATTATTGAAACAGTTATTGCACTCCAAAGATGTAGTCCCCAACATGGCGCTTATGAAGGTGTCCACTGCTGCTTCGTGTGACAGGAATCGTTGAACGCGTAGCTTATCTTTAATTTTAGGGTATGTATAGAAATCATTAAGACTCAAGTCGCGGCTGTATGGTGGATGGGTCATTACATTAATTCGGCGTTATAATAGTCCAAATACTCATTTGTTTTTTTTTTTTATGTTATAGGGGGCAAACGAGCAGAAGGATCGCCTGATGGTAAACGATTACCGTCGCCCATGGACACCTGCGACACCAGAAGAGTCACAAGTGCGTTGCCGGCCTTTTAGGTAGGAGTACGCTCTTTTTTTGAAAGCTTGAATGTCATATCGGTCCGGGAATACCGCTTCAGGTACTTCATTCCAGAGCTTTGCTGTGCGAGGCAGGAAATTTCTGGAAAAACGCACAGTAGAAGACTGCCAACCATCCAGATGGTGAGGATGGAAGTGTTGTCGCGTAGGGCGGTGGCGGAAGGATGCGGCAGGGATCAACCCGAATAACTCCTCGGAGCACTCTCCGTTGTACATGCGATAGAAGGTGCAAAGTGAAGCTACATTTCTACGCAGCGCCAAGGGGTCAAGTCGATCAGAAATTTGTTTGTTTCGTTTTGTTTGACGAGCAGTGTAGTCGCTAGCGTTATCGTGATGAGAATGATGCATCGGTTGCAGTTTTCTATTTTGAGTACGTCAACGATTTCAGGCAGACTAATTGTAGTAGGTATATCAGTCTGCATTAACCGTTCTGCGACCCTCAAGTGCAATAGTCGCACGCAACTTGCCCTGATTTCGAGACAAAAGTGGCGACCATATTTTTCGCCGTGCTTCGGGAGCGAACAATCTTGGTTGGTCGCAGTTCCTTTTCGAACACCCAAATTCGTGATTGGTTTTTATTTTCAAATTCGTAAGCATGATCCACGTTTCATTACCCAACACGATTTCATATACCTACTGCGTTGGAAGTTCCAGTGTTGAACCTTTCTACATTTATTCGGCACCAATTGACCCAGGCCCCCTTTTGTTCATCAGAAAGTGGGTGTGGGGGACCCAACGGGAAAATAACTTTCTCACGACCAGTTCTGTTTGCAAGATAGTTTGGATTTGACTCATTGCAATCCCTAAACATGACTGAATTTTACCATATGTGACATGACGATCTTTGTTGATCAGGTCCCGCACTGCATCGACGTTTTCTTGAGTAACCCCAGATTTGGGCCGCCCTTCACGAAATTCATCACTGAGTTTCACACGATCGCGGTAAAATTCGGAAAACCAGCGATACACAGTCGTCTTTCTTGCAACTCCCTCACCAAATGCATAAGTGTTCCGATCAAGGCATTATTTTTGAGATAAACCACTCTTAAAATCATAAAAATTCATAGCTCTTAAAATTTCTAGCGTTATTTGAATTTTGGCGGCAACGACTCCCTTTTAAAAAATAATTACTAAAAAACCGGCCAAGTGCGAGTCGGACTCGCGCATGAAGGGTTCCGTACCATTATCTACAGGGTGTATACGGGAGGGTGGATCAAACGAAGACCAAAGGTAGGGGACCTCAGGAGCTACCGAATTGACCCCCATGTATGTTCAGCGATTTTCATTTGTTTCAGAGTTATGAGCATTTTAGTGAAAATTTCAGAAATGTCGGATTTCAGGTATAATTTCTTAGTGGTAGCTAAACTATTCGACCTACGACCGTGAATTTTTTTTTGGAAGTAGTGAGATAGCGGGTCTAACAAATAACAATGTCATTTTAACTCGTGTCATCATGCATTTTACAACAAAAAATAAAACTCTCAATAATTTGAGTACATTAAAATTATTCATAAATCTTCAAAGGTGATTTTTTTATTTTTTTTACATAACTTTTTTTTCTGCAAAATACTTTAAAAACTACCTTAGTTTATGAAGAATTTAACCAGTAAAATTTTCTTAGATAGTCTCAAGGAATCACTTAAAAAATAACATGGAAAGGGCACTAGTTCATTTTAAATGGAAAATGGAAACGGAAGATCATAGAAAAAAAGAAAATGAAAGAGCAAAACACAAAAATAGCTTTTATTTTGAAATAATAGCAATACAAACATTAATTATTATTAAGTAGAAAAACACTAGATGCCTTCATTTTTTAACTACAGTAAGTGTTCGAAATGACCGCCGTTATTAAAATCACGAATGTAATGTAGATGGGTTACTGATATAGACAGATAGAGAAAATAAATTATGCTTTTCGCAATTATTCCTTTATCTGTGCTATAAGACCTTGCTTCGTACCAAATTTCAAGATTCTGAGTTCACGGGAAGTACCCTGTAGGTTTTGATTCCCTTGCGAGTGTCGAAAATTTGCGGCATAAATACTTAAATAGATTGGTTACTGATATAGACAGACAGACAAAAAAAATTATGTGTTTCGCAATTTTTCCTTTATCTGTGCTGTAAGACCTTGCTTCGCACCAAATTTCAAGATTCTGAGTTCACGGGTAGAACACTGTAGGTTTTGATTCCCTTGCGAGTGTCGAAAATTTGCGGTATAAATAGCTTGGTAACTGATATAGACAGACAGACAAAAAAAAATGCTTTTCGCAATTTTTCCTTTATCTGTGATATAAGACCTTGCTTCGTACCAAATTTCAAGATTCTGAGTTCACGTTAAGTACCCTGTAGACTTTGATTCCTTTACGAGTTTCGAAAATTTGCGGAAATTTGCGGCATAAACGGCTGTACCTTTTGATTGCGTTGGCTTAGAAGTTTGATTTTTTCACAGCTCCAAAGGACAGTAGATTTGAGTATTTGATATAAATTTAGATACCTATACCTCCACGCGTTCCTGAGAAAAAGGGTCTTGACAGACGGATGGTCGGACAATAAAGTGATCCTCCTATAAGGTTTCCGTTTTTTCCTTTTCAGGTACGGAACCCTAAAAATATGGATATCGCTTGATGAAACGACAGACTTTTTAGGCAGATATGTAGTCCATTTCTTGGTGAAGCCTTTGGATGCAACCGTTTCCCAAAAAACATATTTAGTGGCATGTAAAGTGCTAGCAGTAGTGAATGGGGAGACTATTGCTAAGTTTGTTACAGACTGCTTGGAAAAATTGTGGGTTGAATCCTATGAAAATCAACTCGATAATGTGCTTCTATTATGTACTGATAGCGTTGCGTAAATGTTGAAGACGGGGCGAATTTTAAAAAGTGTTTTACCGAAAATGAAACATGTTACAATGCTTAGCTCATGCTCTGCATCGCGTGGCAGAGCAAATAAGGATGTCAGTATCCGGATGTAGACACCCTGATCGCTAACTTGAAAAAAGTATTTTTGAAGTCTCCTAGTAGAGTGAAAGTGTTTAAGGAAATGTATCAAAATTTGTCTCTACCTCCAAAACCAGTAATTACAAGGTGGGGAACCAGGCTCGCCACAGTGTCTTACTATGTAAAGTACTTTAATGAAATAAATTCGGCTTTGTCACGATTAAAAACTTCACATGCAGTTTCGATTCAAAAGACTAAACATAAACAAGTGTTGAAAAAAAGCATCATTAAAAAAAGATTTAGATTTTATTCATGAAAATATGAATATAATCGAGGTGGTGTTATTATTCAACTCGTTTACAGGAACGTAATATGTCAATGGTCGATGCCTTAATAGATTTAGATCAAGTTAGGATGGTCATAAATTGGTCTACTAGTGTGCCCGTAGAAATCAAATTAGAAGCGGTCATACACATACGGAGAACATATTTCAAAAGGAACCGCATCTGATGACCAGAGAGCGGAATTGCGCAAAAATGAAACGTCAATAGAGTTGGAACGTTGAATTTTATCGACTTTTTCAGCTATTGTTAAGTTCAGTCACCTTTTACATTTCTGACTTTAACATTAACCTCTTTGATTAGCTAGTTCAACATTTGACCTCTTTGATTAGATTAAAAGTAAATTGCATGGCAGTTAACTGTCATTTCTGCAACTAGTCTTATTGCAACTAATTCACGTTTGTAAAAAATGGTTAATCCAAAAAGAAAAACAATTAACAAATGGATAAAGAAGTACCCTTGTCTTACTTACAACGAAAACAACTCAACAATATACTGCTCTAAATGTAAGGTTCACTTAAAGCAACTAAAAAAATATTGTGTTGAAACTCACATAACGAGTAAAACACATTCACCTGAGTTTAAAGAGGTAAAGAACGATAATAGTTTTTATCTACATATTTGATAACATTTCTCGTTTGTTGCAACATTCCATGGGAAAAAATTAATAATCCACATTTCCGGATTTTTTTTGAAAAATATATTTGTTGTTCTTGTTCATCGAAAAAACTTCTGGACGAATCGTTGTTGCGGAAAGTTTATCTAAATATTTTGTACAATCAGACGGTTGATAAAATTCGCGAAAACATGGCAGGAAAACGTAAACCAACGCAGAAGGCCACTGCACAAACAGCGGATTTAAACTCAGATAGGGTGGTGGCTCCAGTAATAGGACCAATAGAACAGGGAACCTCAGGGACAAATAATTTGTCATCCCGACCGCCGGCAAAACGACGCAGGGTGCAAATTTCAAATATAGGAAGAAGTGGAATTGGAATAGGACCTATTTATCGATTGCTTCGACGCACCGTAGGAAATTTAAATTCAAGAATTGACGAGATAAGTACGGAAGTAAAAAGGTCAGTCACAAATCTAAAACAACAGCAAATGTTAGAAGGAAATCCTGGAGCTGAGAATGTTAATAATTTAGAGGAGGTTATGATAGAAATAGACAAAGGTGCGAAGGAATTGAATCCAACTCATAAAGATTATAAGTCCGTGGTTTATAATGTTAAAAACCTGAATATGGAGAAACCAAAGTTTGGCAGTGGTATAAATATTCACCAGAGGCCTTATTGTCTAACGCTTCTGACGCTTGCCTTCGCAATCACTATTTCTTTCTGTCAAACGGTATAAGTTGATGACAGAAAGAGATGGTGAAAGCGAAGGCAAGCGTCAGAAGCGTTAGACAATACGGCCTCCGGTTACTTTTATAGAAGATTTAGACAATTATCTAGAAAGAGTGTCAAATGAAGGACAGCAGCTAGGTTTGGCTCAGGAAAGTTTAGTTGGAGACGCTAGAGATTGGGCGCGTATTTATAGAGATCGTTGGACTGGTATAGAGGACTTCAAAAGCGACTTTCTAGCTACATATTGGGGAGAAGCCGAACAGAGCACTTTGCGTCATAGTATCAGTAACAGTGCATGGGACAAACAAAAGACACCCTTAATGCTGAACCATTTTCTACAAATAGTAGGCAAAGCACAAATGCTCACGTATAAGATACCAGAGAAACAATTGATAACTGAAGTTATTAGGCATTATCCCAGACATGTACAACAGCTTTGGTCGACGTCCAATATAGACACCGTTATTAAGACCGCGGAATTTTTAGCAAAAATGGATAGCATAAATAAACAAGAAATGCAATCGTATTCAACATCAAGCCAAGCGAAGAAAACGGATTATCAGAAGGAAAAGGGGAATAGCGGGCCTATTAATCGCACTTGGCGTAAACCAGAAGTAGTTCCAGTCCCTCGAAATCATGTCGTTAATGAAATGGCCAGAGGAAATTTTAATAAAAATAAAACTGGGCTTCAACAAATGTATGGTGAATGGCAGAAGTCAGGCACGGAACAGAATAGATCAGATTCACAAAGTGACTTGGAAGTCGTAGGAAATGAATAAAGATGATCGTAGTGTAATGATAGGAAATTAAATTTGATTTATTTTGTTATAAAAAAAATATATAAAATTAATTTTAGACCCGCTACCATTGTTAGATTAAGTTCAGTACAAAGAGTTTCAATAAAGATAATTTGCATTGTATCGAGTCCCGTTGGGCAACGGGGAAGGCTCGTTTATAATGATTTAAATAAGTCATATGTTGCTTTATTTAAAAAAAAAATATGTTTTATAAAATGCTGGCGATTAGTATAAAAAAAAGGATAACATCATAAGGTGAAAAAGTATTGACTTATAATCATTCTGGACGTAGGGGAGTGTGGCGGCCTTCTAATAAAAAAATATATAGAATTATATATCTTTATTGGGTAAAATTAGTGAATACTAGCTGTTGCGTTGAGGAGGTGAAACATTGTAATAAGTAGGAGGATTAAGGATTGGTTGTCTAAATGTACTATAAAATTAACATCAGAAAAGTAGGAAGGTTGTAGGGATGGTTGGTTCGTTTAAATATTAATTTGATTGAGTCACCGCCTATTGTGTCGCGACGAAATTTTAAAAAGGGAGCGTGTCAGTGACGTTGGGAGGATCCGAGTCCAGGAGGAAGTCCATCTGGAAAAAGAAAAAGGGGAAATAACAGAATTAATAAACACTTCAGAAGATAAAACTAAGGAAATATTAATAAATAGAAAAAAAAGTGCTTACCTGGTTGTGGAAGCTCGTCGGTAATGGATTAAAATCGAAGCCAAGGAAATTGAAGGAGTCAAGGGAGATTAGTGGGGTCGTGGTTGGAGATATCGATTTAGGAATGGCTATTGAATTTTGTTCTGGAACCTAGTAAAACAAAAGGGAGTTAAAAGGTGGAGATAAAGCAAGGAAAATTAAAGTTAGATAACGACTTACTTCCATGGGAGTGGAAGTGATGTTTTTGTTATTTAGTTTAGAGGCCCGGGATAGCTAGGTAAAGAATAAAAAAAATTAAAACAAATGAGCTTTTACAAAAGAGTGAAATTAGTAATAGCACAGATTGAAGGACATAATAAGGTTTACCTTTTTGTGGTATGATTTGATTTTGCGCCTCAAATCGGTCATGGTTATCGTAACGGAAGAAGTCAGATTAAATAAACTTAGTAGTTGATGTCGAGCTTCCGATTTAATTTTAATATCTCGATAATTCAAGTCAGTAGATTTCCAAAGGCAGGGAAATTGTTTTATAAGCTCTTCGAAGCACGACATTTTCGTTTTGGTTGGCGCGAAAAGAATAACTAAGGAATAAAAAAAAAGAGATCAATCGGAAAGGTCGGGCACTGGCTTAGCATTATAATTAATCCAGTCAGTCAAGACAATTAATTCATTATAATTCCAAAAGTTTTCAAATTTTGATGTAAGGTCGGGAATGGTAGTAAAACATACTATAAAATTTTGCAACCTGTTCTGCGGTCCGGAACATTGTTAAAAATGCAATAAATGATAATTTGCTCAGTTCTTGACACCAAAATTCCAAAAGTTCTGCAAAGTTGGAGTGGTGTTAAATATATTATTTTACATCACGTGTCAAATTTGCAACAAATTTAAGTGTACGGAACATTTTTTGTTATTAAAAATTAATGTTTTTCTTTATTAAACTGAAGGAAAACGTTCCAAAAGTTCTGCAAATTTGACAGATATAATCGGAAAAATATACCGAACGATTGTATAAATTTGCAACCTTTTACGTTGACCGGAACATGTTTATTTATAATTCTTTTTAATTCGTGGTCATTTTTTCGAGTAAGGTGGTCTCGGAATAATTACAAAAGTTTTCAAACTTGGTTGCAAACTTAGAAAACATCTATTCTGATGCATTTACAAATTTGCAACCTCATACGCGATCCGGAACTTTATGCAATTTGCAAAAATGTAATTTTTTTATTTTTTCACCTTCAAGAAAATTTCAAAAGTTCTGCAAATCGAGGGGACGGTTTAATTTTGGGATTAATGTCAGTATTTGAATTTGCAACCATATCCGGAATACGGAAATATTTTTTAATCACATTCACGCAAAATATTATTTCCGTACACATCGCTGTTATATATTCAGGGCCTAAACTTTGTGCTATACGAAGCCGCCGCGATGTCGTATACCTGCGTTGCTATGGTAAAGCGGCCAATGGTCGCGTTGCTATGGTTACAAAGCGTCTTGTGCTCCGTTGCTCCATTTTGACATGCACCTCAAAGAAACAATCATTGGCTCGATTTGCAAAACTTTTGCAATTTATTCGAAAATGAAAAATGCCATAGTTAAATTTCCGATATCACACAAGATTCCGGATTGCGTGAGAGGTTGCAAATTTTAATACTAACATTAATCCCAAAATTAAACAGTCCCCTCGATTTGCAGAACTTTTGAAATTTTTTCGAAAATGAAAATTGCCATAAAGTTAAATTTCCGACATCACACAAGATTCCGGATTGCGTGAGAGGTTGCAAATTCAAATACTGACATTAATCCCAAAATTAAACAGTCCCCTCGATTTCCAGAACTTTTGAAATTTTCTTGAAGATGAAAAAATAAAAAAATTACATTTTGGCAAATTGCATAAAGTTCCGGATCGCGTATGAGGTTGCAAATTTGTAAATGCATCAGAATAGATGTTTTCGAAGTTTGCAACCAAATCATCATCTTTATTCATTTCCTACGACTTCCAAGTCACTTTGTGAATCTGATCTATTCTGTTCCGTGCCTGACTTCTGCCATTCACCATACATTTGTTGAAGCCCAGTTTTATTTTTATTAAAATTTCCTCTGGCCATTTCATTAACGACATGATTTCGAGGGACTGGAACTACTTCTGGTTTACGCCAAGTGCGATTAATAGGCCCGCTATTCCCCTTTTCCTTCTGATAATCCGTTTTCTTCGCTTGGCTTGATGTTGAATACGTTTGCATTTCTTGTTTATTTATGCTATCCATTTTTGCTAAAAATTCCGCGGTCTTAATTACGGTGTCTATATTGGACGTCGACCAAAGCTGTTGTACATGTCTGGGATAATGCCTAATAACTTCAGTTATCAATTGTTTCTCTGGTATCTTATACGTGAGCATTTGTGCTTTGCCTACTATTTGTAGAAAATGGTTCAGCATTAAGGGTGTCTTTTGTTTGTCCCATGCACTGTTACTGATACTATGACGCAAAGTGCTCTGTTCGGCTTCTCCCCAATATGTAGCTAGAAAGTCGCTTTTGAAGTCCTCTATACCAGTCCAACGATCTCTATAAATACGCGCCCAATCTCTAGCGTCTCCAACTAAACTTTCCTGAGCCAAACCTAGCTGCTGTCCTTCATTTGACACTCTTTCTAGATAATTGTCTAAATCTTCTATAAAAGTAACCGGAGGCCGTATTGTCTAACGCTTCTGACGCTTGCCTTCGCTTTCACCATCTCTTTCTGTCATCAACTTATACCGTTTGACAGAAAGAAATAGTGATTGCGAAGGCAAGCGTCAGAAGCGTTAGACAATAAGGCCTCTGGTGAATATTTATACCACTGCCAAACTTTGGTTTCTCCATATTCAAGTTTTTAACATTATAAACCACGGACTTATAATCTTTATGAGTTGGATTCAATTCCTTCGCACCTTTGTCTATTTCTATCATAACCTCCTCAAAATTATTAACATTCTCAGCTCCAGGATTTCCTTCTAACATTTGCTGTTGTTTTAGATTTGTGACTGACCTTTTTACTTCCGTACTTATCTCGTCAATTCTTGAATTTAAATTTCCTACGGTGCGTCGAAGCAATCGATAAATAGGTCCTATTCCAATTCCACTTCTTCCTATATTTGAAATTTGCACCCTGCGTCGTTTTGCCGGCGGTCGGGATGACAAATTATTTGTCCCTGAGGTTCCCTGTTCTATTGGTCCTATTACTGGAGCCACCACCCTATCTGAGTTTAAATCCGCTGTTTGTGCAGTGGCCTTCTGCGTTGGTTTACGTTTTCCTGCCATGTTTTCGCGAATTTTATCAACCGTCTGATTGTACAAAATATTTAGATAAACTTTCCGCAACAACGATTCGTCCAGAAGTTTTTTCGATGAACAAGAACAACAAATATATTTTTCAAAAAAAATCCGGAAATGTGGATTATTAATTTTTTCCCATGGAATGTTGCAACAAACGAGAAATGTTATCAAATATGTAGATAAAAACTATTATCGTTCTTTACCTCTTTAAACTCAGGTGAATGTGTTTTACTCGTTATGTGAGTTTCAACACAATATTTTTTTAGTTGCTTTAAGTGAACCTTACATTTAGAGCAGTATATTGTTGAGTTGTTTTCGTTGTAAGTAAGACAAGGGTACTTCTTTATCCATTTGTTAATTGTTTTTCTTTTTGGATTAACCATTTTTTACAAACGTGAATTAGTTGCAATAAGACTAGTTGCAGAAATGACAGTTAACTGCCATGCAATTTACTTTTAATCTAATCAAAGAGGTCAAATGTTGAACTAGCTAATCAAAGAGGTTAATGTTAAAGTCAGAAATGTAAAAGGTGACTGAACTTAACAATAGCTGAAAAAGTCGATAAAATTCAACGTTCCAACTCTATTGACGTTTCATTTTTGCGCAATTCCGCTCTCTGGTCATCAGATGCGGTTCCTTTTGAAATATGTTCTCCGTATGTGTATGACCGCTTCTAATTTGATTTCTACGGGCACACTAGTAGACCAATTTATGACCATCCTAACTTGATCTAAATCTATTAAGGCATCGACCATTGACATATTACGTTCCTGTAAACGAGTTGAATAATAACACCACCTCGATTATATTCATATTTTCATGAATAAAATCTAAATCTTTTTTTAATGATGCTTTTTTTCAACACTTGTTTATGTTTAGTCTTTTGAATCGAAACTGCATGTGAAGTTTTTAATCGTGACAAAGCCGAATTTATTTCATTAAAGTACTTTACATAGTAAGACACTGTGGCGAGCCTGGTTCCCCACCTTGTAATTACTGGTTTTGGAGGTAGAGACAAATTTTGATACATTTCCTTAAACACTTTCACTCTACTAGGAGACTTCAAAAATACTTTTTTCAAGTTAGCGATCAGGGTGTCTACATCCGGATACTGACATCCTTATTTGCTCTGCCACGCGATGCAGAGCATGAGCTAAGCATTGTAACATGTTTCATTTTCGGTAAAACACTTTTTAAAATTCGCCCCGTCTTCAACATTTACGCAACGCTATCAGTACATAATAGAAGCACATTATCGAGTTGATTTTCATAGGATTCAACCCACAATTTTTCCAAGCAGTCTGTAACAAACTTAGCAATAGTCTCCCCATTCACTACTGCTAGCACTTTACATGCCACTAAATATGTTTTTTGGGAAACGGTTGCATCCAAAGGCTTCACCAAGAAATGGACTACATATCTGCCTAAAAAGTCTGTCGTTTCATCAAGCGATATCCATATTTTTAGGGTTCCGTACCTGAAAAGGAAAAAACGGAAACCTTATAGGAGGATCACTTTATTGTCCGACCATCCGTCTGTCAAGACCCTTTTTCTCAGGAACGCGTGGAGGTATAGGTATCTAAATTTATATCAAATACTCAAATCTACTGTCCTTTGGAGCTGTGAAAAAATCAAACTTCTAAGCCAACGCAATCAAAAGGTACAGCCGTTTATGCCGCAAATTTCCGCAAATTTTCGAAACTCGTAAAGGAATCAAAGTCTACAGGGTACTTAACGTGAACTCAGAATCTTGAAATTTGGTACGAAGCAAGGTCTTATATCACAGATAAAGGAAAAATTGCGAAGAGCATTTTTTTTTTGTCTGTCTGTCTATATCAGTAACCAATCTATTTATACCGCAAATTTTCGACACTCGCAAGGGAATCAAAACCTACAGTGTTCTACCCGTGAACTCAGAATCTTGAAATTTGGTGCGAAGCAAGGTCTTACAGCACAGATAAAGGAAAAATTGCGAAACAATTTTTTTTGTCTGTCTGTCTATATCAGTAACCAATCTATTTAAGTATTTATGCCGCAAATTTTCGACACTCGCAAGGGAATCAAAACCTACAGGGTACTTCCCAATTTTTTGCAATTTTTCCTTTATCTGTGTTATAAGACGTTGCTTCGTACCAAATTTCAAGATTCTGAGTTCACGGGAAGTACCCTTTAGGTTTTGATTCCCTTGCGAGTTTCTAAAATATGCGGAAATTTGCGTCATAAACGGCTGTATCTTTTGATTGCGTTGGCTTAGAAGTTTGATTTTTTCACAGCTCCAAGGAACGGTAGACCTGAGTATTTGTTATAAATTTCAGCTTGATACCTCCACGCGTTCTTGAGAAAAAGGGTCTTGACAGACGGACGGACGGACAACAAAGTGATCCTATAAGGGTTCCGTTTTTTCCTTCTGCGGTACAGAACCCTAAAAACGGAACCCTTAAGGATCACTTTGTTGTCCGTCCGTGGCATCTTGATTAAGTGAAGATCATTTTGATTCTGAATCCAGCTTTGTATTATTCTGGCGTTGAGCATTGAGGAATTATCCTGAACGAATTTAATCGGTCTGTGTCCGTAAACTAAATTAGCTGTCGGAACTAAAACTTGTTCTAAAATGTCTTTATAAGTCAGACTATTTAACCGACCCGATATTTCAATAAGTTCTCCTGGCCCACTCGCACCCATCCAACCCCAATACCCGACTGAAATGCGGCCTCTCCTTCAGTTGGGTAGAACATTGCCGTCTGAATATCGGCTATGGTTGACACGCCATAAACTAAGTCGGCCAACTGCTGCAGACGAGAATACTTTTTCATCAAGAAACAAAATGTCATTAAAATTGTAGTCTAAATACGTGCGGGCAAAATTCAACCTCATTGTTTTGTGTCTGTCTGTTAGAAGTGGCTTTTTGGCAAGCACTCTGTGATGCAGCCCAGCATCGTGTAATCAATGTCTCATAGTATGTTATGAGACATTAAGCTGGGCAGCGTAAGTGCTCGTATTCACAAATCTGCGATACTGGACATCCTCAATCATCTTGTTGTAATGTGGTTTTTTTGGACTTCCAAAAGACACGTGCTTTGTTATATCGCCCACGTTTGCACATCTCTGCTTCCACAGGTAGACGGTTTTTCTCTGAAAAATAAATTGCAATTCATAAGTGACAAAGAAAACCAAACAATCGTCGCTGATACATCAATACTGTATGCGAGCACCAAAAATTTAAAATGCTTAAAAAATACTTACCGAGACGCCCAATTCATCAGCTATATCGGATACAGAAACGCCGTCTTTACATAAAGCAACAATTCTGTGTTTAGTATGGTTAGTTATGCGGTACATGTTTTTTTAAAGATAATTTCACTTAACCAAACCCACTACAGAATGTCCGTCAATCATGAAAATTCTATTTTCAAAATATATTTAGTGTTTATTTGTCAGGAACAGTATTTAAAAGGCCAGTAATCAATATAAATAAATAAATAAATAATAAATAAATATTAGGGGACAATCTTATACAAATCGAACTAGTCCCAAACTAAGCAAAGCTTGTACTATGGGTACTAGACGACGATAAACATACTTATATATATAAATAAATACTTAAATACATAGAAAACATCCATAACTCAGGAACAAATATTCATGCTCATCACACAAATAAATGCCCTTACCGGGATTCGAACCCAGGACCTCTTGCTTCGTAGGCAGGCAGAGTCACTACCAACTAGGCTAATGACTCGATATTATCAATGATTGTCTTACCTACGTAAAAGAAGACTTCTTAGACTTAGAAATGAAGGATTGCCGTACTGTCAAGGGCAAAACATGTAGCCGTTCAAAGTTTCGAAAATATGTATACACGACCTAAATGTTAAGTTAATAAAGTTGTGTATACATTTTTTTTGAAACTATGTACGGCTACATATTTTGCCCTATGTATGTACCTATATTTATGAATATTATGGTGTGTCTAAATTTATGCGTTGATTGATGATGATAAATACAGTACCGGTCAAAATAATTAATTAATTAAAATTAAAATAAGTAATTTCGGTTCAATGAAGCTATAACACAATGTATTAATAAAAGTATTTTTATAATCTTATATAACATACAAAAACAAAGCTAATCCTCTAGTTTAAAACCACAATTAAATAAAAAAATATCAGTTTTTGCCAACTTTAGACTCTTCGAAATATCCGCCTTTTGCTTTCAACGCTGCCGCACACACTTTCGGCATTCGCGTAATTAATTTTTGCAGTGTTGATGCCGAAATTTTATTCCAATAAATGTGCAGGTATTCCCAAGGCTGTTATTTATTAGTTGGCCGCATTTTTTTCACACTCATGTCCAATTCATCCCATAACAACTCAATCGGATTGAGGTCGGGCGATTGAGGAGGCGAATCCATATATTTTAATTCTTTTTGTTTTTCTTTCGATGAAATGTACACAACATGTTGAATGTGAAACATGTGAAACATGTGAAATGTCACAATGTTGTCTTGCACAACTTCTAAGTATACTTGGGGTCGTTGTCTTATTGAAAAACAAAACCTCTGCCTACAATTCGTTTTCCAAATGGAAAAGCGTGAAGCGTTATCCATTATGCCATTGACTCTCACAAGATCACCAATAGAACTTCATCACCCGCAAAGCATCCCCAGACCATAACCGATCCTCCACCGTGGTTCACTGGTGGCATCACGCATTGCTTTATCATTCGTTCGCCTACTTGTCGTCGGACATATTGACGACGTCTCCCTCCAAAAATTTCAAACTTAAATAAAACTTTAGACCATTGTTCAGACGTCCAGTTTTTGTGTTTCTGGGCCCATTTCAATCTCTTAACTTTATGCTGACTACGTAACAAGGGTTTTTTGGCAGCAATACGACCTTTTAGACCATAGTTTCGCAGACGCCGTTGCACTGTCGAAACCGATACTCGCTGTTCTCGGGTGGCGTTGAGTTCTTCGCAAATTTCTGGAGCAGTTAGAGTACGTTGGCGTTTGTTCTGCACGCAAATAAATTGGTCTTCGCTTTTAGACGTGATTTTTGGCCTACCTGATCGAGATCGACTGCAATTAAGACCGGTTTCTTGTTTTCGTTTCAAAGTATTCACGACTGCGGTTTGAGAAACCTTCATTTTTTCAGCGATTTTCCGCGTTGTGTAGCCCTCATTTGACAGAGCTACAATAAAAGCACGAGTTTCTACACTCAAATCGGCTTTGCGACCCATTTAAAATGATTTCTAACTTCACGAAATCTCATAGGAAATACAGAAAAAAAAATTAAATGGCTCAAATTTCCTCCAAGAGGTATTTTTATTGTTATTTGGTAGTCGTGGAAACAATTAAACGTTTGAAATTCAAAAAATATTGTATATTTGATCGTAATTTAATATGATAACCTTACTTCGCAGAGTGAACTTAAACTTTTGACCGGTACTGTAATTGCACCTGCTGCTTATACACCGTGTTTTTTTTGATTTCGGTTAAATTCGACACGTTGCTCGGTACATTAACAGAAACTACCTGGTATATTGATTTTCGTTAAAATCGAAAAAAAAAATTTTTTTCTTTTTCATACTTAATAAATCAATATTACAGTGAAAAAGGTCCCTTAGAGTTACACAAAAGTTAGTGTCAATTATGACAAAATTTAAATTTCATCCATGACAGCACATGCCAACACATAGCTTAGTGGTAGATAGTTTGCTTATGAAGTGTGGGGCCCTACGTTCAAATCCCAATAACTTACTTAATAGATTTTTCTTTTTTCTTTGTTTTCTTTACTGTTATTTAACTATGATAGATTAATGAGAAGTGAGATATCAAAAACCTTTTTTTGGTTTAAAGAAATTATTTCGTTACATTTCATTCATCATCATTTCAGCCGAAAGATGTCCACTGCTGAAAATAGGCCTCCCCCAAGGCTCGCCAAACAGATCGGCCCTGCGCCATTCGCATCCAACGCATTCCAGCAACCTTAACTAGGTTGTCGCTCCATCTTATTGGAGGCCTACCTACACTGCGTCTTCCGGTCCGTGGACACCACTCGAGAACCTTTTGTCCCCATCGGCCGTTCTACGGGCGATGTGCCCTCTTGAGTTGCCAGCAGTTATCATATTGCGAAGCGAGGTGGCGGGGATGCCGCTCGGGGCCATCGGCCCCCTTTGGCAGTTTCATACGCCGGCCACTACTATGGCCGGGTCACTGGTAGTGGGGCGGGTGGCCACACTATCGTCGTCGCCTCTTCAGCCGCCGCGAGATCGAGCCCGCCGGATGGGACCCCATTGGGGGAGGTCCGGCGAGCGACCGTCAGCTGGTGGCATGATGGGGAACTAGGGACGGCATCTGTAATATCATCATAATCAGTGGTTCTCAGACGGCTAGCCGTTCCGCGCTAGCATAGATCGGCTAGTCATTTAAGAACGATCGGGACGGGGTCCTTCCCCGATTGCAGGGCCTGGAGCAGCTCCTGGAGCGTCAGGATTAGCTCCTGTACGGCCTCTGCCCTGGCGTCGTCTGCTTCCGGGCCCGGCTTCGCCTTCTTCCCCTTTATGGGGGCGGCGACCTCCTGGGGCAGGCAGGCCGGTGGTGGGTGGTGCCGTTTTATTCGGCTGGGGTCATTGGCCGCCGCCATGCCTCACCGTTTGGCGCGTTACCACTCTCCACTTGCGTGGCTACGGCGCCGATTGGGGTGGTCCTAGCGTACGCGCGCGCGGCTGCACGTGCGTGATGCGATTCCCGCCGTCCTGTGCCTCGCCTCCCTCTAGTATTGCGGACATTTGACGCTGTTCATGGTGTGGGCTCCTTCGCAGTTTGCGCACGTCAGCGGGTCGCTTCGTGGTCTCGGGCAGTCCCGGGTGGCATGCTCGCTGCCGCAGAGGATGCAGGCATGTGGGTGGTGGCAGTTCACCGAGCTATGCCTAAAGGCTATGCTTATTATGCCTATGCTTAAAGGCTTGGCGTTCGGTGCGTGTCCCAGCTCCTCCTGCAGTCCGCGGAAGTGCTTGGACCACTGTGGTAAGCTCTTCACGTGTATAGGCGGGTACCGCTTCCCGATCGAAGCGGCAGTGGGCGTCGGTACACCTGTGAAGGCGGCGGTCGTGCTCGTGGTGGTGTTGGCGCTGGTGGCGGTGGCGGCGTCGGGCGCGACCGTGCGATGCGCTCGTCTTCCTACCAGTCGGTCCCTAGGTCCTCGCAAGTGACGCGAGATGCGGCGTCTATTAGGGATAAGTCCAGCCTCGGGATGGTCGGACGTGGATTCGACGACTGGGAGGGGACAAACGCCTCTTTTGAGTCGCGGCGAATTCAGCGGCAGGTTTGCTGGCAGCGGGAAACGCGACGGCGAAGGGATCCGTATCGTCGGTATGTCCATCGTTGGCTGTGGTGTCGGGGCAACGGGCGCACGCGAGGTTGCCGCAGTATGTGCCGGCTTTGCACTGGCTTGGGGCGGGGTGCGCAGCGCTAACTGCTCCGGCGGCGGCGCGCAGATTTTAGGCGCCGGTGTGCGGATAGCAGGCGGCGCGGCTCGTGCACGGGAATCTGTCGGCGAGCGAGGCGCGGGTGGCACGCGCGAAGTCGATGATTTTCGGGCCTTGCGCGGGTGGCGGGAGGCAGGTGACGAGCTCGTCGCGGGCGGCGAGCGTGCCTCGGGGGGCCATTCATTTAATTATTACGTAAGACGATTTTTGGCAATTATTGACCCGCTCCCCCCCTATGTAAGAAAAAATAAGAATCGGCCGACCCCCCCCCCCCTTGTGTAATGTTTATTACGTAAGAATCTAAAGGAAAAAATGAATACACGGTTGATTGTTTTAATTTTTATTTTTCAAACAAACAATTTTTAGGAATCAACTTTGGTTTTATTTTTGAATTTTTCTTGCCATGGAAATCGTTTACCTATAAGTACACATATTATCCGAGCGCGCGCTTTTTCAAAGTATAATCTTAACTTTGCGTTTTTTGTGATCTTACGTAAGAACTATCAAGATGTTGGGACATCTCCCTCGTAAGAAAAAATAAGAAATGGTCGACCCCCCTCCCCCCTTAAATCGTCTTACGTAATAAATGAATGGCCCCCGGACGGTGAGCGCGCGGCGGCATGGCCGGCTTTCGACGTCTGACGTCTTGGATATCTTCAGTACCACTATAGTACCACTACCATGAGTTTACAGTGAGTGACGGTACTCGATAGCGACTACGTAAACGATTTGTATGGAGTCTCCATACAAATCATTTACGCAGTCGCTATCGAGTACGGTCATTGTAAACTCATGGTAGTGGTACAGTATAGTGCCGGGGTAATCTAGCTCTCGGGTCTTCAGCTAGATCCATGACGGGTTTTCTCGTTGATGTGTATATCTGTCCATAGAGCTTCTCGACTTGTAACAATAGTTCCGATTTAGCGTTCACGATCCTACCTTCATTCATCAGTCTTTAACCCTATGCTGGACTGTAATCTGTCATCGCTAGATGACACTATCTCATGCACAAACTTGCAATATTGCACAGTTACTCACTATCAAGTGGTTGCATTCACATCCCTTCGTCATAATTTCTGATAACCATAGCTAAGAACACTTTCATTATGTGACTTATTAACAAAATAAACTTAATCAAAATCGGTTTATCACGTAACTAAATAATGCTAATGCCTCTATCAGTCGTGCTTCGTCTATGCGTTGGGGGTTAAATATACTAAACAAACAGGCTATCTTACTGTCAAAATAAAAGTTGGTCATTCAATTTGAATACTTAAATAAAAAATACAAATCCTTTCGACACAATAACAAAAACAGCGAATTTTCGACGCATCTCACGTAAAATATTATTAGTCTAATATTAGAATACTTTCATTAAACCTCCTATTATTGTAATATTTTATTGAAGTAGGAATCAGAAAATATTTAAGCAGTATGGTCTTTGTAGACATATCGTATACCAAATACAAAATTGGCTGTTGCTGAACAACATTTTTCATTAATTTAATTTTGCCAACGAACGCACCAATTTTTAATACGACACAGTTCATGAAATATCGGAATAATATTTTTTGTGAATAAAGCGTCATTAAAATATCTATTAAAAATATCTTATCAAGAACTCGACTAATAATATCACAGCATTTTCTAAAGTTTTTTTTAATAGATGGACGGGGATTTTAAAATTTGCCCCTGTCTAAAATTCCGATAGGTCAATGTATGTTGATTAATATTTGGATTTATTTTTTAATTTGTTTCATTGTTTTGAGTTTCTAATTTGCGGTTGAAAACACTGCAAATACATTGAACTAAATGCGGGCTGTACCAAGCGATTTGCTTTAATTCCAAATTGCAAGGTTTTTCGCAAGAAAGAATGAGAAGATTTTAAAACTATAGCAATTCGCGAAAAATGACTAGATACAGAGAATTCAAGGAATAGCTGATGTCTGCTCGTCTTAATGTAAATGATTTCCAAAATTTCCGCCTTCATACTCTAAACAAAAATTTAATCGCGTTCGTATCTGACGATTTAGGTTGACCTCAGTGGCACGCATGTCATCCCACCCACCCATCCGCACCCATCCCATCGTGCTGTAACATATTCAATGTGTACGCAGTGTTTCCAACGGCAAATCATCAAAATAAGCTAAATGATGAAGGGACTGTAAAAAATCCAAGTAATTTTCACCATTAAGCCTGGTTGGAATTTCCACGGAACCAATGAGGTGATTATTTAATATCCCCGCCCACACGTTAACTGAGAGCTCGTGCTGAAAAGAAAATTCTCGGGGAAGTTTCAGGTTTCAGCTCTGACCAATAATGAAAATTTTTTGAGTTTACAATTCCCGCTCTTGTGAATTGTGCCTAATCCATCCACAATATTATGCCAATAAAAAGCTACTAAAAGTTCGTTAGTCCGTTGGCAAAATGCAATCCGTGAAAAATTATCGTGCGGCAAGAGGCCCTGCACCTTTCGAAAAAGGTACGGGTGTAGACCATACGCTTCCACAAATTCCAAAATTTGGTGTGATATAAGTCGAAAATACGCCCTACACGCTTTGTAGATAGGATCTGGTCTTCAATGATGGTATTCATGATGCCTATCTCATCTTCTACGTTTAAGCTTATGTTCCGTTCATAGGGTGTCGGCGGAAGACCCTGTTCACTTAGACGTCTATGCAGCTGTAACGATAACAAGAATAATAAGAATACTATTGTAAAAAAAGTATCTAAGCAATAAGATGTCGAAAACGAACAATACTCATATTAATGAACGTATGGGGGTCAGGGGCTCGTCTATCGGGGTATCGGCGTCTGTATTATCACGCCGCTTCAGCAGCATTGCCGTTGCAAAAGCCATAAAAAAAATGGATATCGGCGACTTCTTCAGGAGAATAATTAAATCGTGGCATTTTCCGTGCATTTTCCGTTTTGATACAATAACAATAACAATGTTTACGATTATGACATTTATGACATTGATGTGACACATACTAAAAGAAAAAGTAAGTATGTATCTAATGTCGAACGAACTCGCCTCAATAATCTCCTTGTAGCAAAGAGCTATGAATGGAAAACTCTTTACTGACGAGATTTAAAAGATAAATAATAATATGACGTAATAAAGGACCTTTTACACTGGTTCAGCAATTAAATTTAATTATTGAATATCTCAAAAATAGTAAGAGTTAAGACACCAGTTTCTTCGAGAAATTAACTCTATTTGACCTGAATAATCTTCCCTTAAAGTTAACGGAATTCAAAAAAAACACGGTGTATAGTTATCTTTCACATAACGTATACATATTTATGCACCTTTCGATGTTCCATAATTTATAATCTTAAGATGACGCCATTTTTGAGATTTTGTGGTGAATAAATTCAAAGTATTTATTTGCAGTGTTGGTATTTTACAGGTGTTACATTTAAAAAAATAATGAATGAACATCACAGTTCACCATAACAGTTGTATGCAAATATTCAACTTAAATATCTAGTAACATGAAAATTATAAATATGAGGTAACATTCGGATACATTAAATTATACATTCTAGTAACAAAATAAATCACATGTCAAAAAAATTCATTCAAATTATAAAAACAATTTTCTAGTAGCCATTTTTTAAGTCTAATTAAAAATAATACCTACTTCACCAGAACTTACTATTGGCCATTCCTGGTGAATCAGAATGAATCTCTAATCTCGGGGCTAATAGCTTTAAATGGGTATGACTTCCCAAATACAATTTGTTCTTTCCATGAGTGTATAGGAGATTAGTTCCGTTAATGTTTTCATCCCTAATAACTGTCATTGCAGACGGGAACTCCATAGATGCTAGTGTTGATGTTGGAATAAACTCAATCTGATCAACTATGCAGGGGTATGTTACTCCAATCATTTCCCTCCCCCAGCACCAATGCCTTAAGGAATCAACCACATGTGTAGGACATATCTCATGATTAGTGACAGATACATCTGGTAACTCAGACATGACAGGGTGTATTCTGAGTTGACTTTTGGATTTAATAGTATCTATCATCCATTCTAATTTTCGTAAATCGGCTTTTCTAGCTTCCTTTATCTTAAATAAATCTTAAATATTTAAAGATTGTAACTAAGTTTAAGAATTTTTTTTTTGTAACTTTAATTGCAATAAACAGATTAAATTTTTTTTTTTTTTTTTTTTAAGACATTTTATAACAGTTTTTGTTACAAAGGGCAGTCTTAGAAATGGGTTGGCGAACCTTACACAAATCTCGGGGTCTTAATAAAGGATTTTGGGTAGGTCTAGCAAACAATTCAGGATTGGTTCTTACAAACTTAGCTTGTTCGTAGATATAAATAAATGCCTGTCAAAGTAAGAGCATTAAGTTTTCTAAAAAGCGGTCTACAAGATACTAGAGGGCGAACTCCACATATAGCACGTATACATCTATACCATACGTAAACAAAAATAATATTATAAAAGTACATGCAGAAACTAACAATAACCCCAGACAGTAAGTGTATTTACAGATCATAATAAAAAGACAGATTATGTTGGTTACCTAAGGTTGGTTTTAAATATAATATAACTCACAAGTACAAACCTCATGCTTCAGCTTCACTGTCCGAATCTGAATTAGAATTTACAGCATCTTTGTACATGCTACTATGAGTTGAACCAAAAATATTTATTTACACAAAATATACATATTTACAGAAACATGTTTTAAAACACAAAAATAAAAAACTTAAATTAACTTGATCTAAACCTAAAAACCTGTATTTACAAATGTCTCCCAGATCGTTGCTAATAGGCAGGGTGCCCATAATGCTGGCTGCGTTTCCTCGTTGTATGGCAACCCCAATACGTTAACCGAGGAAAGAGCCAGCCTTATGGTCACCTGTGGATCGGACAAGTTTACTTTTTAAAAATTTAAAAAGTTTTTGTGCTTCGGATCCCCACGGCCCCAGAGTCTCAACAGCAAAAGCCGCAAATATGTAGCTGTCTGCTAAATTTGCATATTTGCGGCGTTTTGCTGTTTCGGCCGTTGCAGCCGCCGCGCCCGCCCTCAATGACGAATGTTACTATTAAATTTTTGGAGATATTTAGTAACATCATGATTGTAGCATGACTTTTCCCTATAAGCTCTCTTGGTATGTAAGACCCCACATAATGTCTTTGTTCCAAGCCTATTGCGCAATTTAGTTTTTGTTTAGATTCACTGTGGAGAACACGCGTTCTACACATGCACTCGAGTGCGGGAGAATTAAAATATAAATAAATATAAATAAATAAATATTAGAGGACAATCTTACACAAATCAACCTAGTCCCAAACTAAGCAAAGCTTGTACTATGGGTACTAGACGACGATAAACATACTTATATAGATAAATACATACTTAAATACATAGAAAACATCCATAACTCAGGAACAAATATTCATGCTCATCACACAAATAGATGCCCAGGACCCAGGACCTCGGACCTCTTGCTTCGTAGGCAGGGTCACTACCAACTAGGCTAAAGCGGTCGTTGACAAAATCCATTAACAAAAAATTTATGAGGTTTGGAAATGCTGGGGGCTTCACTTCCAAAGCGTTGTTTGTCAACCTGGAGCCAAAACAACTCAACTGCAAGTTCATATTCCAGTTTTGTATTATAGAGAAGTCTCCACTCATTGTCTAAATCTTGAAGATGAGCATCATCCACAAGATTTGGGAATCTAGTTGCAAGTGGAGCTATTGTGCCATATTTTTGCGACTTCACTGTTAACGGATCTAAAATCTCCTATTGTGTAAACACTTCATCCGAAAATGAAAACCTCTGTTTTATTTGGTCAATTGCTTCAATATACCCTTGATACGGCAAACTTGGACCCCCTTAAATTAATCTTAATTAAATAAGGGTTTTGAATCGACAACATATATCCACAATATTCGGATTATCGAGTATTTCAATTTTAAAAATGCAAAATAAAATGACACTTGGTAGTCAAATATTAACGGGTGCGTTCGGAAACTTATTTTATAACTAAAATTGTCTATTGTAAATTTATATAAACTTTTTATTAACGTCACGTTGTAGAACTCAAAAAAGTTCAATTAAATCGTACAGAGGATATAAAATGCTTGATAAATCTATCGTCTTCCAATATTTTTGCCTTTTCTGCCAGGCAATCTAGATTATAAAAATACTGTGTCAAGTTCTCTGCCGGGCTTTGCCTGCGTGCATAGAACTGCTGCACATAGTCGACGATACCACCGAATTCCTCCTTTAATTTTTGTAATAACTCTTCATACGTCGTAATACTAACGAATTTCGTCTTATACCAAGCTAGAGCTGAGCCTGACAAATATGCGGCGATGGCGAACTTTTTCTGTTCTGGCGACCATGATTTGATCGCAGCGATGGCCTCAAATTGGCATACGAAGTCGCTAACATCCGACTCACCATTGAACGTACGGTTGTTTTGGCTGCCGTTTTCCATCTTCATCTATTTATGTCGAATTCTTCGCTATATATATGTATATATATTTTTTTTTCTCGGCGCTTACTTACCAAGACGCTTAAGGATATTATGTGTATATACTTCACTTATTTGCGATCAGTACGGGAGACCATGTTCTACCGTCTGCGCACCATCCACCATAAATGTGGTGATCGTACCACGAGCTTGGGAGTGTAGCTTTCCTAACACTATTTATCCTATTAATTGAAAAACACTTGTTTATAATATGACTGGGTTTTATTCACTGTCCTTTTTTCAAAGCTACAGAGTTTTTTTTTCATGGCTGACATTCGACTGCTGTTCTATTTTTAATATTTGGGTGTTTCTCTGCTATTTGGAAAATCGTCCATACAAGACTGTCCTGAAGTAATTTTATTAAATGTTGAGTATGTTTGTTAATAAAATGAAGGGCAATAGTAAATTAAATATATATCTTAAAAAAGCCCACACATTTTCCTTTTGATTTTTGAGTTACGGACGATTTTATGATAAAAAAATAATAATATTTTTTGTTTAAGTAATCAAAGTCTTTATTTTTCTTTGCCATTCTTAAAATATATAATGTTTTGAAATAAATCAACGGTATTAAAACAAATTTTACTTATTTTAGTGACTTTTCTTAAGCCTTTTTTTCTTAAGACTTTTGTTAAGTAATAAAATTTGCGTTAAACTTAACAAAATCAACTTCTAAGTTTGATTGTACCGTTTGTGCCCGAAAACATAAATAAATAAATACTAAATTAACATTAATTTGTACAACACCTTTCAAAAAAACAGTCTTAACATAGTACTTAAGGGAAAAATCTTTAAATTAACTTATTTTTCTCAAAAACCGGTACAGATATAGGAAAATAATAAAATAATGTTCTCCCTTGTAAGACTTAGATCTGGATTTGGTAACTTTTGCAGTATTTGGTGACATCAGAAATATCATTTCAACTCTTCTTTTTTTTGAGGGTAATTTTTAAGTTGTTGATATCTCAAACGTTCAGCTATACGTTTTTGTTCTAGTATTTCTTCTCTTGTTTTGGTTGGCTTCTTTTTCGGTGACATTTTGAGATAATACCTACGAAAGAGACAATACCGTCAATGGTCAAAAACCTTAAGAAAACAGTCCCCTGTGGTATGAACAGTCCCCTGTGCTATGAAATGACAGGGGACTGTTGGCCAGGGGACTGTCATTTTTACATGAATACTTAATAAAACAATATAATTTAAAAACATATCAGATAAACGAAACATGTGTGGCTAAATACTATATAATCAATTATTTTAAGCAAATTGTCCTTATTAAAAACTCATAAAATAGTAAAAAAAAGGCTTACCAGTGGACTGTTTTCGCTAACGGCCGAGACGCGTGGTTCACTAGCAGAGTGGTTAGTAGCACTAGATAAAATAGCGGCTGCCCGCTTAGCTACACAACCGAACGAACTCCACACTTATTGCGTTCCATATCACGATCTAAATGCTTAGCGCCAAAACTAAATTTGACTTTAACATGGTGTTAAAATTTTGACAGGGGACTGTTTTCATAACTTGAGAACAGCATTCGTACATAGATATCTTGATTAAAATTCAATTGTAAAAATATAATTGTGATGTATAAAGATGCTTACTGTTTTTGTTAATGTATTTGGATATTTTTTATTCAATTATCAACGGCAAAAAAATAAATATTTGTAACAAGATTTGTAATTCTGGAAAAGGGACACTAGGGGACTGTGTTTTGGGGTGTTTGAGGTTAATTTATTCAAATATTCGATTATTAAATTACTAAATAAGCTGTAGCGTGCCAAGAATACCTAATACTATGTCGGTATTGATACCAAAAACTGAGAAATTTTAAGATTTATCACAAAAAATTAGCTTGGGACAGCGATTTTCCAAATAGCAGAGAATCACCCATTTAAATCAATCCATAGACAACCTACATACAGCAGTCGCCTGCCAGCTTACAGTACCTACCGAACAGTTAACATAACAGTGGAAATTACTTTAGCCATAGAATACCTAAATGAAAGGCTGTAGCAGGATAAGGGAAGAAAAAATGGCCTTTTATGATTAAGAGCTGTTTTTTTTTCTATAGCATCTAGTAGTACAATTGTGCAAAGTTTTGTTGAAAAATTCCCATTAGTTCAGCCGGAAAAAAATAAAATCTGAATTCATGAAATATGACTTTCCTCAAAAAGTATTGAACTTTATAATACCATCTTTTTTCCTTTTGGTTAACTAAATAGTATATGTCCTGAAAGAAAATTGAGTCTCCATCTTTAACATTTCTGTAAAAAAACGTAAGACAAAACTTCAAAAAAAATTTTTTTTTTCATTCCTGAATGAGTGACCACCTCTAAGTGACATTTCTAAAAAAGCCTTATTTTAACGATCTGTCAGTCAAATTTAAAAAATATGTTGGTTGGATTTTGTTACATTTTATTCTTATACCATTCCAGCACCGCCAAATAACTTAAAAATAAATCCTCTTTGTAAAAAAATAACAATAAAAAAACAACTTTTGACATTTACATACATACATAAATTTTTTTACATTTTATTTTTAATATTGGCTTGAAAATATATTTATGTCATTTGTCGCCAGTTCAACTTATGAAATAAAACAATCCTTATTTTAATCACTATCGCTATATTCATTCACGGTAACACTAATTCCGTGTTTCAGAAAAGTCCACTTAAAATTTCGGCAGGCCGAACAATTTTTGAAAATATGTTTCGTACGATAGGTAATACACAATAGCGGCAATCGCAATGTGTGAACAACATCCTACCGTACCGTCCGCATGGAATTGAAATTCGCACATTCACAATAATGCGATGCGGGGGGGGGGGGTGAACCATAATTGATGAAAAAGCAAATTGGATAAAAAATAAGCTGCCCAAATTACTAATACCACGCGGACGGAGTCGCGGGCAAAAGCTATTACACAATATTAAAATTAAATAACTACAGAGAACGAGTTAAAAACATTTATCTCGAAATGGTTTTCGATTTACTATACATTGCAAAAAAATAGACGTCCCCAATGGCAGTTTCTTACGAAGCCATCCTTTGTTTTCGACTTCTGTAGCTACTAGCTAGCGTGTTTTCTGTATTCAGCTTACTAGAAATTTGCTTTGATAGTATTTCGTCAGGTACGGCAGCGTCAGATTCTAATCTCTTCCGAAAAACAATTAAGAGGAATAAAGCTATTCTATATAAACTCCCAATTTTAGGCAACATCTTGTTGTCTAGATTGTTATTTAGAAGCTTATTTTTTGCTTTAGTATTATGGAATACTACAAATGGAACTACTATGGAATAATAGCACAGCTTCTACAGGCCATCGAATCTTCGTAACACGCGACGAGAATCATTCGCTTCTTGGCAAGGCAATTGTTTGCGATTACCCTCAAGTGCTGGCATTAAAACTCTATATCCTTTTGCTTCCAAGTGTGTAACCACTGCTTGCACAAAGGAGCCTTTTTTGGCCAGAGTACGATTTCCGCTGGTATTCATTATTTTTACTTTTGCAATTTTGGTTGTGTGATTTGCAATCAAATCTGCCCTTCTATTAGCTTTTATGCCGAAATGCTGTGGTAAAATATTTTCAAATGCACTAGTTACACTTTTAACATATTCTGAAACATGCTGCTGTGTTTCTAGTTTTGGCATGGTTTTAATAAGACTGTTAGAGTTACCAGTTCTTAGTTTGATTAAAAATATAACTACTGCTTGAATTATATGTCTATTCTCAGTGTTTCGCAACGATGGCATCATGTTTGTTAAGTCGGTAATATTAGCCAAAGTCAACCCCGTAAAAACGTAAATGTCGTCACTTGACAGAGAACCATCGCCGATCACTGAGAAATCGCTTGCTGTGCTTTCTAATGCCATGACATTAAACAGTTCTGTTACTTCATTCAGATCAAGCGTTGATGTATTTGATATGATTCGCAATTGTTTTAAATCCTCTTCGAAAAACCGATTCTTAATAATGTGTTTTCTATAACAACGATGTCCTTTTGGTATATAAATCTTATGTTATGAAACGCTTGATCTCCGTCTTCCTTGAGCACAACAATTAAGTCACTTTTATTTGAACACAAGCAACAGTAACCATGACTAGAAATTGTCCTCTGACTTAGCAGTTCAATCAATTCAGTTTCAGTGCTAACATTTGCAGAGAGTGGCACTTGAAATTCACTATCAGTCTCTCAATATCTCCAACTGAGACTGATTTAAAATTATCAGAATAATATTCAGTGTCTTCTGTGCTGACTATTTTCCTTTTGCGACCCGGAAGATTTTTTTTTAAAAGGCGATTGCAATACCCACATTTTTGTCGATTTTGTCCTCCATTATAAAATGTACAGCTTCAGACTTAGATTATATATATACAAGATACCCAGTCCCGAAGAAAATTTTCATAAAGTGACATTTGCAGCTGTATTCAGGAAGATGCCAACATCACTTATTTACAACTTGTATTGAGATAAATATTTTATGCAAAAAACGACTCAATTTCATAAGCGTTTAATATCAAATTTGCAAACGTACTTATCAGCATGTGCAATACTTTTTACTGAAGTAGCCATTCTAACAATATTGACACATTGTCAACGTCAACGTGACACAGAAATAGGAAACAAATGGAAATGCGGTATTCTACTATAGATACATTTGTTATACAAATATGTGTGAAATCGACATAAAAACCAAAAAACACATATGGTCTCTTTCTTTCTAAGGTGACTTGGCATATGAAGAAAGAGATGGCATGACATTTGTTTGTTCTATGCTCGGAAATATTTTGACATAACGAGTAGACAGCATTTCCGGCTGCCGCTTGTGACAGAGGCTCTAGGTACTTGAGCTGTCAAGTGAACGATAACTGTGCAGTTTTTAGTGTTTTACAGCGATTTTTAAATACTATTCCATTTGGTTTTGTGTTGTGGATATCTATTAATAAAAACGCAATATGGCTCCGTGTTCCATAAAAGGGTGTGCTTCACGAAAAACGAAAAATCAACCGAATTTAACTTCTCATAGGTTAGTAACAGTTTTTTCATCAAATAGTGTCATTAGATTGTAATATTTACTCAGTGATAGTTAATTTTGGTAAGCTTTTGTCGCTGCCATCATAGAAATGCAGATTTTTCTCCATTTATCGTTGTATTTTTGATTTTGTTGAATTCAGTACAATTGTCATTCTTCATTAGTGTTGTGCTGAATATCGACATAAGTAGAACTGAAATAACTCCCATGTTTTCTGACCGATGTCTGTTCTAATTTGACAGATTCCCTAGAATTTTCTTGCTCAGAATCATGATCATGAATCATGATGACTAAAAAAAAATGTCCCCAATTTTCCATTCCTTTTTTTTTGGTTTCATATTTGTGTCGAGCCTTATAAACTGTACGAAAAAAATACACAAAAATAACTGTACGGTACACTTTTTTAGGGTTCCGTACCCAAAGGCTAAAAACGGGACCCTATTACTGAGACTTCGCTGTCCGTCCATCAGTCCGTCTGTCACCAGGCTGTATCTCATAAACCGTGATATCTAGACGGTTGAAATTTTCACAGATGATGTATTTCAGTTGCCGCTATAACAACAAATACTAAAAAACAGAATAAAATAAAAATTTAACCTTTTGACCGCCAGCGTCGGCTATAGACGACAGTACGGTAATACAAAATTAAACCTACCCGCATCCACATAAGAATCAATTTTGTTCCAAACAAAAACGATGCGTGGCGGTCAAAAGGTAAGGGAGCTCCCATACAAAAAACGTGTTTTTTTAATGCTCGATATTGATAACGGCAACAGGTAGACGCTTGAAATATTTACAGAATATTTAGTTATATATTCGCTTTAAAAATAAAATTAAAATAAAACAAATATTTAAGGGGGCTCTGTACAACAGACATGATTTTTTTCCGTTTTTATAGATAATGGTACGGAATCCTTCGTGCGCGAGTCCAACTCGCACTTGGCCGGATTTTCTTTATGAAAATGAATAGTATGTACTTGTGATTTTGAATAAATAGACCCCAACTTTTTCTCCTGTTAAAAAAAGTAAATGACACACTTACATTACTTACAATCCAAACTGCAATTGTGAAAAATTCTTGTATTATTTTTGTTGTTTAACAAATAAAGGGCATTTCATACTTTGTTATACTTGTTATTTTATTTAGTCAGCACAAAGTTATCACACACTACTTAATTCCTGCAAGTTTTTGAAATAAGCGCGTTCGGTTTTATTGTACATTTTGCATCACAATTTTTTTTATGATTTGGTATTTTGACCATACCTAAAAGACTTTGCGAATAGACATTGCAAACTTGTATGTTGGTTTTCAATTATTTTTTTACATTACTTTTGAACTATTAATTTTGAGATACCTTTACCCCTTATAATTTCCAAAGGAATATAACATTATAAATTTTCCTGTGTAACGAATATGCCATAACCGAAGTAATTATGAACAAAGCTAATTTCAAACTAACTTTTCCACTAAGAAACTCGAATATTACCATTGCTGCTTGAAATGTCCGCTAACCGTTCAAGTATCGATATCGACTATTTTGGTTTCGATGTCACAACCCTTGAGCGCCATTGTTTGTGACAACTTTAGGTATACACGCATGATTTGTAGGTATCACAGGTCCATTGGTATAGGTCTATGACGTGATGTTGGACGAAACATAGAATGAATGGGAGTCTCCATTCGTTGGAATATAGTTAATATTTTTTTTATAAAATAAAATTTATAAAATGTTTACAAATGCTTTATTTTACACGTTTTAAGACTAATATACAATTTATTTACGGTGATCATTATTGTGCGGATATAATCGATTATGCTAGGAAGGTATCCTATTATCTCATCTCATTCGTTTTTCGTTTAATTCTTATTTCGTCTCATTCTGTATTCGTCACTTCGTCTTGTTCGCTATCCGTCATTATCTTATTTGGTCAAATTCTGTAACTTGTCTCTCTCTTAATAAGTCTTATACGTTTTTCGTCACGGTCTTCCTTGAAATTATTCGTCGTTCTTTCCTTTCATTTACCTACAAACATTTATTTACCAGCATCGAACGTATCGAAATAATTTTGGCGAATAAGTAAATGAGACAAAAACGAAAGGGAAGGACGGCGAATGAGTCCAAGGAATACCGTGACGAAAAACGAATAAGACGTATTAAAAGATAGACAAGTTGCAGAATTTGACCAAAAATATCTTTTGTGACGGATAGCGAACAAGACGAAGACGAATACAGAATGAAACGAAAAACGAATGAGGAGAGATAATAGGATACCGATAGGAAGTAGGGTATCTAATTTCCTTGAAATAAATTCAATTTATTAAATAATTGCCTTCTGGATGGACGTTTACTGAGAACGCTTTGTTTCTTTGCGATGTGATGAAACCTGATAGTGACATAGCAATGGGCGATTGATTCTATGAGAACAATTCTGTGATTATTATTATGATCTATATTTGAGGTGGAATGAAAAATGTCAACTTGAATGAATGATTTCAGCACATTTGAGCATATTACTGAACTATTATTGCCATTGTGATATTGTCTTATAAATGCTTCCGTTTTTTTGCACACAGTAAATACATCTTGAAATGCGTAGAAAAGCCCACCAAAATTTCTGATGTCAATCAATTTGTGGAAATCGAGTCTTTCTTTCGCTAACAGTGAATTTGAGCATATATTGCATCGAATTAATTTAATTAATTTGCGTACTACGTATCCAGCAATGTATCCGACTACTTGTTTGATGTATTCTGAACTAATCAGTTCAGATAGACTCATCAAGATCCAAAGACAAAATGTCACAGTTCGCTTGAATAACTGTCTCATTGGCCATTTCTTTGTGCCCATCATCAGTATTAATTTCCTTTTCAATATCGTCGCGGTACCCATCAGATGTATAGTTTAAATGGGATATTGTGTTTCGACCACTTAAAATTGGAATATTTTCCAATGGAATTGCGTTTCCTGCGAATTTGGGTCCTAATTCCAAAAGCATTAAAAGCTTTTTATAGGCTGCCTTGACTTGTAGGTACAGTATTGGGATTGTTGTTATATCCACCTTGACTACGTATGTTGCCGAAAAATAATTCAATGTGGTCTTGGCTTAATTTGTAGGTTAAGAGATACGACATGGTTAGTGATTCAACGACCAGCGTTTTATACAAATATTCTAAGCTTTCTAGGCATACAATGAGTCCTATTATACCCACCCGTACTTGACTGAGATTTCCAGAGCGGTATTTCTTCAGTGGTGTTAACAACCCGAGTTTCTTGTTTTGATTTTATCGTCCTTTTTCGGTGCACCTTAATAGTTAAGGAACTAAAATATCGCTTGGCTTCGGCAATATATGCAAGAATATCTGCAGCATTGTGTTGAGATAAAGGTTTTTTGAATCCTTGGTGTTTGAGATTTCTTGTGTTTAATATATCAAATATGTTATTTAGAAACATAATAAATTCCACAGTTGCTCCGGAATTTTTGAATTCTGGTAAACACAGATCATTTTCACAGAGCTCAATTGCCTTTGCTACACTTCGACTAAATAACTGTGTAGCTAATTTTACTCATTATTTCATTTCTAAAAGCAATGTGCCTGTGTGTCAGCTTATTAGCAAGATGCAATTCCATACTTTCTTGTAAATCATGGAGAGTAGAAATGAAAGCCCATCTCACAGGTACTTTATCGGCATTGTAAATAACTTTTTTACTCTCTAGTGTGTTACGCATTAATTTGATCATGTGACATGCATCCAGTAAAACTACCACATCATAATCAGCTGAAGGATGTTTGAAGTGTGTTATTATATTTGTTGTGTCATCAAACTGACAACCCAATACTTTCATTGTTAAAATATTTGTTTTGCACCCATCAAAAGTGACAGAAACTACTTTGACACCTATGGAGTGGCATTTTTCTAACGCAATCTTTATTAAATGAGCTTTCATTTCTGCTTTAAGAGTCGTGATGAGAAAATATGCGAAAGGAATTCTAAATGGGTCATTTAGTCCTACTAACATCATGACATACACCTGAGTGGCTATTTCATTAGAGAAGTCTGTTCCAATACCCATGTCGACTAATCCTTCGTAAATATTTCCTGATTTATGAGCCTTTTGTGGTCTTATGTGCATTTCATCAGCTACTAGGGCACAGATTATTTCTTTTTTACTGCATTTGACTTTGTCAGTGAGTCTGCCTATAGCTTCAGCCGTAAATCCAGGTTCTGCATCTAAACTTTTGTACCAATTGCATAAAGTGTTTGGATGCGGCAAGCTCGTGTCAAACATTTTTCGGACATACCTGTATGCTGTCGGTGAGTAGAAATGCCTATACCTGGCGGATATTTACAAAAAGGCCTTTTTTTGAGCTTTTTTTAAGCATTTTTTAAATACATGGCATTAAATGTATCAGTCACTTCTACATGTTTTGACAACTCCTGAAATAATAAAATAATCTATATTCTCGCGTTTATTTAAAATTGACACAACGTTTTTCAAGCTACAACATTTTTTTCTCAATATCATATTTTGTTTTTTTAAATTTCTTATTATTTTATTTTTATCTGCAATCGTTTTTCGGCACATGCGGATTTCTTGCTTCATAATGCTTTTTCTTGGACTATCTAAGACAGATCCGATGCTTATGGATGTTGATGGAGTAGGTCTTTATTATATTTGTTTCTTGCGAACCAGTTGGAATAGGAGCTATCTGTTAAAAAAGCAAAGTGGAAAGCATTATTTTAGTAAAAAAATATTTAGTCCAAATTTATGATTTTTTTTTATTTTTTGAGTTATTTGTTTACTTACTTCTGATGTATGAGAGTCATTTCTATTTTCTGTATTTACCAGCGACATCTATAAAAACAGAATGTAACATTGGTTCCACTTTTTGATATCTCTGAATATGTGTAATTGAGATTAGGTTCATTAACTATGAAGAAAATTGTCACAGTTGAAAGGTTTAACTATAGAACATTTTTACATTTATTTTGGTCAAATTTTCTCTCTAATCTTAATATATAAAAGAAGAAACTGACTGACTGACTGACTGACATATCAACGCACAGCCCAAACCACTGGGCCTAGAGATTCCAAATTTGGCATGTAGGTTCCTTATAAGGTCTAGGGGTGCACTAAGAAAGGATTTTTCAAAATTCACTCTCTAAGGGGGTGAAAAGGGGGTTAAATGTTTGTATGGGGAAACATGATAAGTTCGACTATTTTATTTGAAACTTCACAGAAGTACTTCTAATGATAAAAGAGTAAACACGTGTTTCAGGTTTTTTGAGAATTCAACCCCTAAAAGGGGGAAAGGGGTAACAAAGTCTGAAAATCAACATGGGTATTGTTTCTATGGTTTATCGGGTCGCTGGTTATGAAAACAACAACGGTTTTAAAATCCGATGTGGCGTACGTAAAATACCATCTCCCTAGATGGGGTGCGATGGGGTAGAAATGTCTAAATGAACTAAATGACTGTTGATATATCAACGCACAGCCCCAACCACTGGACCTAGAGACTTGAAATTTTACACATAGATACCTTATACAATGTAGGCATCCACTAAGGAAGGATTTTTGGGAATTCCCACGGGAACGGGAAAAAACAGGATTTATATAATCGATTCTGAGTGACCCTATCTCAGTAACTATAATAACTAGACTCTTCAAATTTGATACACAAGTAGGTATTATATTAGTTAAAACATTAATTTCAGGATTTTTCAAAATTCCCACGGGATAAGGAAAAAACGGGATTTATATATTCAGTTCAACGGGATCCTATGAACTATAATTACTAGACTCTTCAAATTTGGCATAGAAGTAGGTAATTATAATTGTAAAAAACTGTTTTAAGGATTTTTGGAAATTCCCACGGAATAAGGAAAAAACAGTATTTTTCGTTTAACGGTCGTAGAAAGCTGAAATTCGGCATGTAAGTTGCTTGGGGGGTGTAGAAGAGGATTGAGAGAGGACTTTCCAAAATTCCCACGGGAACGGGAAAAAACGGGATCTTTCGTTTTACTGGACGTAGAAAGCTGAAATTTGGCATGTTGGTTGCGTGGGGAGTGTAGAGAAGCATTGAGAGAGGACTTTCCAAAATTCCCACGGGAACGGGAAAAACGGGATTTTTCTTTTTACTGGTCGTAGAAAGCTGAAATTCGGCATGTAGGTTGTTTGGGGAGTGTAGAGGAGCATTGAGAGAGGACATTCCAAAATTCCCACGGGAACGGGAAAAACGGGATTTTTCGTTTTACTGGTCATAAAAAGCTGAAATTTGGCAAGTGGGTTCCTTGGGGAGTGTATGGGAGCATTAAGAAAGCATTTCCCGAAATTCTTACGGGAATGGGAAAAAACGGGATTTTGCGTTTTACTGGTTGTAGAAAGCTAAAATTTCAAAATTCATAAGTTTATACTGTGAGTAGGCCGCAAAGGGCTCTTAAATCGACTTCAGAAAAGGACCGGTTATGCATTCCACTTTATGTATTTTTTTTATATAGGTAGGTATGTTCACCGATTACTCGGTCAATTGTGGACCGATTTTAAATATTCTTTTTTTATTCGAAAGAATATAATATACTCCTGAGATGTCCCATTGTCACCAAATCAGGATCTGATAACGGGATCTCAGGGAAATCGAGGGCAACCCTCAAATTTTGTAGGCACGCATTTACGTTTTTCATATATTTTCTCAAGCTATTTAAGTGTTTGCGTCTGGTGTAGACATCATCGGTGTAGACATCATCTCATGTTAATGAGCTGATGATGGAAGGTAAAACTCCTTAACGGTTAGGAGTTGAGGATATTTTTTCAAATATTATCGGTACGTATAGACCGATAGTTGTATTCTTTCAGGTAATCCAGGTGAGCTGATGATGGAAGGTTAAACTCCTTAACGGTTAGGAGTTACAGGATGTTTCTTTAAATATCATATGCACGTATAGACCTTTAGTTGTATTCTTTCTGGTTATTCAGATGAGCTGATGATGGAAGGCATAACTCCTTAACGGTTAGGTCACACAACACTTTAACAAAATACTATATATAATATGTATAATATCAATGCTAAATAGGTACACATCGCTTCCAGTTACTCAAGTTTCCGTAGAAGGTAAGAAAACATTGAATTATACCTTATGCAGGACAGGGGATAGTAATAATAGGTTTTATATTATTAACAAGCCTGATTATTTTTGTGCCCGCTTCCGAATTAGCGAAAAACATTGTATAAATATAAAGAAATACTGTAAAGGACCGTATCTACCTGTAGTCGGGTTTGCTTGCACGCTTGCTTGCACGCTTTCTTGCACACTTGCTTGCTTGCGTGCATGCATGCTTGATTGCATCTTGCTTGCATGTTTGCATGCTTGCTTGCTTGCCTGTATGCTTGCTTGCTTGATATCTTGGTTTTTTGGAATACTCTTGGTACACGCGAGCGAAGCCGCGGGCAAAAGCTAGTTAAAATATAAAATTGTATTATATGCTATTATGATAGGTATATCTACTTACGTTCAAGACAGGTGTTGCAGTTTTCGTCAATCTCTTAAATCCTTTTTTGGTAGTGTAGATGTCGATGGGGCGAAAATGTGTCGAACACACAACGGACCAGTTATTCGGTTTAAACAATTCACCACGCCTATCTCGGGCTAGTATTGCAGCCCATTTTGCACGTTGCTTAAGATTCCGTGGAAAGCTTTAATTATAAAATATAGTACGTTAAGTTTTTATTCCTACACTTTTTTGTCGTTAGTCAAACTAATTACCTATTATGATTATAGTGAAAAAATATAATATAATAACTATTCTATATATTTTTGTTCCATGTGATACCATTATTTGTACGGTACGAAGTAAATGATTCAAATTCATAAAATTGCTATTTATGTAACTAGAATTTGCTAATGAATCAATAGAACTTACGAAAAATAAGATATCCCATCCTTTTTTCTCATTTTAGAGCCAGTATTTGCACATTTCTTGACGCAACATTTAGCCATTGTTGACAACTGACACGGTCTGTGGTCAAAACAAGACTAATCTCAAAACTCGGAACACAGTCGAAAAGTTCCGAGTTTTGTAGTACCCATTTATTCCGGCTGATTGTGTATCTATGTATATATATAATCTAAGGCTTCAGACTAAAAAAATATCAGCGATCATCACGATAACCAAATACGTCCGTAAAGTCCGTATATGACATAATGTGACATCTGATTTACACATGAATATATTTAGCAAAAGAGGTTTAATCAGAAGTGGCCTATCACTTTAATAGGTACTTAAGACATATGCAACCTATGATTATGAATATTGGTGATACGTATTTGAATAACTGTTATTATTAATACAACAATATTTCATAGATATTTTTATTCATGCGTTTTTCGTCGACAGAAGAGTTCATTTTCATTCATGGGTATCATTTTCAGGATGCCAATAGTTAGGCAACAATCTTCGCAATATTCAGTTGCTTGCATCCCTTCATTATGTGTCAGGACGGGAGGGATTTTGTTTTATCATATTTCATTTAAATGTAGTAAGGCTATACTCGTGTAAGAGAACAAAATATGCCCCTGACGTTATTTAGCCAATGAATATATTCTGTGTATTGGTCATAATGCTAGTTATTAATCAGCCAAGTTTTATCTCATAATTATTGACCGTTTCCTTGAAATATCACTTGAAAGTTTTTTTTAGTTATCTTAATATCTTAAAAACTACTGGTCTGTTTATTTTGTGATTAACGTATGTTGTTAATGGCTTAAAGAGGAATAATTTTGCAAAAGACTAAGCGTCTCGTAGGTCAACATTAACTTGGTCATTTTAGATGTCAAATATATCAAACTTTTTTTTTGACACTTGTGAGTCAGCGACAACCACCATTTTTCTGTATAAAGATATTACCAATTACTACGAGTAATTACCTGTTTGGTGAGATGTATGTTTAACATTCAATTATTATTCTCTCTTTTTATTTATTATTATTATTATATTCTGTTACAGGCACACACTTCAAACATCTATCTATTTGAACAATATCTTCCTCCGATAACGTAATCTCCGACTGAGGTAATGCGTCCACAAAATAATTGAATGGCTAATTGGCTATGCTGCGAGGTATCGGAAGCTACAGTATTTTTTCTTTCAATATTGCCACTTGAAAAGTCACAAGTTGCAGTATCTAGTTTTCATTCGTCCCGGATTCATGAAAACTAAATAGAGCGAAGATACCGACAGGCATATAAAACGTATTAAAACCGGGTCACTCACGTGTATATCTCGAAAATTGCTCGACATGTTTCGCTCGACACTACACCGTGGAGCTTCTTTAAGAGCCGTTCGCATTTAGTTAACCTCAATCGTCGTCTTCGTCAGTCCGCCAATGCGAACATCTCATGAAGAAGCTCTTAGGTGAGTTAATGCCTAAGATACGTACCTACCTACTTCACAGTGAATACTGCATTAAAATCAGTTTTCTCCAATATAGTAACTAAGGTTAAGTGGCAGAAAATGCCTTATGACATTAAGTAAGTAAATCAACGCGAAATTAAATGAGACTGTTATTCTGCCTCAGTATTTTGGTCGCAGAACATTTTCAATACATACTTGCAGAAAGCTCAACATTTATTGTTGTTTGTTGACTGTATGTACTTGTATAGTTTATACACACGTACAATATTTAAACCGCGGGGCGTTCGTTAGTAATAAAAGAAATAAACAAGAAATATTTACTTACAATTTCAAACGCAGAGTGTACCTATGTAACTCCAAGTCAAAATGTTTTTCAAATATATATTGTATTTTTATAAACATACAAATACAGGCTTCTTGGTGTACGTCGAGAATAAAATATTTTATTCATCTTTATTTACTCAAGCAAAGGGAGCAATGTCTACTTTTATAAAACAAAAGAAGCGATGACTTCTCATTGAAAAAAATTGTTTTCTCGGGATTTCAAAGTATTGTAAAGCCGAGTTTAAACCTGCAAGAAAAATATTGCAAGTTGCATTACATTGCGAGGTTGTAAAGCGAATGAGTTTGCAGTGGTCAATCGATCGCCGCAATATAATGCAACTTGCACGATTTTTCCTGCAGGTCTTTTTTAATTTAGGTATTTAATAAAAAAAAATACAATTTCAAATATAACAGCGATTAAATGAGTAGTTGTAAATATTTACATGGTCATCATAATTTTATTAATAATTTATATACTAATATTGTGTCAGTTTTAATTATGGGTGCTAAGAAAACGAAGTGTTCTCGTTCTGGATAGCATCAATTGAAACGAACGATACCGGGCTGGAATTTTCATGTTAAGGAAAGCCATAGTATTTTTCGGATGCATTTTAATTGCTGGCTAATATCTGGTAAGCCGTCCTCCGGTACAGTCTTTGAAAACATGCGCGAAAGTCGGAGAGTTTTTAAGAACAAATTGCGTTGGTGTCAAAATAACGAAGAAAAAATTAAATTAGACATTTTAGCGGTCTCAAGGAAAAATAAAAATTTTGTAAAATTCTGGAATGAAATTAAAAAACTTAATTTTAAACAAAAGTTACCTGAGAGCGTGGACGGCTGCCAAGAACCAGCGCGGATAGCCGGTATCTTTAGTGATAGATTTAGGATTTCGCCGCGACCAATACCAGTTCCGGCACCGGAGTGTGTGCTTGAGAGTAAGGGTCTTAATTGCAGCTTCCAAGCTGAGCTCCCAAGCCTTAAATTGAGCCTTCAGGCTCAATCGCAAAATCGTATTCATTTCGAGCATAATGATATCGCGAAAGTGGTTAAGAGCATGAAACGTGGCAAATCGCCGGGCCATGATGCAGCGTATACTCTTTGCAGGTGATGGCATTTACATGAAGCTCTGTGTTTTACTGAATCTATGTTTGCGGTACTCTTATCTCCCGCCAGACATGATTCATACCGTTGTCGTTCCGATTGTCAAAAATAGGACTGAAGACTTGTCATCGTCGGCTAATTATAGACCAATCTCCTTAGGAACTGTAATAGGTAAGATATTTGAGCGGCTGTTGCAGCCCGAACTTTTCAAGGCTATTGACATAGATGATGCGCAGTTTGGTTTCCGTCCCGGTCTTTCAACAGACTCTGCTATTGTAAGCTTGAAGCATGCTATAAATCATTACGTGAGTAATGGCTCATCTGTCTACGCATGCTTTCTCGACCTGAGCCGAGCATTTGACCTTGTGAATTATGAAATCCTGTGGGGTAAAATGCGAGGCTCAGGTGTGTCCGAGGATCTTGTACGAGTCTTCAAATACTGGTACGGAAACCAAACTAACTGTGTGAAATGGGGCGACACGACTTCTAAGAGTTATACATTAGAATGCGGGGTGCGCCAAGGGGCCTTACCTCTCCGGACCTTTTCAACCTTTATGTCAATGACTTGATGAAGAGGCTGAGGAGCACCAAAATCGGTTGTCACGTGGGTAATGTTTGTGTAAACAGTCTTAGCTACGCTGACGATATGGTGCTGCTGAGCCCCTCCATTAAAGGCCTAAGGAAACTGGTATCAGTCTGTGAGAGTTATGTCAACTCCCATGGGCTGATATAATATAATGTAGCTAAAACGGAACTGATGGTGTTTAGGGCGGGGAGGGGTCCGGAGAATGTGCCTGAAGTTAGATTAAATGGTGAGACGGTTCGGGTTGTACGGCAGTTCAAGTACCTGGGCCATATACTAACTGACGACATGAGGGACGACAGTGATATGGAAAGGGAGAGGAAAGCTTTGGCGGTTCGAGGGAACATGTTGGCCCGGAGATGTGCCAGGTGTAGCAAGCAAGTCAAGTGCACGTTATTCAACGCATATTGTCTTTCTTTCTACACTTGTCAACTCTGGGTGAGACACAACAGCAAGTCGTACAGCTCCATCAGGGTACAGTATAATAACATCTTCCGGACCCTGATGGGGCTGCCCAGGTTTTGCAGTGCCTCAACCATGTTCGCCGAGGCCGGGGTTCCTGACTTCTATGCTGTTATGCGGGCGCGCATGGCCTCCTTTTGGGAGGGTTTGCGTCGCTCGCTGAACGGCATCTTGACTGCGGTCTACCGAGATCTGGACAGTCCTATCTTTAGATACTGTCTTTCTGCCCACCAGAACGTGAACCGAAAGTAGTTGTAGGATGACGGAATAGTTATTTGTTATACAAGGGGGGAAAGTTGTATTTTACCTGCGAGTGTCCATTTGAAACACAAGCTATGGAAAGGATTCTATGATTGACCACGAGCGAAGCGAGTGGTTCAAAAATAGAATCCTTTCGATAGCGAGTGTTTCAACACACGAGACGTAAAATAACTTTTCACCCGTGTATAACACAAAACTTTTCACCTCACTACAGCGAGGAAAATAAGAAAAAGGGTTTGTACTATCAATTATTATTTATTTATTTACTCAAAATAATTAATTGAAAAGTTTTGACTTAAGTTTTTTTTTATTATTTCGGATGCGTTTTGTTCGCACATCGACTTACTTGGACTGTCAGGACATTTTATCCGTTTTTGCAACAAGAATGAAGGTTAATGTTGAATGCTGATATTTATGAATTAAAATAAAGTTGTAAGACTGTATTTAGTGTTTTTTACTCGATGCAATTCATTAATTGTGATGTTCAAAATTCAGCACTTTTAACGTTTTACGTTTACAAGCTGTCAAATATCACGTAAGCTGCCTTCAAATGTCAAAACTCTTTCTTCACATGTGGATAAAAAGCGATTTTCTCAATAGATGTCAAACAAACAAAAAGGGCTTTCCGAGCTAGTGAGGTGAAAACATTATTGTTGCATTTTGGTTTAGTCTAAGTTACTTTGACTAAACTAAAATGTATTCTGTAATTTGATTTGAATTTATTTAATTTTATTTTTATTGTAACTTTATAATATGGGTGTACAGAACTGCCTGTAAATAAAACATTATTATTATTAAATATACAATAATAAATTGATACTATAACTATAAATAAAATAAAACTAACTTAAACTAAAACTAAATAAAATTAACAAAAGGTTCCCCCCGCGGCATGGACCCAAAGACACTGGAAGCATTACCTCGCTATTATTATTAATAGATTTAACTGCCGCTGAGCTCACTCATTTTTCTACTAAGTACTTATACTAAATTTATACACTAACACATAAAAGCCGCTTTCAAAACTCGCTTACAATGATTTGTATTCTGACAAATACGAGTGCGAGTGTCGGTTGATAGCTCATAACCCTTAATTTGATACTGTTCCGTGTGCGGAACTACTACTTTAAAAAAATGTCCCAGTAATAATACTTATTTTTCTTGTGGTCTGAAAATATATTTTGGTAGATCATTTTGTGTAATTTTTGGTAAAAAGTATAATCTGCGCATTGGCAAGACTATAGCGCTAGTAGCGTAGCGATCCAAGACGGCGCCGGGTCGGACGTCGCTTGTTTTCTACAAGGTATTTATTAATTTGTTTTGTGTTTTACCTAAAAAGTACTGTATTTGGCACTCTAATTACTTAAATTGATATACATATATTAACTTTTTCTGTTAATAGTGGCTATTCAATTTAAAATATATAAATAAATAAATAAATAAATACATATCACGGGACAATTCACACCAATTGACCTAGTCCCAAAGTAAGCTAAGTAAAGCTTGTGTTTTGGGTACAAGGCAACGGATAAACATACTTATATAGATAGATACATACTTAAATACATATTAAACACCCAAGACCCGAGAACAAACATTCGTATTTTTCATACAAATATCTGCCCCGACACGGGAATCGAACCCGGGACCTCAAGCTTTGTAGTCAGGTTCTCTAACCACTAGGCCATCTGGTCGTATTCTTGATGATATTATCAATTACATTAATTTTTTTACAGGTTGCACTAACCTTTCCTGTAAAGGAGCGTGCAGGAGACAAGAACTTGCCAACATAACTGTGGACAATGTCAAGCAACCAGGGCAAATATTAATCGTAAAAATTTCCGATACTAAAACAAAAATTTCGAGAACATTCGTGATTGGAGGTGAATTTTACACAATTTATAAAAAATATGAAGCACTCAGATCTGCAAAATGCTTCTATCAATGCATAGTTATGCTGCCTGCCAGAGTCATATACCGGACATAGCTTCAAGCGAACGTCTGCAACTCTGCTTGCTGACTCTGGAGCAAGCCTTACGACCTTTACAAGGCATGGTGGCTCAAAGTCTAATACTGTAGCAGAGAGTTACATTGAAGATTTGGTAGAAAATAAAAGAAACAAATGCTTCAAAATGAAGATCAGTAGATTTAAAAATACAAAATGAGCCACAACCGTCTACTTCTAAACAGTCATATTCAACTTGTACCGAAACCCTGCCAACTTCTTCGAAACAACCAGAAATGATTTACACGAATCTACTTTCTATGAAAATGTCCATACCCACCCGATACAAACTGAACCACATTCGTCTAGAGAAAATAACAATGCAATTGAGAACCCCTCTGACATAACAAACACAAATTCGAGGCAAACTGAAAAACCGCCACATTTTAATCTAGAAAATTGTACTAATATTAATTTTAATTTTAATAAGTAAGTCTCATTTACCTATTTAATTATAAGTAGCTAGATTTAAGCATCTGATTTATGTTTAATGTTAATGTTAGTTGTTTATTAAAGTCCATATACGTTAATTTGATTATTTTTTAAGGTATCTTCCATAGATCTAAAGTGGGGGTGATTATTTCTTATTTTGTGTACATTATTAAGTATGTATGTCTATACTAACTGCCTGCTAGTGCAGTAAAAAGATTAAAACAAATAAATGACACATAATAAATGAATCACAGCCTCGTTTTTTTCTTCGCTTAATGCATTGTAAAACGTTGTATGATATATGTGTCGAAAGTAGGAAATTCCCAACTAAGGGCCTACGCTAGCTGACGCGGATTACCCAGAGCGGACGCCCGTCTAATAAGAAATTGTATGAACAGCGCTTAAGTGGCGCGGGCGCGTGCGACGGATTTTAGGTAGATTTTTACGGAGCGGGACCCGCGAGCGTGCGCACGCGGCGGGCGTCCGCGTCGGTTAGCGTAGGCCTTTATGCCAGTTAAAAACACTCGCTACGCTCGAGTTTTATTTAAGATCTCTGTCATTCATTGGGAATTGCCTACTTTCCGCACTTGTATCATAAATAACTATTAAAACTTTGGAACAAGTGTTGGTACCACAAATCGCTCATGTAGAACAACACGTCAGCACGCCAACACGCCATTACAAATTATTGTCATTTCAAAACTAGACTTGTTTTTCTTTTTACATAATGTTTAGTTTTTAAATGACAATAATTTGTAATTGTGTCAGTGTTGTTCTACATAAGCGAAATGTTTTTTGAGTTTTAATTAGCTAAAAACCGAAACTAAACCGAAACCCGTTTTTTTGCCGAAACTCGACCGAAACCGAAACCGAACTTTCGGTCGGACACTAAATTTTAATATTTCCTCACATTGTTTGAGAAAAGCAATATACAATCCTCGGCCGGGACAGGGATTGCCGGACTCGCTTTATCCGTCTACTCTATTGTCCACCCCAGTCTCGTCCAGCACTCCCTTACTTCACGACCTCTGCAGTAATGTACTATATGCGCTATGGTATTTTAAAAAGCCAGCCGTAAGACTTGAGCACAAGATGACAGATAGTGCTATTAAGTAAAAAAGTGATGTAATGGAGCGATTTTAGTTTTGGGGAGGTGCATTTAAATCCCGCTCCGATTGCGTTACTTTCATTGTTGTATACCTGAAGTGTGGAAGAACACAGATAAAAAGACATTTAGACGTAAAGTTATCCCTTCATAACGCCGGAAAATAAATGAAACTTAATTTTTACTTTCAATCTATGTTTATCTTCATAATATACACAAAAGGCAACTATTGATACTCTTACAGAGTTAAATGGACTAACTTGTTTAATATTGTATATAAAAACAGATTATACAAGTATTGTAACAAATATTGTCTGATAAGATAAGCTCTAGAACAAAAGATAAACAAACAGTGTTACCTATATTTTCTTAAATTGTATAATCATTCCGTTGGTAAGTCAAATGTGTTTTGCTAACGATTCTACTAACAATAAGATCATTTTTGAATATCATAGGATAGTAATAGTGTAATAATTATGGAATCTGTAAAATTTAAATTTTCCTTTGGTCAGTACAATCTAGTTAAAAAGAAGATAATCCTTCAGTATAATATTTTTCTATTTTACGTATTTACAGGTAACATTTCATGAGATATCTCTTATTTACATATAAGTTCGATTTATTAAGTTCAAAAAAGCTCTGCTATTTACACTTTCAGCACTATGCTGATAATTATCCCGCTTACGTATAGTACCTAGTTGATCCCGCTTAAATTACACAGCTTCGGTAGCGACTAGCTACACCACTCCTAGTTATCTTTATTAATTTTATCTTTAAATAGTTCACTTACATAATTAACAAGGCTAATAAATTCACTACATTAAAAGTAGAGACGCTACTAGTTGTTACTGTGCTCCATGTAATAGTAGATTTCTAAGTGTCAGCGGATGACGCTAGTATCTATGTCCACTTATTTCTCACAACGGAGCTCAGTCGTCGTCCCCACATAAGATGGTATCATACAATGGTTCCTTGTAAATGCTGAGTATCTGGGGCGGGCGCCGGTGCCAAGGGGCCGACGGAGGCCGAGGGCAGAGCCGCGGCCACCTCCTGGTATCCTCCGAGTGGCATGCTGCCCGGGAAGCGGTCCGGGGGGTTCTCCTCTGGGGGTGTAACTTCTAACCCGATGCTACCATTTAAAGCTATTTTAATCGCGTTTACATTTTGCTGCTGCTGTTGTTGTTGATGTTGTAACAAGGAATTGAAATGTGATATGCCAATTTCTTCAAGACTGCTTTTTCTGCGGCGAGAGCCGACGCCGCTGAGACCTTGTCGTAAAGAATTAGATCTCCTTAGAAGTATATCGTCTACGACTCTGAGAGAGTTGGACCGTCCTCTAAAGTCCGTTATGATGGTTGGACTATCTGGCAGGGATAGTGAATTGGCCTTCGTAGTGGAGAGAGGTGGAGCTCGCGGTTGGGTAAAGTTTGTTCCTATTCCAGACCCTCTTCTACTAGACGCACCCTGAGCTTGAATTAAAGCTTGAGAGCAAAAACTTATGTTTGATTTTCTGCGACTATTATGGCGCTCAAACGTCTTCTGCGCGGAAAAAGGCGACGGCCGCACTAAATATCTGCAACAAATGGAAAATTTTCACGAACATTAGCAGCCATTCATTGTAAGTTATGTTCTAAGATTTCGCTTAATAAGAACAGTACCTGGCGGTTTATCAAACAATACAAATTCACAAACTACTAGTAAAATGTCACGTTGATTGATCTTTTTAAGTACCCAACTCCAACTTTCTATTTCTCTCTCTCTCTCTCTCTCTCTCTTTCCTTCTCTCTCTTGTGCAGGTGATTTATATGTGTATATTGGCCTCATTGTTGCCGTTTAATATATTTTATATACATACTAGCTGACCCGGCAAACGTTTTTTTGCCATATATCACCTAGGGGTATAAAAGATAGCCTACGACCTAATCTCAGGCCTACCAAATACAGAGAAAAAAGTTGCATAATAATCAGTCGAGCCGTTTCGGAGGAGTCCGATAACAAACACCGTGATACGAGATTATTATATAAGAAAAGAAAAGATAGAAAGATACAATATCCTAAAACTAAAAAACCTTACAATAATAATAATAACTAAAACATATTATGAAAAGGGGTCGCTTTAGGCAAAGTTCCGAAGATACTGGCAGCGTTCCCCCTTTGAATAGCTAAACTAATTCTTTATCCTAGGTAGCTGCCAGCTCTTCGGTCTCCGGTGACGTCGACAGCCGGTAGCTTCATAGCTCTAGGACCCCACGGACCAAGTCGCATTCGGAGCCTAGACCCATGTAATAGTTTGCTTTAGCTTTTTCAGCCTCTTCAGAAGCTGCACCAGCTGTGTTGTTGGTTCAATGGAAATGGGAAGGGACCAGCATGTCTGAACAAGTTATATCCCATACTAACACCCGACCCATCTTCCATAGAATCAAACTCATACCATCTGGTCTCTTGCCATCGTCTCTTGCAATAACTGCCAGCTCAAGTAAACTTGGCACTTTGGCGGTGGTAAGGGACCGGCGTATGATATCGTTTAGTACAGCATGTTTCGAGAAGCGGCCCGCACTCTTTTGATAAGACAGTCCGTGATATCCTAACCGGTCGACGGTACTGCCACAGGGACACTTATGAGGAGCGCAGACCGGTACCCCAAGCTGTAGACAGGTTGCGATTCGGAGCGTGTAGCCGGCCTCATGCGTTCCCACAGCCAATAGCCTAGCACGTGCCGAACCTGTACTACAGCTCAAAAGATTGTCACAAGTAAATTTGCAGTGTATGTCGTCCCAGCTCATCTGTGAATTTGGAGAAACTGGAAATTTTTCATCTGGGCATGCAATTAACATAGCGATTCTTGCTTCTTCCAAGCCAGCAATCTCGCGTTACTCACAATCATACTGAGTCCAGCAATCATATTAAGGGGGCAATCTGGTTAAATCTAAAGTTAAGAACAAGTCATCATAGAACTTTCATAGATAAGATTCAGCTTTTTTCTGGTGGCAGTTCCGGTAGCTGTGCAATCTACCAGATCATTGTATTGTTCCCGAACTAACATAGTTCCAAGTTCAAGTTCAATGAAAGCTTGTAAAAATGTATGAGATGAGCCAAGACCATATCTAGGTTTCTGAATTCTGATCTTGCCTTGGGTGGAGGACGCATCCAGTGTGATAAGTCTCTCATAGTCCACCCGGACGAACACCGCGAAACCAAAACCCCTCATCGTCCGAGTACCAATAAGTTTATTGGATTAACAAGTTTTGTCAAATCTTCTTTGTTCTATTCAATCTAATACCCGATCAATCAATCCAGCAGGATAAATAACATCCACCATTGTGCGATCAATCTGACTAAAAGGAAATTTTGTGGGTAAAATTCGTTGGGACTAGATTGCAGAATGATTAAGTAAACAAAACGCCCTAATTGCCGCAACCATCAGTAAGCATAATGACTTTTTATTACAGCTGAATACTAAGTAGTTGCATAATGATTAAGTAGGCAGATTTAGGACCAAAGGGTCTGGCCGAAATGCCATAGTAAAATCACCCCTGGCTAAATATGAAATCTTCTTATGTATTTGTTTTATTATGAGATATAATTTTGCGAAATATTAATCCTGAAATGCTTACGGTTAGCGAAAAAAAAAATTCTGTTTTTTTTATTTTTAGCCAAACTACGTTACAGATTGACCTGTTCTTCGGATATTTTATACATGTGCTTAGGATACTTTTATATAAAAAAATAAAAGTCCTAGCGTTTTCTGAAGTAAAAAATTATGACTATTAATTTTTTTTTTTTACTATTTGCACGTTAGCAACACCTACCATATTTTGATATACTTAATATAATGTTATTTTACTAGCCTTCCAACTGCAGTTTCGCCCACGATAAATTAATTTTCCCGTAGGAAAAGGTATTTTCCCGCGGTAAAAAGTAGCTTATGTCATACTGTGCTATGTCACTCAATGATAATGTAGCTTTCTAACAGCAAAAGAATTTTTGAAATCGGTCCAGTGGTTTCGGAGCCTATTCAATGCAAACAAACAAACAAACAATCAAATCTTTCCTCTTTATAATATTAGTAGGTATAGATTACATACATTTTTTCAAAAATATTTGTTTGGATCAACAATGTGAAAATAAATTATTAGCATTAAAGGGTGGCAAAAAAAAAACAAGCCGGTCGATTGACTTGACTTGACAACGGATATGTTGTTGTAGTCCCTTGAAACAGGCCATAAAACTTACATTATATCACCTTCTTGTATGTTTAAGTCACAGCTGGGATTAATAATGACGTATGACAAACTGTTGCGCTTTTCACTAACGTCATCGTAGTCAATGCCGGTGAGATTTAATGACTCCATCCGCGATCGTACTAGATTGGCGATTTCAGCTCTTTCTATTTGCTGCGCATGATTGTCCCGTGCTTCGTCTGCCAGGCTCGTAGAGTACTGTGAATTTGAGAATATATATATATATATATATATATATATATATATATATATATATATATATATAAATAATTATACAAACATAGCACGTATGCAATCAACAACGAGTATACATGAAGAAGGGAACTCCAAGGACGATCTCATCCTCCATCTCCGAAGGTACCGCGACGTACGAGCTGGAGTTTTAACAGCATTTTGACTAGTATTTAGATCAGTTAAGTGTCATTTATGTAATTTAAGAATTAAAGTTCATGACTGCCTCCCAGTTCTCGTAGTATCAATACCACAAGGAAGAAACGATTCTTTTTGTGCAAAGGAAATCTAAGTTATATGATAGCAGTTCATACGTTATAATTGCCTTATACATCATTATTATAATTTATTAGATATCTATTATGAAGTAAATTAGGAGAACTCTTTTTATTAGGGTTTTGGAGATAAAATGGCAAAAACGGAACCCTTATAGTTTTGACATGTCTGTCTGTCCGTCTGTCTGTCCATCCGTCCGTCCGCGGCTTAGCTTAGAGACTAGACAACAACACTACTTAGAGACAATTAGGGCTAGAAAGCTGTAATTTTGCATGGAGATGTGTAGCAATTATACGGATAAAGTAAAAAATAAGATGTAGGAAAAAAATTTTTAGTGTTCCCCCGGTAGACGTAAAGTGGGGGTGATTTTTTTATCGTTTAACGTGTAACCTTATAGTGTGGGTATCGTTGGATAGGTCTTTAAAATCATTTTAAGGTTGTGAAGACGATTTTTGCGAAATATTCAATACCCCCCCCCCTCCCCTCCTCTAAAAGCTAAACCTGTTGGTTGGTATAAAACTTTTGAAAAAATCAGTATGGGAGGAAATATGTCAAATCAACAAGGAAAACTATAACGGCTAAGTTTGCTTGAGAATTATTAGTAGTTGAAGAGTAAATAGCAGCCTGACCTATAAAATATTGCTTGTTTAATACTGACTGTATAATTATTAATTAATAGTAAAATTAATAAGATATGAAAGGATTTTTTCGTAATGTTCTGGGCGTGTCCGACACGCCCTTTCCCGGTTTTTAAATATTCAAACACCGCAATAGAACATAAGCATATATTATATTTCATACTAAATACAAACTGAAGTATAGATGCACAGAAAAAAAACCCCAGAAAAAAGACCAATGCTGGGAATCGAACCCAGGTCCTCAGCATTCCGTGCCGCGTGCCATACCACTACACCACCACTGGTCTAGAGTTTAGACACGAATTTTTTGCCATACATCGTACATTTTAATCTGTTAAATAATCACCTTATGCAGTGATACAGCGCACATCTATGTTATACCCTCATCGAGAGACTTCAACACTCCTTCGGAACTACCCGCTCACCCGGACAAGAGATGGCGCTACTGAGCCAACTTTTTACAAGTTACATAAATGAAGTTGAAAAAAAATACAAAAAAGGAAACACACGGTGGGAAAAGAGTAACCCGACAGATTTTAACCACGCAATCCTGAGGCCATATGGACTAATAAATGTTAAATGAACCTAGGACGAATATTATATATGCTTTGTTTTTGAGATATTTCCATTTTTATGTAAAAAAGTTGCTATGAAATTGGTAGAGGTGCAAACATTATGTATTTATTACTCCATATGAAGGGTCCACGGAAAGAACATGTCTAGACACCTAAACAACTTTTCGAGTTATAGCGGTTTGAAAGTTAGTCATCACGAACAATTACTATGGTAACCATTTCTTTAAAAGTAAAAAAAAAAAATATTATTTTCAGATATCCCTATTTAATATAATGGTAAGTTATAGTGCTTTGCGAGCTCTATCTTCATTTTGAGATTAAAATCTCAATTTTCAAAAAAAGTGACTAGACATGTTCTTTCCGTGGACCCTTCATAGGGCCTCAGGAATGCGTGGTTTAAATTTGTCGGGTTACTCTTTTCCCACCGTGTATATGTATATGTATATAAATATTTTTATTCTTTTGCGTTCGAAAGGGCTGGCCACTGGGGTGCTGAGGCCAAATCCTTAGTTTGGGGATTGAGACGTAGATTATGGAACAGGGGCGGCGACCCCCGCTCCGGGTCATACTTGGTTCAGCAGATTATTGCGCTGACCATACAGCGGGGGAATGCTGCCAGTGTTATGGGCACTTTAGAGCCGGGTGGTAGTTTTTAGGGTTCTGTATTCATAGGGTAAAAACGGGACCCTATTACTGGGACATCGCTGTCCGTCCGTCCGTCTGTCTGTCTGTCACCAGGCTGTATCTCATGAACCGTGATAGCTAGACAGTTGAAATTTTCACAGATGATGTATTTTGGTTGATGCTATTACAAAAAAAACTAAAAAACAGAATAAAATAGGTAAATATTTAAGTGGGCTCCCATACAACAAACGTGATTTTTTTTTATAAAAAATATATAATTTATTTACACATTCTATACACTATACACAGAAAAATACATTAGAAAGCAAGAAAAAATTAAAATGGAAATAGTTATTTGTTATACAAGGGGGGAAAGTTGTATTTTACCTGCGAGTGTCCATTTGAAACACAAGCTATCGAAAGGAGTCTATGATTGACCACGAGCGAAGCGAGTGGTTCAAAAATAAAATCCTTTCGATAGCGAGTGTTTCAACACACGAGACGTAAAATAACTTTTCACCCGTGTATAACACAAAACTTTTCACCTCACTACAGCGAGGAAAATAAGAAAAAGGGTTTGTACTATCAATTATTATTTATTTATTCACTCAAAATAATTAATTGAAAAGTTTTGACTTAAGTTTTTTTTAGAGATGTGTAGCTCGCGAGTGAGTGATTCTAAAGAACTATATCAGTTGGTAATAGCTCACTAACTCTTTAGCTCTTTTCGGATCGAAATGTGTCACTATATCTTTTAGCTCACTCGCTCTAGCAAGCTATCGCGAACGTAATGTATATCCATTTCAGTCTAACGCTTAAACACGAAGTATAACTACGTCCTTTTCTTTGCCTACGAACTGAGGAACTGGCCCGAATCCGCCCGACGAACTAAAATGATAAATAAATAATAAATAATAAATAAATATTAGGGGACAATCTAACACAAATCGACCTAGTCTCAAACTAAGCAAAGCTTGTACTATGGGTACTAGACGACGATAAACATACTTATATAGATAAATAAATACTTAAATACATAGAAAACATCCATAACTCAGGAACAAATATTCGTGCTCATCACACAAATAAATGCCCTTACCGGGATTTGAACCCAGGACCTATTGCTTCGTTGGCAGGGTCACTACCAACTAGGCTAAAGCGGTCGTTAAAAACGAACGAGTAAGTGAGCGAGTGTACGAAGGAACTATCTGAATCAGATGAACCGCAGATACGCGTAGGAGTTACTGAGCTAAATGAGCTACTGAGCTAAATGAGTGATACATATCTCGGTGAGCTGAAGACACATATCACTCTTTTCAATCAAGTGACACATTTCGCGCACCTCTAGTTTTTTTTTATTATTTCGGATGCGTTTTGTTCGTACATCGACTTACTTGGCCTGTCAGAACATTTTATCCGTTTTTGCAACAAGAATAAAGGTTAATGTTGAATGCTGATATTTATGAATTAAAATAAAGTTGTAAGACTGTATTTAGTGTTTTTTACTCGATGCAATTCATTAATTGTGATGTTCAAAATTCAGCACTTTTAACGTTTTACGTTTTGTTAGCTGTCAAATATCACGTAAGCTGCCTTCAAATGTCAAAACTCTTTCTTCACATGTGGATAAAAAGCGATTTTCTCAATAGATGTCAAACAAACAAAAAGGGCTTTCCGAGCTAGTGAGGTGAAAACTAATAAATTAATAAACTATGAAAAAATTGTCAAGTCAGTCGAGAGTGTGGCAGGGCAGCACCATCATCAAAGCCCAACAGCTTCGTTGCTGGCTTCCATTCATGACGGGTGCCTCGAATGCACATGCTACTCGCTCTAAATATGGATGTTATTATTCGAGGTCTCAGCCAGCCCAAGGCGCAAGACAAAGATCGGTCCCAGCGAGATACAATCAGTGCTTCCCCGAGGTGTTTCACAAAGGTGTCCATTTGTAGTGCAGAGACTGAAAAGACTCCATCCACGGAGGTGACAAGGGGCGTAAAAGTGGCATGACGCAGCTCGCAGGCATTGGCATATTTATTTATTTTGCTTTTCTGATTCGGCAGATTTTAAGACAGAAGCAACAGGACGTGAGATGTAAGAAGGAGCGTCGGTGTCTAAATACGACACGGATGTCGAATAACGCCTCCCTCTGGGCAACCCACACGCCGCGGCAAGCTAAATCACCTCGTAGGCCAATATCACCTTCAGTGATAATTGGTTCTTTGACTACATTTTCCCACGCTTGTTGACATAATTCACAAAAGAGAAGCGGGGCCAGTGGCAAAAACGCGGGGTAAAAAGCGGAAAAGCGGGGTGTCTGGCAAAACTGATTGAAAGGGCATCTCGGAATTCATACGGAGAAAGGTCAAAATGATCTTTTCTTGTGAGTTACGGATTAACGTGATTTTTTTTGCACGTTTTTGCTCGATATTGATAACGGCAACAGGTAGACGCTTGAAATATTCACAGAATATTTAGTTATATATTCACTTTAAAAATAAATAATTAAATTAAAATAAAACAAATATTATTGGCGATGCCAAGTCGATTGGCGATACATTCAAGTGTTGAGAGGTCTGTACAACGCCGCTACTATGGCCGTCCAAGTCCAGAATCGGCAGTCTGAATGAACCTATCCCCTTGCATCGTGGTGTGAGACAAGGGGACGTTATATCCCCAAATTGACAACATTTCATATTTCTAAGACTATAATTTTATTCGTTCTGTGTATTCTGTTTGGAAAGAGAAAGACGCTGATAGTTTTAAATTTTCACTAGGATTATTAATTAATTTGTTACAATTTTTTAAAGATGTGCTTATTTTAAAAGAGCGCAACGATAGAACAGATCCATTACTTTTGTCTAGACTCTATTAAAAAAAAGTGATGACGTAAATTTGACGTTAAGGTTGTTATCTAATTTAAAATTATGACAGCTCTTTTTTCTAGTGAAAAGGGTAAAGGAAACATATCTATTCTGTGGATGTATTTGTAAGTACATATATGTTTTTAAATTTTTTTAAATATAGAGAAATAAATTATAATAAATATTTTTCCGTGTTCAGGAGGCGAAACTCATTCGATTCCTGCAATAATTTTCAGGTATTAAAAAAATGAAAGGTTGTCAAGCATTGGAGGATGTGTTCAAGATGCTGGACTGGAAGGGGCGCGGCATTAACATAAATGGCGAGTACCTCTCACACTTGCGATTTGCAGATGATATCGTCATCGTGGCGGAAACGCTGCAAGATTTGCAACATATGTTGAATGGCCTAGCTGATTCTTCTCAACGCGTTGGTCTTCGGATGAACCTGGATAAAACCAAGGTTATGTTCAATTGACATGTAAGTCCGGAACCAATTGCAGTTCAAGGCAATATTCTTGAGGTTGTTAAAGAGTATGTTTACCTCGGGCAAACTATGCAATTGGGTAAAATCAACTTCGAGAAAGAGGCCAACAGAAGAATACAGCTGGGATGGGCAGCGTATGGGAAACTGCGTCGAGTCTTCACGTCGCCAATTCCACAGAGTCTAAAGACGAAAGTCTCAATCAGTGCGTCCTACTCTTCATGACATACGGTGCCGAAACATGGACACTCACTGTAGGGCTGGTCCACAAATTTAAAGTTGCTCAACGTGCTATGGAAAGGGCTATGCTCGGAGTTTCTCTAAAAGATCGAATTCGTAACGAAGTGATCCGACAGAGAACCAAAGTTATCGACATAGCCCACCGCATTAGCACGCTGAAGTGGCAATGGGCAGGCCATATAACCCGAAGAACCGATAACCGTTGGGGTAGACGAGTTCTTGAGTGGAGACCACGGATTGGCAAACGTAGCTTGGGACGTCCTCAGACTCGGTGGAGCGAAGATCTTCGCAAGGCGGCTGGCAAGAGCTGGATGAGAGTGGCCGAGGATCGTGCTCAGTGGCGTATGCCTATGTCCAGCAGTGGACGAACATAGGATGATGATGATGATGATGAAAACAAATATTTAAGGGGGGCTCCCATACAACAGACGTAATTTTTTCCGTTTTTATAGATTATGGCATTACATTGTGGCGTTTGTGGCTGAAGAATTTGCGTGACTGGTTCAATTGCAGTACCACTTCCTTGTTTAGAGCAGCGGCCTTCAAGATGAGAATCGTCATGATGTCGTCCAACCTCCGATAGGAGAGGAATGGGAAGAAGAAGATAGATAATGGTACGGAACCCTTCGTGCGCGAGTCCGACTCGCACTTGGCCGGTTTTAGTTAGTAGGTTTTTAGTTTATTTAGTTGTAAGTTTTTTATTTTGATTTGATTTTAACTATGATTTAATTTTTATTAATTGATTTGTTTATGTTTTATTGTTTCGTTTTTAAGTTGTAAGTAGTTATTTAAATTGTATATCGAGTTATAATCATTGTATTTGGCCTTAATTGATGATGCAATAATAAATAATAATAAGTTTATAAACTATTGTAATGTAATAAATGACACATAACCAAATAAATCTAGTCATAGCCTTTTAGTACTTCTGCATATAGGTATATCTTTATTTAGCAAAGTGTGAGATATTTACATTTTATTTTCTTTTTCCATTACTTGAGTTACTAATTTGTACTGTTTTAGCTGACTTAAGACAGTGGTCGTCATGCAAGATTTGCTAAGCTTTATGCATAGTTTGTGAATGAAGATTTTCTTAGTTGTTTATGTACACAATTAATTTCATTCACACTACTTTAGAATCTTAAATACCAATAGTTATAATTAATTATTACATGTGGCAATAGTGCGAAGACGCACAAGAGGTTACCCAAAGCATTTCTAAGGACTACAGCTAAATCTAGAAGTGGAGTTACTTAGTGCTATGTGATTGCAGTTGTTCTCTAAAGTGATTCCTAATTACTAACTTGGCAATATGTAAATTTTATAGAACCCTAGGCTAGACTTTTGACCATCGAGTGTGACATGCGATGAGTTTACAGAAGTAAAGAATCTTTTATGCGGCTTGTCCATAAAAACTGATCTTGAAAAAATATTATGCTGTACTTAACAGAGTATTGACACTTTTTGATCACGTCAATAACGTAAGATTCAAAAGGTCCGTTGAGTCCTTCCACAAGGAATATGACTGGTACCTTTTAGTTTATAAGTTGAGGGTCGGCAGGTATAATTTGGAAGGTCCATGTGAAAGGGCTCCGATAGTAGCCTTACCGCCGGCGTACGCTCTCCGTAGCAGCCGCCGAGGCAGCCAGTGGCCTCCCGGCGCCCGCACGCCGGGAACCCTGCTCCTTCTCCCTCCTCCTGCTGCAACTGTCGTGTCACAGTTTTTTCCGACTATCGCCTCGTCAGTTTACACAGTCTAACTACATCTTACATTCAAACGGACAAGGCAAAAGTACCAATACAGGTCGGCACGGCTAACAACAAAACAATTTAACAACGCTTACGGCACCCAAAATATCATTAAAGATTATTTATTATATATGATCAAATACGTTAAATACTAAACATGTCTCAAACTATTAAATAATCACCATTTGAGTACAGTTCAGTCAGCATCAAATGGGTGGTAAAATCAATAATTGTTTAGCTTATATCTCCTAAAATCCTCATCTGGTGAATGCATGATTTTAGTTTAACTTTCTCTTAAGTCGCATTTTCTCACTATATCGTTTTATTTAATATCGCATGAGTAGTATACAGACTTTGTATAAATAACTTAACTACTCTGTTTAGGTACTAATAAACTCAGCATTGATATTTAGAGATTTATTGCGCGTATGCTCTCGCGGTTCCAACAATGACGACTCCGTTGTTTCGACGCGGCGTTAAGGTGGCGACTAACGTGAGCATTTGCTTGATGTGAGCAGGTTACAACTGTTACAAGTCAAATATTCGGCGCGTCAGTACAGCGAGCAGAGCAGCTGCTCTAAAACAAATGGAGCAGATCAAATGCTCGATGCGATGCGAATATTCACATCGAGCAAATGCTCACGTCAATCGCCACTTTTATGAGAAACATTGCTCGGCATTGATTTTACATGTAATACCATCAATATCATTCATAACCATCTTAAACATAAGTTTAATTAATAATTATATTATGATTTATCAATTTTTATGATTAGATGGGTAAAACAATGCCATGACTGACAACTTAAGTGGTTGAATAGAAAAAAAGGGTTACACTGAGTATTCCTCGCACAGAGGTTCCATTTTCAAATATGGACGGAACCCTGAAAAAGACGCACAAATAAGAATTTGATTGCCGATACCAAGTTTTTAGTAAATAGATATTTATAGGTAGATTGTTTCTTTTTTCTACCCATTACTTTTGTTCTTACTTTATTTTTTTTGTAACATAGACGAACGGATTTTTTTAGCAAATTACTTCATTCTGTAGTATAAAGTGCCGCCGTCATTTCAGTCTTAATCGGAAAATTGTTGAAAGCGGCCATAGAACTAAGTAACTATACGTTGTCTACAATTAAAAAATAAGATAAAATGTATGTACATACTCGATCGCAAGTTTTTTATTGTTTAGTGAGTAAAGCATCTTTTGAGTTTGAAAAAACTTGAGAATGAGTAAGTAGTACTTTCACTGTAAACTACCGGTTATGCAGCCACAAAAGTCACACATGATGTTTAAGTGAGATATCTAACCGATGTATTTTGGGTACAGTAATGGTGGTCCGAGAGCCGATAGACATTTTTGAGTAGGTATTTGAGGCAAGCTGAAACCTTGTCTAATGCTTCCCCTATGATAACCCAAGCACAGAACCACAGACCTGCAAGCTTATTGTCTAACGTTTCTGACGCTTGCCTTCGCAATTACTATTTCTTTCTGTCAAACGGTAGGCAAGCGTCAGAAGCGTTAGACAATACGGCCTCTGGCTGACAGGTGGCGGGGTGGGGGCTAAATCAACCCTCATACTGTTACAAATACAATTTATTTTTAAGAAAATGTCATGGAGGCATTTCGAAGTTTTTATACTTCAAAATTTGACATTTAAATAGTGAGAAAATAAATAAGCCAGATCATTTAGTCGGGACTTAAACTTTGCCAGATGCTTACAAAACAATTTAGCAAAAATTAAAAAAAAAGCTGTTTTCAAGGTTACGCTGAAATTTGAAAAGATTATTTATAATTTAAAATAAATATTTCAAATAAAATACAGATAATTTTGGATGGACAATCGGTCTGCCAATTTAAAAAAAATGAGGGTATATTTAGCCCCGCTACTCGTCAGCCAGGTTTGTGGTTCCGTGTTGGGGTATAATAGGACAAGGATAGGTATGTGACAACGTTTTCAGCTTGCCTCAAATACCTACCCGAAAATTGGTGCCAGCTCTCGGACTATGGGTACAGCATGCGTAAGCAGAAGCGGGATAATATTTATGTAGTGCCAGCAAGTGTCTTCGGAAAAAGCATTCACGTTTAGTTAGTGGGAATTTCGAATCCAGACTACTCAATCCAGAACTCTATTATTTTTACTATTTCAATCCATCCCATGCAGTGATTATTGTATGATTTAACTATCTACACGCTAAATATAATAAGAAATTCCCGTAGAGGTAATATTATGTTGATTATTCATGAATTGGTACAGATTACGTGGATATTATGTTCTCTGAATCACGATTTATCTTTGGAACTTTCCTTTTTATATTGTACTAATACAAACATGCAAACAACTACAACGATAATAGTACTGAGGCGGGATTGCGATCATCGAGTTAAAACTAAATCATTTTGGATGGTTCTTCAGTAAAATGTATTTACGCCAATCTTGTCGGTAATGTATTTTTTAAACTCAAGTCATAAAACGTTATTTCGCGTCCACGCAAAAGCAAAGATTTATCACTGAGAAATAGGTAGCAGACTGCGATAAAAAAATGTTAAGCACGTGTAGTTCTGAAGAAAATTGTTTCGCGTGAAGAATATAAAGTTATTATGTAAATGCTAACTAAATTACAGACACGTCACAAGTGTTAGGCTGAAGATGTGAGTCAATAAGTTACAATCATAGAGTAAAGTGTGACGATGCCCCGCGATAACAGTATCAAAAGGAGTATAAAAACCCGAAAATACAGTCCAAGACTCGGACCAAAATATTTGTATGCATACATTTGATGAGGGAACGGAATTTAAAAACCATGTCAAAATAGTGTTTTTTAGAGCGTACAAAGAGTATTTGAAAAAAAAGGACTGTATTTAAGGAAAGCAAGTCTGAGTGTAGAGGTAACCGACTCACCAATGGACGCGATGGTCGCATTCTCGCCAGGCGTGACCAAAACCAGTTGGAGGGGTTCCGTGGCGACATACTCACGTGGTGAGAGGGATCGGCTAGGCTCGTGTCCTGCGTGCGATAGATCCCGATAGGGATTTCACACGAAGTCGAACACAGTTTTTGATATAGCCGACCGTAAGTACGAATCCACATGTCCTCTTTCGATATTTTCATCTGTTAGAAGTCCAAGGTTTATTATGTAGCACTCTGCGTTGTTTATTTTATCATAAACAAATTCAGTCGCTGTATGCAATGCAATTAATTAATTCGCGAAAGGTGGTACTGATGAGGATGAGGTGAAATATCGCACATAAATTAATAATGTCGCATATGCTTTCGATTACAGGGCATTGCAATTTATTTGAAGTTCAACTCAACTTACTGAAGTTAGAAAACCAGATCCCGGTGCCTGATCCACTCCCAGTAGAAGGCGCACGAACGTTATGACGTAGTCTTTGACAAAGGCTTGGTAGAGCAGAGTGTCGAGCATGGAGGCCGAGAAGACCGAGCCAGCCGCGAACGGTAACCGAAACATGTACGAGATGTGCGAACCACGCTCCTTCTCCAGCTGCACAATCAAACACACACTTAAACTTAAATTTATCAGGTCGGGGTTTAGTTTTCTGGTAATATGATACAAAAATAGCATTGCTCATTATTATTAAACATTGACTTTCATAGTGAAAAGCCGAAACATGTCGAGCTAAACTCGATCGTAGACGTGAGTTTTCCGTATTTTTTTTCACTATGAGTGAGTCTCAAGTTAGTTTTATGTGCAAAGTTGACTTTCATAATTGAATTTTACCTCACTGTCTTAAGATCGACTTTTAAAATGTGAAAATTTTGAGGTCATCATCATCATCATCATCTTCCCAGCATACGTCCCACTGCAGGGCACAGGCCTCCTCTCAGATTTTCTCTCTCAAATTTTGAGGTACGTGAGAAGAATCAGTGGCTAAACTTACCTTTTCCATTTTAGATAGATGTAAGGCATATTTATCGTGAGCCCTGAATTGCATAAAACGCATATTTGATGATTGTGATAGTTCCGTAATTGATTTAATAGATGGAAAAAACCTGAAAGGAAAAAGATTGTTATAACGCAGCTAAATTTTTGATTAAACTTTAAAGGAAAACAATTTGATAATTCGCTCTTGCATAAATATACAAATATGTACATTAAAAATTTAATGATAGCTTCGCTAAGCAAAAGTTCGATGGTCAAAATACGAATCATCTACATATACATAAAAGAACGATTTTTACTTGAACATCGTCTGTACAGCCACAATTGTATTACAATCTGCTAAACTGTCCTCTTCAGCAGAATTAGAAAGCTCCTTGTTGACTACTACTACGTTTTCTGCCAGCGTGATTCCGGCTCTGAGTAGGTCATCTAAGCTGAAAAATGATTGTTAATTTTTTTGTTGTCAATTCAGTTTTATCATGAAATTGTAATAATGCTTTTAAACTTAGCATTTCACACTGTCACTGCCACATGGTCCGCCGGCGGGTCGTAAGTTTTTCAGTAAGGTACGCCAAATACCTTCTGCGTTGATTGAGTTTGGCGGACCGTGCGGGTCGCGTGGCCTGCTGCACTCATCGTAGCCAATTTTCCGCGACCTGCGCGTGTTGGTATAAATGCGTCCGTCGGCGGCCCATATGGCTTTTTGAACTCAAAAATTCAATTATGGGTGGCGGTGAGAGTGTTAAAATGAGCTGTAAATGTTGTACTTACCAGTCGATTGAACCAAGCATCCAATAAACCAATGGAAAATAAGAAATGGCATCCAAGAATGCAATATCTGGTCTTCTTTCGAGCAATAAAATAATTGGATTTAGAGAGGTCTTCGATCTAAAATGTGCCCGCAAGGGTATAATGAAGTTATAGATCCCATTTGATGCATAATCCGCTGCTAAAATGATAGTTTTGTTCTGCCACTGGTATTCTTTGGCGTTTCGGTAGGCGCAGTGCTCGCAGACTTGAGCCAGTTGTAGGCAGCACAATGGTTTCTTTTCCTTCAGCAAGTAGCATAAAGTTGGACTCACGCCTATAAACGGCGACACCGGCGGAAAACCCTTTACAATCCTGAAAAAACTTTACTTAATGACGTCATCTTTTTCATGTTTAAATATGTACGATTTGGGTTATTTGCCGTAAGGCTAAAGCAAAGCTTAGGAAAGTATTAAGAGACAAAATACAAATTGCAGGATACTTAAAAAGGATCTGAATCTGATGTTACCTACCAGAGCAATAACTCTATTAAAGACAGAAGCAACACAATAATTATCTTATAATATTATTAAAATAGGTAGTGACATTAAATGTCGTGATATTCTATAATATTGTGCTGTTCCATTGTCTAAATTCTAACATTCAACATATATTTAGTAATTATTCATGCTTAAAAAAAGACAAAAGAAAAGTGCGGTAGGATAATTGAGAAATAAAACTACGGAATATTAAAGGGGTTTTAAGAGGATATCAACTTTACCTCAACTGGGCAGATAAATGATTTCTCTTCTTACTATATTTATTTCTAACTCTACTGACCTGTCTACAAAATATTATTATGATTTGTTTCCAACAACAACAAAAGACAAGAGAACATTGCTGTTCGTCAAATCAGGGTTGCTTGTCACAGACGGTTCAACAAATTTATCGGTCTGTTATGACCGATTCACAACGGCCAAGTATTGACTTAAGTGATTAAGTATTTATGTAAGTACAGCCGCAGACCGCATAGATACAAATTGGCAAAAATGGGGCGAGTCATTTGGACTGGCAAACTGCCTGACTTCGGGTTAGGTATATTAAAAAAGAAAAGTTTTAGTAGATATTGTTGATACTGCGCATTTCATTCTAGTACATGGCAACATGCTGACGGTACTTTTGGGATCTAAATAATTATGCGTATGCGTGCTTCCACGTCTGAGTCTAACGGGGTATTGAATGATTAATAATAATCAAACATTGACATTATTTTATCCGTGTGTGCCGTCCGTATTCTAAATTTGTGCATGTATATAAATGCGGTGGTATGGCGCGTCATTTTAAATTACACAAGCTCTACTCGTGTTCGAAATGCCCCTGAGTACGTTGGACGTCGGCCTCTACCTTAGGCATGAGCCGGGACCGTGAACTGTCCATAGTCTCTCAAGCTCTGTACACATGACTGTGTTGATCAATTGACGAGGGGGGAATTGGACTTTCCGGATATTGCTCGTGAAATAGTTATCGAGTTCTCATCGTACTCTGCGACGTAAAATAAAGTTTTACCGTCACTAATCGCTGAATATTGGTAAACGGATAAGCAGGAGGCATATGCTTTTAAATTATCTGTGACAATAAAGAAGAAACGAAATGTTTTTTTATGACAAATAACTTCAATAATGTCTCAGAATGCATTTTATTCATAAGTTATCGGCCTAAATAAGCAGAGGTACTTAAGTGTTTACCTACTACAAAATTAGATTCAAACTTTTTTCTCTTAACTCTCTAAGTAAACCACGACGAGACAAAAAAAAAACAGGAATAATTAAACAGTGGTATTAATTAATTAAGATGACTTTAACAACACGAGACTTAGCAGGGGGTTTTAGCATCAGGGGCATGTGTTTAAAAACCAATGAGTTTGTATTACGTTCAATGTTACGCCCTGCATTTTAAAATATTAATATTTTCCCAAAAACACTAGTTTTTTTATTACAAAATTGTTGCAGAAATGGATTCTATATTACATCGTAGCGTGGTAAGTATTAATTAGCCGGACTGAAGTTCGCCAGTTTGACGAACACTTGACCAATGTGAATCAGGCCTTATGGTGATGAATACTCGCTAACGTTTTTCCAGTTGCCAATTTGCCTACAATTAACCTCGGTGAAGAGGGTAGTTTGCCGAGTGCAAGTGAGTTTATTTAAAGTTTTAGACTGCGGATAGGGGAGTGGTCAGTCGCTCACCTGGTGAAGTCGTTGCGCCAGGCGCTGTGCGGCGTCTCGCTGCCGGCCAGAGACGAGAAGCTGCTTGTAGTGGCGTCGTCGCTGGAGGCAGAGGCAGAGGCGGGACGGGGCGATGGGCCGGGTGGGGGAATATGCTCAGGGGTATATACACATACACAATGCACACAGTTTATAAACAAAATACCTAGCCGTGAACCAAGTATTGGCAGTTTTAAAAATATCCGTTTGTGTAAAGGTCAAGTGTCATGCTGCAATTTGTGCTTACTAAGATCAGGTCTAGTTAGTTAAGAGTTTGAAAATGTAGTTTCAATTCAAAAATTATTTTTTTCATCTCTTTGTGGAACCAAACCGAAACTGTTATAAAAAAAACTTTTTAAGTTAAGATTAAACCAATACTATAACCTATTTGTTACCATACGCAGATACATCTAAAAAAGGAGAAAAAAAGCTATATTGGTGACTGATTGCCTGAGAACGCACCTATTCAATAGCGATACTTTAGAGCACTTGGTTTGATCTTGGTTTGCTAGATGGTGTGTGATAAAAGTAAAGGGATAATTTATTTTTCATGAGAAGTGTGCGTTCAAAACTGTAACCATGTCACTACGAAACTTAAGGACATGTTAAAAGTTTATTTTGATAAGATAATAAAAATCAACGTAGAAACATTTCTAAACCGAATTTTCAATTTTGCGTGCTACACAAAGTGCATAAATAGGCGAACTTGCTCCTGTCTCCCCCATTATAATAAGAAAACCGTTAAAAGGTTTTGATCATACGCTTCCCAAATTTAACCATGAAATTAAACATAAGAAGCGACGCCAAATAAAGTAAGAAAAGCTAAGCAAAATACACTTACATGTAAGAACAATGACGAACGTATTGTGCGGGGTTCATGCAGCTTGCGTGATCCAGTTCTGCTATCTAGGGAGTGAATGTACAGGCTAAAACAAACGGTAATGAAAGTAACACAACAGTTAAACATGTTGATGGATTCCCTAACGATCGAAGGATCATTTCATAAATGCAATTAACGTGTTTAGATTAGAGAAAAAGTATGTCAATAAATCTATCCTTCGGCATTAAAACGTAAAAAAATCTAAATTGAGATAGAATGTCGAAACGGAAATGTATAGCGTGCATGTAGATGCAGTGGAAGCTGAGGCGCATGTTCGGAAGCTTACGCGATCTTCTCGGAGGGCGAGCGCCACGGCACGTCGTCCTCCAGCTCGTCCTCGCTCTCGTCCGCCTCGGGGTCGTCGTCTGCGTTGTCCTGCGGGATGCTCGGGCTGCTCGCCACCATGTCCGGCACCGGCAGTATCGATGGCCGGCGACTACCTACTCCAGTACACTATCTTGTAATAACCCACATTATAATTCATACCTTACTGACACCATGTAGAAAGCATTGTACCTCTGCGATAATTCAGGGCGTCCGGACTGAGGAAATTAGTATTATCTGGCTTAGGCAACAGTAAGTGACTGTCCGTGGCGCTGTCTGTGCCTGGGGAGTCTTTGAGGCAAGTCCTGGAGTCCGATGCAGACGTACCTTCGCCGTATTTAGCTGTGTACGACAGAGCACAACAATTAATGGTACGACTGACGTTCAAATGGTTACGAGGTTATTTATGCTACAATAAGAAACAGCTCGAATTACTTTCTTGGCGGCAAGTCCTATTTGTATAATCCAGTGACTTTTTATCATCGATTCATTTAGCTTTAAACTAAACGAGTGATTAGGAATATGTAGGTCAACGCCATGTCATATGAGTATCGATTAAATAATTTAAATGCACCGATTAAAATGTTTCGGATGATTGATTTACTATAAATTTAACTTTGTATGTTACTACTTTGCATGACATTAAAACACCAAACAAACAGGATCTGCACAAACTACACAACAATGATAAACGACGGACTCCAAACACACTTGGTGCATCGTCAGTTTGATTGACCTTTTTCTTTCAAAATCATGAATTTTGTACGAGGACGATGCGCCAAGCAATCGATTTTCTGTTACTAGTGTCAAAGTCGATTTATAACCCACTGCGCCCAATGTCAAATAAATAAATGCATATTCATTAAACCAAAGAGTTAAGACAAGGATAGAGGGATGACAAAAAGTAACCAGGTTCCGATGGTTATCGCCACGTGCAAATTATGCGATATGATTGTCGACCTTGCCAGTAACCGATATTAACCATATAGTACGACGACGTACAAAATGGTGAAACTATCATTATATATATGACTCAATAGTTCTAACTCATTGTTAGTAAGATTAGTTAGAGCAGCAGATGTTACTCTGTTGATTCTTTAACTATACCTCTACTCTGGTCTATACTCTTTACTAAATCATCCAACATGCACAACATGAATTGCCTAATATTACCTGTATTAATAATAATATTTATTGAAATAAACAATTTTATTAATGACAAAATATATGCATTAAAATTATTCAATGTAACCTCATCACATTACTTTTATAATATTTTTTTAATGTGAAAATATTAAAGCTATACAAAGTTTTGGTATTTTTTTTTGATAAAAACGATTCTGAGCACGGAACAATATTGAATGTTTTCAATGCACTAACAATTTTAAGCAGAACTATGAATAAATACCTTCATGTAACTATTACAATCGACGCTATATATAAATTTTTCAAGATGTGTGTTTTTCAAGACGTGGAAAGAAAGTTTGTTACATGTATTATAATTACTTAGAATCAAATCATTAGATATATATAGGAATTTGTTATTTACATAAATAAAAGCTTGGAATAACTTGCTTGAATATTAGATATTGTTTGAATGAGCCACGAAACCAAAAAGCAACTAAAGCAAATGCTACAAAAAGTAGGTCGAATACACTTAAAAAGAGAGACAGTGTTAGGAGCTTAGATGTATTCGGTCTACTTTGGGCGTTTATCCAACTGTGACACTCACAGCTAGCGACAGTAAAGTTAGCGGATGATACAGTATTAGCTTGGTTGATGCGTGATGGCGATGCGTTTGGTGTGGAACTCGCGGGAGCTTGGAGAACCACTTGTGGGAGTTCGTATTGAGCGACGTTACTACCGTCAGTTTTCTTCTGCTGGCCAGAGCCCTCCTCCTCGTCGGGCTTCTTGTCGTTTGAAAGCAGACTACAGGCTGTTTGATCTTTGGGTATGGTCCGTTTGCTCTCAATTTGCTTGTCTGATATGACAAATGCAGAATTCTCTTCTTTTGTAATGCTCATGTAATAACAGGTGTCGCTGTTTTTCATGATATGACGAGGACCTGGATTTAAAAGTATGGTCTCTTCATAAAACTCTGGTAACTCTGCAGGACGCACGCCCACTAAAGCCACACCGTACCTTTAAATCATAAAAAGTAACGCTTATTTACCTCACTTGATTGGTGTTATAATCATACGTCGCACTCCAGCGGGCAGTTTCGGGGCAAGGTAAGGTTTACAAAAAAGAAATCTTAACTTACGAGTATTATAATGTACTTAGTATTTATAACATAGTTAATTAGTTACCCGTTACCATTTATTAGTCTTTAATGTATAAATACTCTTTGAAGTGATAACATTTAAGTGGTGGCATGTCAGAATGATAGATAAGATTCACAAATCAATCAATTCATTTTCAAGTAGTCAGAATAAGGTATTTGTACTTAGTATTTGGTACCTAGTATTTGTAATGTGCAATTCCAAATATCTTAGCAACTAAGGCTGTACATTAGTAAGGTGTTTATTTTTTTATATCCATTTAATTTAATTTACTTAAGTAGGTATATTATGCGAATATATTATTAATATTTTTTCCAAATTCTTGGCAGTCAAGGTTCTTCGTCGGCTTGAAAATATCCATTTTTAATGGGAGAACGTTCTTTCAACATCGATTAAAGTAATTGGCAAGTATTTGCATTGCTGAAAATGCTGAAGACTAAGTGTGTTTTTACTAACTTTATTTGTAGTCTCAACCTCTTCGTTCTAAATTAGTTTATGTATCATTCGTGTCTCATACACTGGCTTAGATTTTAAGACACTTCGTAATTTCAGATATACTTGTTTTCCTTTAGGGTGCAGAGCTGCAGACGTACTTTTGACAATTTGTTCATAGTCTTATTTATTTATTACATTAAAGGAAGCCTGCAGCAGCAAATTCGGATTTTGCAAATATTGTATGTTATTTTTATCTTGGAAAAATGTGTATGAATAAATTTCACTTTTTCTTATACGCTGGCTATAGAAAATATACGTTTTGCTTCTTTTATCGCAATGGCTTCACGACTATTTAGTGTATCTACAACAGATTTAACAGCAAAATAATGCTTGGCATAGTAAGATGCCGCAGCTAGCCACGTACCCCATCTTGTAATTACAGGTTGGGGGGGAATGGTACACCCGGAAGCATTTCTCGAAAAACGTTTCTTCTTAAGAAAAGAAAAAATATTCTTGAAAGCTTCCCTTCAAGAATATTTCTTTTACCCAATTTATCAAGTTGTTCACTTTGGGGTAAAGTGCTCTAATGGTTTTTGCAACCCTGTTCAACGCATGAGCTAGGCACGTTACGTGTGTCATTTTAGGGTATATTTGAGACATTCGTTTTCCCGTGTGGCGACTATACTCATTAGTTTTAGACGTGAGTATTTCCACGGCCGTTCGGCAGACTTCGGAACTTCGCAACCTTGATCCTTAAAATTGCAAAAGGTAACGTTTGGGAATACGAAACTCTTTTGTGATGTGTCCGGGCCTGTCCAACCTCCATTTATTACTTCTGAATTTCGAAAGACCATTTTTAATAGTATTCACGGACTTAGCCACCCTAGTGTTAGGACTACCGTAAAAATGGTAACTGAACGCTATGTATGTAGAAGCTGGGCGCGAACGTGCATTCCTTGTCAAACATCTAAAGTGTTCACACGTTCATGCGCCAGTTCATGATTTTAAATTTCCTTCGGCCCGTTTTTCCTATGTTTACGTAGATCTTATAGGCCCACTTCCGATTTCTAATGGATACAAATGCTGTCTTACCGCCGTTGATAGATTTTCGCGGTGGCCTAAGTCGATTCCGCTTACGGATATTACGGCTGAAAATGTACCTAAGGCATTTTTATCTACTTGGATATCGCGTTTTGGTTGCCCCGAAAAGGTAACCACAGATAGAGGTCGACAATTCGAATCTCATCTTTTCAGTAAAATTTCGTCAATTATCGGTTCGCATCATCTTAAAAACTACTGCGTATCATTCAGCTGCTAATGGTCTTGTCGAACGTTTCCATAGGCAACTCAAGGCAGCAATTATGTGCCACGCAGACGAGAGCTGGACAGAAACCCTTCCATTGGTTCTTCTTGGTGTACGTAATCAATATATATATATATATATATATATATATATGGTGGAAAGAGTTGATGTTTGATTGCTACTCCTAGCACATCGCCCTTCATCATACTCCCTGTGATCTACCCCATACCCGCTTTAGTCATGTAGCGTGCTGCATCAGTGACAAAAAATAAAAGTTTTTCCTTATTTTTGTCATGGTCGGCACCCCAAAGATTATCAAGAGAGTTCTGAAATAGTCATATTATTCGTTTTCTCAAGAACTTTTGAGCTAAAGACATGACACTTTTTAGCTTCGGTAAGTAACTAACTTAACTGTAACTTTAACTGTAAGTAACTTTCATGAGGCAAAGTAATATTCTCACCGTATTCTTGATTGATACATTTTTCTATAAATCCTCTAAAGTTTGGGTTTTGCAACTGAGCCCATGGGATATTACATTCAACTAAGAATTTCGTCAAATCTTCGTTAAATTGCATTTGCTTTTCTTTTACCAGCCTGTCTTGATGTTTGATGTCTTTCAATATTGCATTTTTTGGGAATTATGTAACAGACATAAATTACAATATATTTTATTATTCTCAATACTAAAATTTAAATCTTTATTGACCAGTTTCTCAAGAGTAGTAGTTTTTAGGGTTCCGTAGTCAACTAGGAACCCTTATAGTTTCGCCATGTCTGTCTGTCTGTCCGTCCGCGGCTAAGCTCAGAGACTGTTAGTACTAGAAAGCTGTAATTTGGCATGAATATGTATATCAGTCACGCCGACAAAGTGATTAAATAAAAAAAACTAGAAAAATTTTTTTTAGGGTACGTTAAGTGGGGGTGATTTTTTTTTCTCGACTAAACCTATAGCGTGGGGTATCGTTGGATTGGTATTTGAAAATAAATAGGGGTTTTCTACAACCATTTTTTGATATATAGAATATTTTCGGAGATATTCACTCCGAAAGTTCAAAATAATGTGTCCCCCCCCTCTAACTTTTGAACCGCACGTCTAAAAATATGAAAAAAATCACGCAAGTTAAACTTAATAAAAACTTTCTACGAAAATTATTTTCAACTTAATCAGTTGAGCAGTTTTTAAGTTTTTGTAAAACAATATTTCTAAACTAAGATTGTAATTTAACCGCCATTGCAAGCATTTTTTTTCTCAAAGTACCTATAAAGATCACGCTAACAGTATCTTCTTTCAAACAAAAAAAATATGAACAATCTGAAAAACAATCAACATACATACTAGTTCTAGTAGACTGCAGATTAAATACCCAATTCGCCGATAGATGGCGCTGTACCGCCGACGCACGTTGGGACCAAAACAACCACATTAATAAAGTATGCAAAGATGTTTTCGTACGTGCTACGGAACCCTATCTTGGACGTGTCCGACACGTTCTTGGCCGGTTTTTCTTGCTTTGTGTGATTTTGACGATAAATGCCGATCAAGATTATATTTTTTGGGCTTCATATTAACTTTACATATTAAGCATTATTTAAAGGTATTAGATATGTGACCTTTCTGTGACTTAAGTTCGGATTGGTGTCGTAGTATAAGTACTATCTATTGCAATACATAGATACCTATGCAAATTAACAAATAAAGCAAATCCTTCTATTAATTAAAGGGCACTGCACCAACAAATATATAAGTATGAACGACAGTCATAATGACGCATGTCAGCTATTTATTTGTTTTTTAAGTGGCCACTTAAATGGGCTTTTAGTTATAAACAATAAAATAATAATAAATAAATATCAGGGGACAATTCACATCAATCGACCTAGTCCCAAAGTAAGCTAAACAAAGTTTGTGTTATAGGTACTAAGCAACGGATAAGCATACTTATATAGATAGACACATACTTAAATACATATTAAACACCCAAGACCCGAGAGCAAACATTCGTATTTTTCATACAAATATCTGCCCCGACACGGGAATCGAACCCGGGACCTCAAGCTTCGTAGTCAGGTTCTCTAACCACTAGGCCATCTGGTCGTCTGGTCGTCGTGGAAGTTATCGCTTCAAAGAGTATTTATACATTAAAGACTAATAATTGATAACGGGTAACTAATTAACTATGTTACAAATACTAAGTACATTATAATACTCGTAAGATAAGTTTTTTTTTGTAACCTCGGTCCCAGGCGTAACATCTGCCTAGAGAAATATTTCTCTATTGTAGCTTAAATTGTCTTGCCCCCAAACTGCCCGCTGGAGTGCGACGTTTGGTTATAATACTAGCTAGGCCATAGAAATACGTACTTTCTGTGTGAATGGAAACTCGCGTATGTGAAACTTTTTCCTTCGTATTCGCCAAAAAAGCGACTGTCTCCTAAGACGATGTGATAAATCTCGTTTCCTGAGCATTTCCCATATAGACGATGCCATTCTTCTGGAGATTGTTGTCCTTCCCTGAATAGAACACAGTTGCACACACAGTTACTTGTATAAGACGAGTATGTTTTGTACCATTTGAAATTTTCAGATTGAGCTAACTTACTGTCCTCTGCTGGTGTGGAGTAGCAGGGTAACGAGCGTGGAGGCGCCGGGGCACGTGCAGTTGTTAGCTAGAAGCGCGTACTTGAATTCATCTTCACACACCACGAACTCCGCAAATTTGACGTGCAACTTGTTCTCTGGCCTAAATATTTGAACATACTGAGGAACATCCGGTGCAAAATCTTTAACTGCCCACGATCTGTTGAAAATCATAATGTCACAGTTAAGAGATTATTGGAGTTGACTTCACGGAGATGACTTAAAAACATCGTTTTTCTGTTAACCTAAGTATCGTGTGTTCGTCGGCTGCGGTCTTATCGGCGTAGTTCCTTGCAGCCAGCACGAAACAAGCCTCCGCTTCGTTCATGCGCGCGCGGATCAGGTCCGTGTCCTTCAAGCACGATCCTTGTATATAAATGACACGTTGAGCCCATATCGGTACCTGAAGCGTAACAGTTTCCAACATTAATTTGTGATACATAAGTCTTATAACATCTCCAGATCATGCGGCTTAGGCAATTCGTTAGAAATTACTGTTTTTAGGGGTCCGTAAAAGCTTAGCTCAGCGTTTTTCTAGAGGCTACACTTATTAGATGAATGTTTCGCCTCCCAAAACCCTTAGAGTTTGCGTTCTTTCGAATGTACTGAGTCCCTGACGATAACGCACACAGCAGGTGGTCAGACCGCGATGTCTAAAATTACAAATACAGAAAAACTGATCAAATTGGTTAGAAAAAGGAGATTATTATACAATTTAAGTCATGTACACTACAAAAATCGTGTCAAAAAAGTAGAAACTTGGCTTGAAATGGCCGCGTCAAGGGATTCTTCTCGTGTTGTGTTAATTAGGTGCACCCAATATTTTCTACTTTTTTAGAAGTTTCAAGATGAACTTTCTAGTGACATGTTGCACATACAAAAACATGGAACGCAAGAATTTGACAGCCTCTTGTGTGCGTTAGAACTCTCGAGCGGTCAAAACGCAGAACTCTGAACGCATAACTCGAATGGAACTCCAGACCGCTCTCTGTCTGCGCGAGCTCTTAAGGATTTGCCACACTGGATGCGGTATGCGGTCAGGTCAAATTGAACGCAGCCCGCAATATGTATGAACATTGAACAACATTGTCGGTCTCTATATATTTTATATAGATATGCGATCTGACCGCGCGGCTCCGTTCATTTTGACCTGACCGCTGACCGCAGAACGTATCCAGTGTGGCAAATCCTTAATATACGCAAATTTCACCAAAACCGTTAAAGGCTTAGTCAAGATCAAACTATAACATATTTAAGATATTTTTGTATGCAATTATTGCTTGCTGGCAAATTTGTGGAAGCTAACCCTAACGGGAGGTGGGATTTTAACTATTTCGCTTTCCTACATGTACTTTTATACTGCCACTTTTCTATATGTACTTACATACGGTCAAGTGCAAAAATATATAAATATGTATTCGTTAACAAGGTGTCAAAAATACCTACAACTATACAACGCTATATCACTATCATTAATCGTAAGGTTGATGCTTACATATTTTGACGCGATGACAGTATTATTATGCTTTGGAATGTACATTTACTAACATTGGCATAAAGCTAAAGAGGCCATTAACGAAGAATAAAATTGACAAACAAATTACCAATACTTGATCAGGGGTCAAACTAGAAATCGCCAAAATAAATTAGCATTAGATTGAACAATCATTTCTCGACCCTGCTACGTCAAACAATCATTTGACAAAACAAGGTTTGAAATGCGTCTCTGCTTCATACCGTGTTTTTTGCACAATTTATGAAGGAAACTTGTACCTGAATAAGACCATAATAATGAAAGTGAGTTAATTATCTAGCCAGTTTCTCACCTGCAAGATCATCCTCATTGTTGTGTCCAATTCCATAGGCGATAATAGTACCACGTAGTAGTCCTGAAGCAGTGGGTGAGCGTAGAACTCGTTCAGGAAATCCATGATTGTGTCCGCGTGCAAGGTCGTAGAGCACACAACTACGTGTTTCTCAGATTGGGCACGATGCGACGAATATGATCCGCCTAGTTTCTGTCTCTCCATCCAAGTGAACGCTAGCTGCTCGAACTGCAAATTAAGAATGCCAAATTACCTGAGTAGATCCCCGAGAAAATATATTCTATGGACTATAAAGATCTTGCTCTTAAATTTAAAGTTTAGTTAGAAGATACTCGTAAGAGATACATTTTTAAATTTATGCATTTTTTGAGACTTATCATAGACTGACAATTTGACTTAGTTCGATTTCAAATATTTTTGAGCACCTAGACAGCTTTGATGATTACGATGACTATTGTACATCTATAAGTCTGTTTTTTTAATCTGGTTAACTTATGAACCAGAAATCTGATTGATGAAGTTGTGCCAGTCGGTTCAATGTATTGGGCGAGTTATGTAGTTGCTGTGATGTAATTTGCGGTCCGAGTAGGTACTAATATTAGTTTTATTATCGTTTGTCTGTTTCAAATATCTAATAGGATTATATCAATCAATGTTTTTACTTTTTGCTTGACTTTACATGTTATTAAAATAATGGGTCATACATATTTTTTTGTTCCGTTTCCGGGAAAAAACTATTATATTATAATTTATAATAATAAACGTGTTAAATATCTTTTTGCGACCTATTTGGAGAATATAATTTTGAAATTTGTCCTGACTATTGTTCGTGTGTTTATATGTAGAGGGTAAACACCGGAACAATTGGACTGACCTCCAAGAACATTTACAAAAAGACGGCTACACTATTCTAATAACATTAGTCACAGTTTTAAATTGTCTAGTTTTTATCCCGAGAAAGAACAATGTTCACAGACTGAAGCGCAAGTACAATCATCAAAACGCTGGCCTGCCCAGTTTCAAAACATTTTAATTTCGTTTTACATTTTAATTTTATTGACCAATGAGGAACAGAATATTTTTTTGCGAATTACTTGCACATGTTTTGTCTAGTTGTTTGACCAATGAGGAACGGGTCTTACTTCAAAAAAAATGACAAAAAATCTTTCTTTCTGTTAATTGCTTGCACAAGTTTTGTCTAGTTGCTTGACCAAAGAGGAACGGGTCTTACTTCAAAAAAAAATGACACAAAAAATCTTTGTGGGCCCGCCCTCAAATTTCATTGCATCCAAAATATACATAACAGCTATTTATTATTGTATACATGTAGGTGACGTTATTTTTAGGTTCCACCGTCACGTTGTGTTTTTGCGCTGTAAAATTGATTAGAACGCGTCTAGCTCGGAATCGTCCTTGAGGGGAAAATCGCTTTAATAGGCGGAGTTAATTGTCCGCCGTGAGTGTACGGTCGCGTGACGTACCTGCGTGGGCAGCACGACGAGCGCTACTCCTATCATTATCACCATGTACAGCTGCGACGGCCAAATGTCGGGCACGAAGTCGCCGTACCCCACAGTCGAGAAAGTTACAACCACGAAGTATGTCGCCTGGAACAAGTTAAGGTGCCGGTGCCCTGCACGCTGAAAGTGCTGAATGCCGCACACACTGAAAATCAACGGCATACAGTTATTTTATATTAGTCATTAGTTCGTGATGAGTGATGAAATGACCAAGTCTATAAACTCCCTAGTCAATGTGACCTTTTGTAACAAATGCGAAATGTCTTTTAGTAGAAATCGTTATACTTATTACATTAACTTTCAAAGCATTTAGTTGTCAACCATGAGGCAATTAATACAAAGATTTATTTTGTTTAAAAAGATATATGCTGTAAGTAAAAGCTCTTTTCCCATTTTTCCCCTCCGGGAATTGGTAAGAGCTGTAAACAATGTGGATTGGCAAAACCTTAAAAGGTTGTATAACTGGATTTGTAAGGCGGCAGTTGGAAGAGCGGCGCGTTTTGGATAGGTACGTAATTTTCGCCATCAAAATGAAATAACGAGCATATACTGCTCACATTCAGATTTAAGTACTTAGGTTATGTTAATGTAGCGCTATAACTGGTCCATGAATTTTGAAGTAAGTATTGACACGTGTTTTGTGCATTTGTTGCTTATTACGACAAGGAGTAAATATTACTCTTGCGCGACAACAATTAATTCCACCCACTAACCGAATAATGTTCCACACATTAATAACGACCGCTGTAGCCTAGTTGGTAGTGTCCCTGCCTACGAAGCAAGAGGTCCTGGGTTCAAATCCCGGTAAGGGCATTTATTTGTGTGATGAGCACAAATATTTGTTCCTGAGTTATGGATGTTTCCTATGTATTTAAGTATTTATTTATCTATATAAGTATGTTTATCGTCGTTTTTTTTGTTTGCTTAGATTGGTTGCTTGGTTTTTTTTTTTTTTTGAATGAGTCGCCAGAGGTGCCAAAGACGCGAAGTCTTTGCTGTTTTTTACTTTAAGGATTGGAAGGGTGACTTGTGCTCGGGAAAAATCCCTTCGGACGAACTGGGAATGGAGGGCCCAGACAGTGTCCGACTTGCTGGTTGCTGGTTGGTTGCTTGGTTTAGTTTAGTTTGGTTTTGTTCGATTTGATTTGGTTGGTTGGTTTGGTTGATTTTTTGTAAGTATAAGATTAAGTGAAGTGAAGTGTGAAGTGTAAGATTAAGTGTAAGATTGTCCCCTAAAAAAAAAACATTGGTCAACGTTACAAACATCACTACATTTTCAGAGCAAAATTCCGGTGAAAAGCTTTTACAAAGGTAATCAATCAGGCTAACCTAACCATCTGCTGAAACATTATATTGTGAGTTTTCATTTTTAGATACATACGTCGCAATGGATGATATAACATAATAGCGGTTACAAATTAATCATCATCATCATCATCCCAGTGTATATGCGTTTCACTGCAGGGCCAGCCAGGGCCAGGGCAGGGCTGCAGACCTCTCAGGCTCTCAAAATGAGAGGACTTGGACTGAATTTCCCACGCGGCCCCAGTGCGGATTGGGAACACCACACACACCACTGAGTTCCTTCGCAGGTGTGTGCAGGTTTCCTCACGATATTTTCCTTCACCGTAAATTTCAAATGTAAATTAATCTTTAATGTTTCTTCGTTGTGGATGAAGTCAAAACAAATGAACCGATTTTTAATCATTCACCTAAGATTCACCTATACAAGGCTATGATCAACAAATAACGTAGGTTGTTATTATCCCGGGAATGTGATAATTTTCCAAGGGACGTAAACGAGGTTTCTGTTGTATATAAAGAACAGGTTATAAACTAAGTGAAGTTTTTAGTGTAGAATCACCTCGTGAAGACGAGGCACAGGAGCGTGACACACAAGATCATCAATTGCTGGGACAGAGCCGATTGAGACTTTTGCATCGCACGGTGCAAGTCGTTCTGTAAAGTAAAATAAACTATTTACATAGGTAATAGGTATCAAAAGGAAATAAAAGCCACTTGAGTAAAATGAAATTAAAATGACATCTGTATTTTTATCTGAAAACATTTAACTGAATACTTATTGTATTAATAAAACATAATTTATGTGGTATTAATAAAACCCATTTTTAAACAAAAAATGTTACAAATTATTTTTATTATATTATATTTCCGTTTTTTCCAATAAAACTCACGTGGGTCCTATTTTCTATTATAGAAGCAAGAGTAAGCTGAATCACAGCCTTAACATTTTAATGTATTTACTAATTAGATATAACTGTATTTAATAAATTATGTGCGTTTTGCCTTACTCTAAACATGAATTTGTTTTGCAAAAACTCATCGAAATTTGCATGTAATAACTTAATTAAAGTTTGTTTAGTGAACGACTCTGACATGATCCAAAATATATAGGATTGGCCAAGAACAATAGTTAACTTTTTTGACGGATTGGAGTTACTAGCTTACCATTGTGTTAGTTTACGAAGATGCTTCAGATGGTGCTAAATATATATTCAACAATAAAATTGGAAGTTTGTAATTGTGGCATACTTACGAACATATTTTCAAGGGAGCGTTTCGCCAGCCAGCAGTTTAGGAATACCGGTATGAATAAATTTCGGAGAGGTGGAAATGGTAGCTGCAATAAATACAAATCATTAGGTAACTGCATTTTTAAATATACTCCTGATGCATTGGAAATAAAGTGCATTGACATTAGGGATGTTATGGATATGATATTTCGGATCTGGAAACGGATATGGTTATAGGAATAAAATTATAACGGTTTCGGATACGGTTACTGATATGTAATTATTTCGGATTATCCGTAAGTTTCGGATAGTTTCGGTTACGGATATTAGATTGAAGTAAAATATAAAAACAAATAGTATGTAATAATTTGGTTTTATTTATAGGTTTTATCTAGTCTAGGTTGCCATTTGGAATATATTTTCTTTATTCTTCTCTGTTTCTAACGTATTTTTAAGAGTATAGATTAATGAAATTACTGAAGCTATTGTTGCATTAGCACTACTTAACTCCTTTGTAATTTCTTCAAACGGCATTAGTACAGTAATACTCTTTTTCAAGTCGAGCCATTCATCAGCAGTAAGAATTGGTATAGCATGCGTTACCGAATACAGTACTAATGAGTCTTTTAATTTCGATATTCTTAACATCATATAATACGTTGAATTACAACGGTGAAAAAATAAAACTAGTGTCAAATAAAATAAATCAAAAAATATCTATACAAAGGTACCAATAGGTTTGTTTGCATGCATATTTTAATTTAAAAAACGTTACCGTGTGGAACATTACTGAAGTATACTTAGTTCTGATTAGTTCAATCTTTCGATTTGAATTTGTTTCAATTAATTTTGAACAATTAAAGAATGATTGAAGTGAGTCGCATTTTTTTGCACTTTGTAATCACTGGCAAGAGAAATTCTTCGGTTTCCAATGTTTCCATCGCTGATCGAACACACAATTGTAGTAGATGAATAGTACAGTTTGCATCAGTGAAATTAGCCATATTCATAGCTTTTATCATATTAGAACCTCTGTCGCGTAAAGTACAATGAACTGATTCTGCGCTTCAGTTCCAGTCTTTCAAAATATTGTTTAAATTATTCGCTATAATTTCACCTGTATGACGACCCTCTAATTGTTTACACTTGAGTATTATTTATTTATGTATAGAAAACTCTTTCATATTTATTCGTGATGCCATGAGCAGTAAGGCTAAGTAACGAGACATTTGCGTTAGGCTCGGACCACACATCTGTAGTAAATGATAACTTTTCAAATTGATTGCATTTCACTATAGCAGTACACAGTAAATTTGTGAAATACTGCCGACCTTTAACATGATAACGAGGTAACGCTGCCGGCATTACTCTTTGAAACCCCACATCTTCCACAAAACTAAATAGCAAGTTTTGTGACGTATCATTTCGGCCACCAATCTATCCATTTCTTTTTGTTTGGCATTACCATCATCCCAGGTACTATTATTTTTTAAAGAATCTGTTATTGATAACTGTTTTCGACACTCTTGTAAAGGTGTCAGCTGTTTGGATGTTTGTGGTTATTGTTGCTTATTTTGTTCCAGTTCCAGCAATAAGAGTTCTTTGTACTTATCACTATGTTTTGATTTGAGACGAAGTTTCAGTGAAGTAGCGGCGCCACCTCTTTTCCGGGAAAAGTTTTTATCACACTGTTTACATTTTGCAAAATCTACATTAACTTGTTTAAAAATGTCCAAATTAAACTCGACTTTAGTCGCATTTTGTCTATAAAAATCAATTTAATACATAACACAAGACTTTCTTAAATTAAGTATCAACTCTTAAATAAATAAAAAACTAACTAGTTATGAAAGAGGTTATGTTATGACTAGAAATAACAAACAAACTGCAAGATTCACGTGGCGCGCGAGCGGTGAAACAAAAACCTGTCGAAACATATCGTTTTATTTTTGGACTCCACCCTTATACGAAATTATCCGAAACTGTTGAAACGGATACGGTTACGTTTATTATTAATTAGACCGGAGAAGTCTCCCACAGCTGGGCAAAGGCCTCCCCCCATTCTCTCCATGCATCCCGATTTTGAGCGGTGTCCTTCCAGTTTCCAAGGTACACGTCTAGGTCGTCCCGCCAACGCGTCCTGGGCCTACCTCGTCGCCGCCATCCATCTTGTGGCATCCAGTCTGTAGCTATATCAGCCCGCCGGTTCGGATCCATGCGGCTAACGTGGTCTGTCCAGTCCCACTTCAACTTGTGCAGCCTTGGCACCCACATTTGTAATGCGTGTTTTTGAGCACAGCGTGGTGTTCCAGATCCGGTCAACCCGCCTCACCCCGAGCATACTACGCTCCATTGCTCTTTGGCAAACCTTCAGTTTAGTCTTCTGTAACTCCGTCAATGACCATGTTTGAGCACCGTAAGTTAGGACAGCCAGTATACACATATCAACGAGTCTTTGTTTTAAGGTTAAAGGAAGATCGCCCTTCATTAGATAAGGTTACGGATATATTTTTATTTCGGATATCCGATAGTTTCGGTTACGGTTACGGAGCTCCATAACATCCCTGATTGACATCTTGAAAATAACAGACATCCTAGCACGTTAACACTTACGAGTATCGCAGATTAAAGATGTACGTAACGTAATGTGAGAGCACATTGAGCACTTTAATTATGAAAAGCGATACAGATATATGCTTAAGTTCTTCGCTATTTTTGATGTAACTAGCGCAGGTCTGTATCTTGGTGTTATTTATATAAAAATAGAGTTTTACCAATTTATTACAAAATAATCATTACGATAGCGACGAAATAGGAAATAAACTCTCTTATCATAAGTCAAAGTTATTAATATTCGTACTCACAGTTAACGCGAAAGGTATGGTGTTCACCATTTCTAAAATGAAATGGAATGATAGAACTTGTTGCCAGATGTTACCCTGTTGAAACAAAGAGAAATCTTTTAGGTACCTTTATATTGATTCACTTATTTTAAAACTAACAGTTTAATGTAGAGGCGCTACACGATTTTTTTTTTAATATTTACTATGAGTGTAATCAAACTAGGGATGGCGATTCTTCTTGAAAAAGATCTATTTTTTTTCGAGTTTACATTTATAATGCAAATATAAATCCATTTTACGGAAAATAAGAAAGGTACTATAATAATCGATCTCTTTTCATTAAAATCAGGGAATTCTTCAGTTCAGGGAATTCAATAATTTACAAATGTTTTTATGACCATACCAACATATCAGACGTAAAGAATACATCTGCCATGAGAAAGAACTCTCTATTGAGGCTTAAATTAAGGAAAAATCGAACGTCGATTTTCTAGGGTGAAATATCGATTCACTGAATCAATTCAGTGCTACATATTGAACTAAAAAATCAATATTCGATCGATTAATCGATCTCAGATCGCCATCCTTAAATCGAAACTTTATTTATTTGGTATGATTAATTCATCGTTCCGTAAGCATTCCGACATTGTCTGCCACCTACCAAGAAAAGAGTCGTAACATTATCGTGGGGTCACTGGTGCGATTCGATTGTACTTGATGTCAATGTGCTCGATTTTAATCTTCTTTCTGCTCTGTATTTACAAGAACTTCATGTTATAATAGATAAATAAATAATGAACAAACCTTATATCCTAAATATGCTATGAGTATAGCTTCAGCAAATGAGATCATAGCTAGTATGACTTGCACTATCCATAGGTAGAGAGGTCTGTTGACCCATATTATGCCGTCCCAGTTGATAATCGGGTGTTCTTGAAACTCCTCCTCCGTTAAGTTGGCGGAATATTCAAATTCAGTCTTATTTCCGACCCTACATCCGTAACTGCAAATAATAACAATATTTTGTAAATAGTCACAGCAGATCAAGCTTAAATTTTTAATTTTACGATCTAATTATTATTGTGTCATTGCGAGTACGTGTTTCAATATGTTTTATTTCTGAACCTCAGATTAGAGAATTTACCAGAATCCGTATGTAATACGCGAGTTTCATTGAAGCAAAAAATAATATTCTCTAAGTGAATAATATCATATTTTAACAGTGTGTCTTCAAGACGTCGATCAATGAACGTCGATGGTAAGGCATTTAATACCATAAATTATGCAGTTTTGTGCCGTTGTTCCCACAAGCAAAACTTAGATGGACGCAAAAGCAAACACGATTGGATCTACATAACCATGAGTAAGAACCGCGTTATTGTCATAGAAAGTGAAGCATACATTTTCGTAGTATATAATATATCATACACCATTGAGTAAGTTATTTGCTTACTTTTTTGCCTGGTGTATCGAATTCGTGAATTTATTTATTTATTTAAGAGTTCTACAAGTTTATCCTAATTTACAAAGTGATTCTTAAGGCCAATAACAGAACTCCCTTAATGATATAATTTTATAAATATGAGTAGGAGCAAACGTACAGTCGAAAACACAAACATTCACACATCCAACGCGTCAAATATATGCAATCATCAACCTTATGGTTAATGGCATAGAAATAAGCGATTGATCGATGATGTATATCTCGAACTTGGATTTAAGTAGTATATGAATTTAATCAAAATTAATTCTGACTAGGTATTAGTTTTATTCACATTTGCAATCGATTAATGTTTTTTTTTCGAGAATTATCTTTTCACGACACTGCTCGAAAATGTGGCCATAGATAACTTAAATCCAGTACTCAAAACTGCCTATATATGTACATTTAACAGCTGACTCATTTATGGCGCGCAAACACGACAACAATGTTACACTAATCGAAAACAGGACGTATCAGTATATGTATTTCATAACACGATACGACTTTTTGAAAGATAATTTCTGAATTTCATTCCTGGCGTGCTGGGGGGCTACTCCGAAATTCGAAAATCGAAGTTCGCATCGCATCGTCTTGCTCGCTCTTGTATTAAATACTAATAGCGTGAGAGGAATGGTACGATACGAAGTTCGAATTTTGCACTTCGTAGTATAAGGCCTGAAACGACACTATTGGACCAATCAAAAGTAATCGTCTGCTGCATGTCATGGATGGATGGATGGATGGACGGACGAACGGACGGACGGACGGACGGACGAACGGACGGACGGACTGAACGGATGGACGGATGGACGGATGAACGGACGGACGGACTGGTTAGACCGGATGGACGGGATGGACGGATGAACGGGATGGACGGGATGGACGGAATGGACGGATGGACGGATGGACAGGACGGACGGATGGACGGGATGGACGGGTGGAAAGATGGACGGATGGACGGATGGTTGGATGGACGGGATGGACGGGATGGACAGATGGACGGAATGGACGGGATGGACGGGTTGGACGGGATGGACGGATGGACGGATGGAAAGATGGACGGATGGACGGATGGACAGGATGGACTGGATGGACTGGATGGACGGGATGGACGGAATGGACGGGATGGATGGATGGACGGATGGACGGATGGACAGGATGGACGGATAGACGGGATGGACGGGATGGAAAGATGGACGGATGGACGGGATGGACGGAATGGACGGGATGGACGGATGGAAAGATGGACGGATGGACGGATGGACGGGATGGATGGATTATGATGATGATGATGATGATTTCCTCGCATTAGTCGTGAAAAGCACAATGTTTAGTCTCGGCCAAAAGTGCAATAGATGGACTCTTACTTTCGAGGGCCTCCGCTACGCGTCGGCCCTCGAACAAACTCGTCCATCTATTGCTTACTTTCCAGCCTCTACAACAATGTACTGTTTATAATTAAAGAGTCTAATGATAATGATTAAATTATTATGTTATAACAAAGAATAATTATATGTTTAATTTCGAATACGAATGTTTTTTTCTGCTATTGTCATAATCAATATACCAGCGCATGACGTCCTATATCCACATATGCCTGCCCTATGCATTAAGTAGGTACTTACATTAAACATTGTATCTGATAAATAATAATAAATAATAAATAAATATTAGGGGACAATCTTACACAAATCGATCTAGTCCCAAACTAAGCAAAGCTTGTACTATGGGTACTAGACGACGATAAACATACTTATATAGATAAATAAATACTTAAATACATAGAAAACATCCATAACTCAGGAACAAATATTCGTGCTCATCACACAAATAAATGCCCTTACCGGGATTTGAACCCAGGACCTCTTGCTTCGTAGGCAGGGTCACTACCAACTAGGCTAAAGCGGTCGTTAAAGCCCAAAATTAATACATTATACCTGAGCTAGCAACATTTTATATTTAGGAAGCGGTTCATGAGAGGTACCTACTTTTGCTTTTTTTTATGTACCTACTGTATTTCAATAGCCGCATATTATTTCACGTCTTCTATTTAATTCTATGTACTAAATTTGAACATCCGAGGCCTATTTGAGGAGAGAATAATTTTAAGAATTATCAAAATTGTCTTTCATTCATTTTACTAATGGAGTGCTACACTTAGTTGATTGATTGATTTCTGATTTTTGATGTCTAATCGACTAAATAGTTTGAATTTGTTTGTCGTGGAATTTGATTTCGCTGTCGCTGCCAATAAGAAGTTCAAAGGTTGAAGCGCATCATGTTTCCTCCAATATCGGCGCTGTTTACAACTGGCTGTCTTTAGTCACCATTTGTTTTACGGCGTTAATAAATGCTCGCCCGCACTACGCCCGGCTACTCCTGGCCACCTGAGTATAGGTGTTCTTATAAGGTCGTTTGAAATACGGTAATGGCTATAGTAAACATTTCTTGTTTGAAATGACTTAGCGAGCAGTAGCAAGGTTAAATTATCGTTAACCTGGAAATGGTATTAGATGAAATTTAACTTAAGATGATTTCATAAGTTTTCGTGCTAGCGGATTGAAGTTGAGTAGTTTCCTACGGTTCTTTTGTGGCCGCTTGAATAAGATCCTATATTAATTTAGTGCAGAAGTTGGTAAGCGGCAAATAATATTAATAACTCAATATGCACTCAGGTGAGCAACGTTTTAAATTGGGATTTCGAGTTGCAGAGGTCGTAAAGGTACCTATATAGATGCTCGTATTGTTGGTTTGATCAACACGTCGATGATCAGACTCTTCTGCAATGCGGCGGGATCATTCTCGTAGCCAATAGAGAACTTTCTACACCACTTATCTTTATCAAAAAAGCTTAAGCCTGCAGAAACTAGGCACTGCAGAGCGCTTGACTGTGTAGATACTAAGGAGTTACATACGTACACACATAAAGTTAAATTTGATCCTGTTGTAATATTTGATGGTAAGAGCTAGAAGAGCATTTAATAAAATTATTTGTAAATTGAGAATTAGTAAAAAGATGTTGATTGTCAAGAGTGTTTATTTGAAGTAACTAAGGAGCACCTAAAGAAAAAGAATAATATTATAAGCAAGTCTACACAACAGAGGTTACTATCTACAACAGCCGCCCTTAATCGAAGTTGTGCAAGACAAACACACAAACAATAAAACATAAATATAAAATTAAGTTACCAGACCTAAGCTAATTGTACATCGTTTGTGTACTATAGGCCCTAGTGGCTTTGTTAGCACATCAGCAGGCATATCACTAGTTTTCACATAATCCAACATTATAACATTATCGCATAATTTTTCCCTAATAAAGTGAAAACGGGTATCAATATGCTTCGTCCTGCTGTGGTGGACGGGATTTCGAACGAGATTAATGGCACTCTGACTGTCAGAAGCTAAGTTAACTGATGAAAGTTTACCTGTTATCTCATAGATAAATCGACGCAAGTAACATGCTTCCTTTGTGGCAGACGCTAGTGCCATATACTCTGCTTCCGCCGAGGATAAGGCAACAGTAGGTTGCTTTTTCGACTCCCAAGATACAAGCCCTCCACTCAACTTGAAGGCGTACCCAGTGTATGACCTTCTATCTATCGTGCAGTTCGCCCAGTCAGCGTCACAATAACCTTCTAAGGGTTTTCCGCTTTTCCTGTAAACCAATGAATAGTTTAGAGTACCCTTTAAGTACTGCAGAACCCTTTTAGCAGCATTCCAGTGTTCCTTCGTATAACACGTATTATACTGACTTAAGTAGCTAGTGGCGTAGGCGATATCGGGCCTAGAGTTTACCGAAAGGTACATTAGTCCTCCTATTAAGTTTTGGTAAGGATAAGACTCACCAACTTGTCCTTCGGTTCTCCTTTCCATATTCTTTTTAACTAAAGGCGTGTCCACTGTCTTGCAATCTTTCAAATTAAACTTATCCAGTAACGATAAGATATAATTTCTCTGGTTTATTCTTACACTATCGGGATCATATTCAATTTGCAAACCTAAATAACATTTCAAGATTCCGAGATCTTTCAGAGAAAAATATTTCGACAAATCCTTTTTGACAATGTCAAATGTCAATTCGGATTTATAGAAGACTATTATGTCATCGACAAATATTCCTAAGATTATGAGTTCTTCACCAAAGAGTTTCGTATACACGCAAGGCTCAGATGGAGTTCCTGTAAAACCTATTTTTATAAGCGTTTCGTTTAACTTTTTATTCCAAGCTCTCGGCGCCTGTTTAAGGCCGTACAAGGATTTATGCAACAAACAAACCTTGTTTTCCTTGCCTTTTTCTATGAACCCAAGGGGTTGCTCCATAAAAACTTCTTCTTCTAAGTTTCCATTAAGGAACGCGGTATCAACGTCTAAGTGTTTCATTCTTAAACTCATCTCTGCAGCTAATGCAAACAAAGTGCGGAGAGAAGAGTGACGAATCACTGGTGCAAACGTCTCGTCATAGTCTACGCCTTTAACTTGATTAAAACATTTGACGACAAGTCTGGCTTTATATTTTGTGACATTACCATAAGCGTCCTTTTTAAGTTTGTAAACCCATTTACATGGTATGACCTTTTTGTTTGGTCTATCTACTAGATCCCATGTTTGGAGTTTTATTAGAGAGTTGTACTCATCAGCCATTGCATGGTGCCACTTATCAGCATCATCAGCATGAGTAGCTTCATAATATGTCGTAGGTTCATTGGCATCAACCGTCGGCACATTGTAAGTAAGAAAATCTGGTGGATTTCTGTTTCTTGCGGGATACCTCCGCTCCGAAACTGATTGTTCCACTTTCAAACTTGGTGGCCTTTCATCGACACTAGGAAGTCTCAGCTCATAGAATGATTCTGATTCTCTCATATTTGCTGATTCTTCAGCACTTTCTATATTTACTTGTGAAGTTGTCTCAGCTATGGTGTCGATACTGTCAACACAATCGAAGAATTGACCATCTTCATGTTCAGGTTCGTGATCTTCGAATAACAATATGGAATCTGACTGTACCCCAAGTTCAGACTGTCTCTGCTCCTTCAATCCTGTAAAACAATTCTCAAAAAAGGTTGCATCTCTGGACGTAATCACTTTTCGTGGGTTAGCAGGATCCCTAAATATATAAGTATTTGGATTTTCTGAATAACCGACAAAAATCGCTTCCTTTGCCTTTACGTCTAACTTTTTCCTGTGACATGAAGGTATGTGTACAAGTGCTCTGCATCCAAACACTTTCAAATGACTAAGGTCATTTCTACAACCACACCACCTGTCCTCCGGAATTTGACCACCTAAGGCTCTGTGAGGAGACCTATTCTTTAGGTACACGGCAACTTGAAAAGCATCTTCCCAGTATGCTTTTGGCAGTAAGCATTCTGCTAGCAACGTCCTCGCCTTCTCGGTTATTGAGCGTTGAGTTCGTTCAGCAGCCCCCACTTGTTGAGGACTGTAAGGCGTCGTCGTTTGATGTTCGATACCTTTAGAGGCAAGATAATCAACGAATTCCCTATTAACGAACTCCTTACCCCCGTCAGTCCTAACCGCTTTAATTTTCTTATCTAATTGGTTCTCAACAAAGGATTGGAAAATACTGAATTTCTCTTTAACCTGTGTCTTGGAAGAAATAAAGTAAGCAAATACCTTTCTTGTAAAGTCGTCAACTATGGTTAACATATACCTGTTACCCTGAAAAGAGTTAGTTGACAAAGGTCCCAATAAATCCATATGGATCAGTTGTAAAGGAGAAGTAGCTCTATTATATGATACCTTCTTAAAAGGTTTTCTTGCCTGTTTTCCTTCCACGCAAGCGATGCAATTGCTTTTATCTACTACTGTAAACTTTACACCTACATCGTGATTCTTGAGTTGGGTCATGCCTATACGACACAGGTGTCCTAGCCTCTTGTGCCAGAGTTTGTAACTAATATTCTGACAGTCAGAGTGCACATCCTGCGTCAAATGATTACTTGCCACATTCTCGGGAACATTAACAGTACCATCTACAACGTACAGTCCACCACAGGGCGAGGCATGAAGTACCGAATCACCTGTAAAATGAAAATTATCAGATTTATAAAAGTTACATCCATTTTTATCAAAAGTACAAACAAAACCCTTATCAACAGCTTTCTGCACAGACAGTAAGTTGGCTTTTAAATCAGGGACAAAAGCAACATCGCTGATCTTGTTGATTACGTTATCGGGTGTGTTTATTGAAATGTCTCCTATGCCGCAGCATTTAATCTGCTCTCCGTTTGCGACAGTAACAATACCTTTGTTTTGTATCGTGATGTTCTGAAACCAATCTTGTCTGAAACTCATGTGTTTAGTACAACCAGAATCTACATAAAATACCTCCTTGCTTGATTTGCCAAAAGTATTGAGAGCTGTAAATGTGGTGTTCTTAGCATTCTCCGTATTGGCTTTCTCCTTCTTGTTTCGCAATGGACAGTCGGGTCTCTTATGACCAGGTACTTTACACTCGTAGCAGACTATTTCCATCTTCTTAGATTTAGGTTTCTTCTTCGCATGAAAGACGGAATCTATGGATATAGCTGCATCTTTAGACATTTCGTTCAGCAGTTTTCTCTTTACTAAGTCACTAGTCACGTCTATATTGCAATTTTCCAAAGCCATAATGAGAGGTTCATATTTTGGGGTGAGACCTCCCAAAAGTATAGCAGCAACAGACCTGTCCTCTATGACTACATCAATATCCGCAAGATCCTGTGCGGTTGATATCACTGCATTTATGTACAGTTCAATATTTTCAAAATCTGACAGACTCAACCTGTACAGTTTTCGCTCTAAAGCAAGTCTTCTTCCCATTCCCTTATCCTCAAAAGCCTGTTGCAACAGTTTCCACGCTTCGGCTGCAGTTTTCGCACATCTGACGTGAGTAATAGCTGCACCGTCTATTGTTAAGCATATTTTTGCTAGAGCTTTCTCGTCGTTGCGTACCTTGATCGAAGCAGGGGTCGTGTCATCTTCCGAATAACCACTTATTGTTACCCACAAATCCTCGTGTAAAAGGTAATTTCTCATCTTAAACTTCCAAGTAGGATATCCATCTTTATTCCTCAGACAAAATGATGGAATCGAAGATGAATTCGACGTAGAGGGATTCGACTTATTAACACTCGAAGCATCTCCAGTTTCTTGTGGCATTTCGACTAGTCAAAATTATTAATCACGCAAAAAAAAACTGATTCAACTAATTGACAAATTCAATTTTAAACTCTTCTGCATCTCGTGCTGATAACGTGTTGTAATATTTGATGGTAAGAGCTAGAAGAGCATTTAATAAAATTATTTGTAAATTGAGAATTAGTAAAAAGATGTTGATTGTCAAGAGTGTTTATTTGAAGTAACTAAGGAGCACCTAAAGAAAAAGAATAATATTATAAGCAAGTCTACACAACAGAGGTTACTATCTACAACAGATCCATTTTAAAAATAATAAGTATTTAACATTTACAAGTCTTCTAAGTTTAAATTTCCGTTAGTGTGTTTATCTGATAATCCAGAGACGAGAAATAAGGCTCTAAGATTTAAATAGAATGCCTAATTTAATGTGTTTTATATAAGGATATCGATACTCAAAACTATTCTAAATGTGTTAAAAATATAAGTACCTATGGTTCGCGCTCGGTCCTGACATAAGTAGAGCGTCGTTGAGCAGACATAGGGATCCTACAAGTCCCGTCTCATTGTACTACAGTTTCAAGCAAGAAATGACTCTCCACAGTTCAGTGTTGTGTAACGAGTAGTAGCTCGGATGCGACACAAATTTACACCACCGCATTTTTTACCAGGCGACAAGTGCCCATTACTTCGGTATTCTGAATAAAGTTATACTTTGTCCTTAAGGTACATGTTATAGTATGTTTTTTCACCAGAAATAGTGGGTCGACACAATCGTACATCGATTTTGATTTATTCGAGAAATTTTTCCTATAATATCAGTCATATAAAGATAAAGAAATCAAGATTAAACTTATTCAAACTCACTTAAACCCGTGGTGCGCCTCGTAATCACAGATGTGATCAAAACTTTTATCCGTCTATATGTAGTGATCACGGCTGCAATTATAATTACCTTTTGAGATATATTTAAGACCACACGAGTGATCATAGGGCGCACAACAGGTTAAGAAAGCTAACGGAAAAATAAAACAATTGAGTATACTCACCAGGAAGCAGTTATCGGGTCACCATCAGCGCAGACGCGGCATATATACAAGACGCACGCCAAAAGCTTGAAAAACAAGTTCGCTATTCTAATACGTAAACCTGAAACAATTAATAACAGTTTATTTAGAACTAGATGGACGGAAACGCGTAGTACTCACGCGTACATATAAATAGTAGCAGTGTTCATGAATTTATTCATCGTATTTTAATTTTGCACGCGCTAACCTACATTTTGAAGGTTGTACTTTTAATACCAAATATTTTATTTTAATTTAACTAATCTATTAACGCGATAGCCGAACTGAACCGTCGATTTTTTTTATTTTTACACCATTTGTACACCATTTAATTCATGTATGTGAAGTTCCCATCACCACAGGGCCCGCGTGGGAACTAAGGCCCAAATTCTTTCATTCTGAGAGGAAGCCTGTGCCCTGCAGTGGGACGTATTTGGGCTAGGATGCGTGTACTGCCTTTTCGGCGAATTATTTTTCGCAAACTGATTCATTTGGCAAATGCTTCATTTCCCAAATGTTAATTTTTTCTGAAACTGTAAACTATTCAGGATATATTTCTGGACTATCCTGTAGGTTAGGTTAGGTTTGTTTTATAACAATCCTGAAAAGATTTCAGTTTCAGAAAAAATAAACATTTGGAAAATGAAACATTTGCCAAATTAATCATTTTGCGAAAAGTTTTTCGCCGAAACATTAGTAAACCGCTGGGATGATGATGATGATGATGACACCATTTAAACTTTTATCGAAAATAAATGTCGTTTTTTCTACATCTACTAAGAGACTACATAGGAAGGATTGTTTATGTATCATGCATGATACGTATAAAGAAATGGCGATTAGAGGCTGATAGCTATATCCTGAACAATTCGGCCAACGGTTGAGTGTAACTAATCAACAAGACAATGCTGCCTTGATCACCAGTCTTCGGGCACTACGAATAGCGACGACGATTTAGGTTTATTACTTATAGCTACTTAATTAATTTCAATTTTGGATATATTTTACCTACTAAATAGGCTCATTCTGTCCTAGTTAGGTTTAGTTTGAGGCAATTCAGAAAAGTGATGAATACAAATCGAGGATATAGTTCTCAAACTCAAATGCATAAAATACAACTTCCAACTCTCCACTCTTCCTTTGGACTTAGGTAACCAATTATACATATGTTTCGTAAGAGTAAAATCGTTTATGAATTTAGGCTAAGATAACATAACTGGCACGTTCGGTCGGGGTCGGGGATATCTTTGCACTCTGGCACCGTGACATGGCTTTATTAATCTTAAACCAATTAAAACAAAACACAACAAACAAATTAACCAATTAAATTTCAAACAATAAATTGCAGCGACGGGGTGGCAGAGTGTGAACATGTATCGATTGTATTTCTTATTAGTAGAATAGCGATACCTCCTGATACAGGTATGTAATACCTACTAAGAGGACTCAAACACCATTGTAAATGTACTGATTTGTTATTACCCAATAAATGATTTATTATTATTATTATAAGAGATCTGTCTGTTATGGCTTAACCAATAGCGTATTCACGTCAAAAAAAAACTCACGGCCGTATCAACGACAAAGAACACCAAGTTTCTCTATTTTCTTTCTAGTTCCAGAAAATCCATAACGTTTTCATAAATGTATATTACGTGTTACGTGCCTATAAGTTTTGAATAGATAGGGTCCGTTTATTTCGCCTTTCGCAGCACCGACGCGACCGACGTGAATGACACGAACGGGCAAAGGTACCGCATGGGCTGGCCGCGGCGTAACGCCAAAACTGAATTGTCTGTGTTGTGTGTTAATTAGGTCGAAGTAAACAAGCTCTGCGGTTCAGGTGACTGAGTTCAATTAAAGATCCATTATTAGTGATACCCACTGAACTCTTGGAAACTGCTAAAGGCGAATTTCATATTTTAGATTGTTCTATATTTATTAAGTTTTAACATGGAGGTCCTATTAATATCTAGTAGATATGTCATTTGCTTTTTAATTCACGACATCTTTTTAATACGACTTTGGGCCATGAATGAATTGGTTTGATGGTACGTTCCCGTTCCATTCCTACAAATTCATTTGTTTTGTTTTTACAACTTTTTAAGTTTTAATAAATAATATAATAAATATCACGGGACAATTCACACCAATTGACCTAGTCCCAAACTAAGCTAAGCTTGTACTAAGGGTACTAGATAACGGATAAACATACTTATATATAGATAAATACATACTTAAATACATATTAAACATCCAAGACTCGAGCACAAACATTCGTATTTTTCACACAAATATCTGCCCCGACCGGGAATCGAACCCGGGACCTCAAGCTTCGTAGTCAGGTTCTCTAACAACTAGGCTATCCGGCCGTCCAAAGTTTGTATGTGTGTACAAAGTCAAAATTTGCAATCTATTTTTCGTCTACTAGGAAGTTCTGTGTGTTATCCGATTGAGCTGAAATTTAACATACTTATGTGAGTCCGGTGACAATATACATACATATAATCTGGAAGTGAAATTCTGGTGGTCCAGCTAGCCTCATCTCCGCAGGACGGAACTCTTCGACGATCAATTAATGGAATGACAGTGTAAGTGCAGTCAGCAAAAAGTAGAGTTAGTAAAAAAGTTTGTATTAAAAGTGAAATAAATGATTGAGGTCTACGATTTTCCTCCTAGCGATGATGGGATTACGTTGCGTTCTAATGAACATAACACAGAGTTCGTTAGGATTAACGAAAATGCGGTGTGCTGCAACGTATTTTTGAATTAGGTCATACGGTTGTCATTTTATCGACGTAGTAAAAGCCAAGCCAGCTAATTTCTTATTCGTTATATTTTCACGTATACATTTCTGTTTTGTGTTTTCACGTCTACATTTCTGTTTTGTGTTTGTGACATTTTGTTCTACTTGACAATTAATTAATCAATGTCATGCTGTTTGTTGACAAAATAAAGGGCCAGGAAAGTATTTTTCATTTGTGTACAAAGGCCTCCTCTATCGTGTGCCATGTATTTCTTTCTGCGGCAATGCTTATCGTATCATCACTGGTTGTTACAGGCTGCCAAGAGAAATTGGAATACTCCTTAAAAATATAAAATAGGACATATTGTACACTGGCAAGAAAAATTGAAGAAATGGTTAAGGCTTCGTGGTAAAAAAAGAGTTGAAACCGAACATAACTGATTTTAAACCAATATCTGACAGATTTGCCAGAGTAAAACTTAACATAACATAATTCAGCCCTATGTACCGACTGAAAAAGTTCTTGCAGAAGTAGATTACCTACTTTTATAAAAATATTTCCTCCGCGTTAGAAAATACGAGTTCAAACCTAGATAAAATGGGCGACTTTAATGCCAAAATTGGACACTTTACAGTAGACTCCGATGACTCCGAAGGGGCATGGTAAAAGGAAGGAAAGAGGCTAAATCTAATTAACTTCTGCTTAGAACATGAACTCTACATACTCCGACGTTGACACCGACTTTAAGAAGAAATCTGATAGAAATGGACTGGACGTGGAAGTCGCCAGGCGGCAAAATAGTCAATGTAATAAAACTTGAAAATAACCGCAAGTAATAGACCAATCCACATTAAAAATATAGAAGTTTGAGGTACAGTCGACCAATTTGATTCCGAAGCCACTATAGAACCATGACATAATTACTCAATTTGTTTATCTTCTACGACAATGATTATTGCGTGAATTATGTCGTCGGACTTACACGGCGCGAACACTAACAGAAACCTAGAAAAACGTATAATAATGAAAGGAATCAGGGCTTCAGACCCGCAAAACAGAAGTCCCTCAAAAGCATATTTTTACGAAAGTATTCACCTCGCCAACACGCAACATAACTTACTCCAATTTAACACAAATAAAACATGCATATATAAACTAGCAAGTTTATAACAAACGTATAAAATGGACCCCATAATAATCAGATATCGGACGGATTAGCGTCATTGCTCAATAATGTGGACATGACTGCAGAATTAATTAAATACCTAATTGATCCTAATTTTATTTAACTATAAAATAAGGTATAAAAACAGGGACTAAGTATAAAATTAACATAACTAAAACTAACTTAAAATAGCTAAACAGAAATTAAAAACTAAATTGATCCTTAATTAATTTTTTACCTGACAATTTTGATTTCTACTCAATAACACAAAGATTCCTTATAATGTAGATTTATTAAAGAAAATAATCAGTATTTTATTCAGTCTATTCCTTTTTACTATCAAAAAAATACGTAAGTGCTGAAAAACTGCTCGCAATGTATTGAAGTTAACGGAGCGAACTTAAGTAGCTTAATAGAAATATTGTTATGCCAGCAGAATTCAGAGTTACTATTTTCTGTTCTAAGAAATGAGCGACAGTCTCAAAATTTGGATTTCTTTCAAGAACGGCTTTCTTTTTGCCTTGCGAACGGTTTCCTATTTCCCCTTGTATTCTTGATTATCCTTGCCTTGAACTTTACTAATAAAATCGACTAACATTCATCGAATTTTAATGAATTAACATTAACATGTTTGAAGAGCAACTCTCTCTTTTCGCCAATAAACATTATAGTTTGGCGAAATTAGTGATGTAATTAGAACTATGTACCTTTTTGAGAATAAATAATAATAATAATAATAAACACCTTTCCTAAAAGTTGAATAACAACGGCAATGGCATAAACGTTTCTTTATTCTCTGTAGAAAATAAAAATATATTTAATTTAGTATCTAGATACTTACTTGAATATATAACACCATAAATGTGCATTAACATATCATTTCCACGTAGTATTATATTCATTTCACATAGGAATTTTGTCATTTTATTGAGACTTCAGTCAGGCGTATCATTTAGAAGCTTCCAGTAATCTAAATCGCTGATAGTTAAATCGTTGCCACGATTCAGAGCTGACCCTTAGCGAATATAAACGTGAACTTAGTCACAGCCCGCTCCAAAGTAGCTCCTTGTAACATGTGGATAGTGTCTCCCCAGCATAATACACAGGGAGTTACCGGTGCGGGGGCATTTATTAAAACTGCTAATAATATGTTCCATTAGCAATTGTTCGCATGTATTAGCAAACCATAATAGGGATGTTTCCTAGGTAAAAAAATAATAATTCTTATTAGTCCGTATTTTACATTATCAAAAAATATTGGACACGTAATTTTTATTTTGACAATTAAACAAAAAATGACGAAGATATGGCGCGTTGAAGTTCCGCGTGACGTCACTTGTTCCTAGAACGCGCATACAAAGTGTAGGAACAAGTGACGTCACGCGAAACTTCAACGCGCCATATCTTCGTAATTTTTTGTTTAATTGACAAAATAAAAAATACGTGTCCAATATTTTTTGATAATCTAAAAGACTGACTAGTTAGGAAAGTAGCCAATTATGTGAATTAACTGCACAATAAGAGTTTAACTTTGACATGGCAATTTCAAAAGTGTTGACGTCGGGTTGTCAAATTACAAACCAAAAAATTAGCAAACATGGTATTTGTTTTTAAAATGGCTTACGATGCACAAGAATAGTCTGATATGCTTAGGGCGAGACATATGGAAATCCAGCTCAAGCCTTAAGGTTTTATCGAAAACGCTTCCCAAATCGACGACATTCACACAATGTTCGATTGATAACTGCGGCGCTTCAGCGAGTTCGTGAGAACAGGCCAATCGCCCCTGGTCAGCCTGAAAGGGCCATGAACAGGATCGTGCCAGTGCAAGTTGAAGAATAGATTCTCGAGCACTACAGACATATCCCAACGTCGAGTACTGTGCCCGTATCAAAACTGTGCATACTATTTTAAAAAGGAATAGAAAACATATCTTCTAGTTTTAATTTTTAAATATGTAATTATTACTTTGACAATAAGAAACTGTCCATGCGATTGGTTTTTACAAAAGTGTGAAGAGGAAAATGAATTTCTACAACAAATAAAACGGACCGACGACAGTGCTATTTCTCAAAACGGAATGATTAATTAAACGGGGGGTTTGTATTTAAGTTTTATTCAGTAGTTAATAAAGTGTTTATCAAACAATAAGTGATTTTAATTTGTTGTAGTTATCATAAGTAAACAAAGAATGAAGGGCTGTCATTTACACTCACTTGTCAATTTACTGTTGCTGTACAATGCTGGCAATTTAAAATTTATTAGAAAGTTAATAAAGTCTGATGTTTAGTTTATTAATGAAATAAAGGTCATGTTAAGTTAGAGAACTATTTTATTTTACCCCATTGTAATAAATGCCCCCGCACCGGTAACTCCCTGTATAAGCAACATTCTATACTCTATGGTTAATAGTAACCGGTCCGGTCGTCTAAATAGTAGACGACCGGATAGCCCAGTGGTTAGAGAACCGACTATGAAGCTTGAGATCCCGGGTTTGATTCCCGGTCGGGGCAGATATTTGTGTGAAAAATGCGAATATCTGTGCTCTATTCTTGGATGTTTAATATGTATTTAAGTATCTATTTATCTATATAAGTATGTATGTTTATCCGTTGTCGAGTACCCATAGTACAAAGCTTTGCTTAGCTTGGGACTAGGTCAATTGGTGTCAATCGTCCCATGTTTATTATTTATTTACTTATTTATCGGGACCATGGTCACTTGGTGGTACCAACCTGTTGTAAAGTAGGGCACAGTTTGTTGTTTTACAGTTTTATGTGTTTCCATTTGTTTTATGTTATACTCTCACTAACGCTTTTGATTGACACTCATAACATCGGGGTTTATTTATTATAATTCACCTCATGTGTTCTTGACCGTAATCGGTTATAAAAAATGGTATAATTTAGAGTTTTAATTTCATCGATATTTGAGTCTAGGATTCTACCTACTGTATGTAAAAAGTTGTAAGTAAACTGTGTTTTCATCCATACGACTTCATCCAATCTTCAAATAATAAATTAACGCGAAATTTATTTAATCCTACTAATATTATAAACGCGAAAGTTTGTAAGTATGAATGTATGGATGGATGGATGTTTGTTACTCTTTCACGCTAAAACGGTTTGTCGGATTCTGATGAAATTTGGTACACAGATAGTTTATAATCCGGATTAACATATAGAATACTTTTTATCCCGGATATTTGCTTAGTTCCCGCGGGATAGCGATAAACGAATTCTTCGCAGGAATGCCAAAACCGCTAGAGTTACACATATGTAATGTATGATGGAAATGTTTATCTCAAATAGTTCTTCAAAAAATCCCGCCACAGTATATATCTTTCGAAATTCCCACGGGATAGGGAAATATCTAAACTTTCTTTGTTTTTTTTTGTTTATAGCAGAATCTCTGAAAGTATTGAGCCGATTTTAAAAAATCTTTCACCATTAGAAAGCTACACTATTCTTGATTGACATAAGTTACTTTTTATCCGGAAAAATTTAAAATTCCCACGGGATAGAAATAAATTAAATCAATTTCGTAGCTGATTTTAACAATTCATACATATTATGTGATATGACTATCTCCGATTACTGATTTTAAAAATTCTTTCATACGATATGATATGACTTATCCCCAATTGACATAAGCTACTTTTTCTTCAGGAAAATGCAAAATTCCCACGGGATAGAAAAAACTGAATTCAACTTCGGGGCCGATTTCAAAAATTCTTTCACCAATAGTACCTAAGCATCAGTATCCCTGATTTACATAGGGTACTTTTTTCCGGGATAATACAAAATTCCCGCGAGATAGAAATAAGCAAATTCAACATCGGCACTGATTTTAAAAATTCTTTCATATGATATGATATGACTATCCCCAATTGACATAGGCTACTCTTCTTCGGGAAAATGTAAAATTCCCGCGGGATAGAAGTAAGTCAATCCAAATTTGTGGTTTATTTTAAAAATTCATTCACTAAAAGTATGCTACAGTATCCCTGATTGACATAGGTTACTTTTCTACGGGAAAATATTAAATTCCCACGGAACAGAAATAAGTGAATTGAATATAGGGGCTGATTGTTAAAATGATTTCACTAATAAAAAGCTACATTGTCTCTGATTTTCAAAAAAGGTCAAAAAAGGTTTTTCTATCCCGCGGAAACTTTACTTTGCACTTTCCGGGATAAAAAAGCCTGTTTCAAACAGGCACAGGCCTCCTCCCAGAACGAGAGGACTTGGACAGTAGATTTGGGAACTTCACACCCACCATTGAATTTCTTTTCAGGTGTGTGCAGCTTTCCTCGCGACATTTTCCTTCACTGTAAAGCTCAAGGTAAACTTCAAACGTAATTTACCACATGAATTCGGAAAAACTCAAGAGGTGCAAGCCCGGGCTCAAACTCACGACCCTCTGCTTAAGAGTCCATAGGTCTGACCACTAGGCCACCACGGCTTAGCGGCTATAGAATTCACTTATATTCCTATTCCACGGGAACTTTTCATTTTCCTGGCATTATCCTATGTGTTAATTCATGTAATAAACTACCTGTGTGCCAAATTTCATCCAAACAACTAACGTTATTGTCTTCGCGTACGAAGTCGCGGACAAAAGCTAGTGTTAATTTATAAAGTGGCCTTTAGCGACCGTCAAAAACAATAAAAAAAAAATATATTATACGTACTGTCGTAGCGATGTCGGCAGTCTCGACAGTGTATTCACGGCCCCGCACACACCTTCTACCAATGTTTTCGCAATTAGACTAATTATCCTGGTATATAGCAACGTTGTACGTTTTAATACTCTCAGATTTTGTACGAAACCTTACCGTTGTAATAATGACTCCCGTCATCCCGTGCTTTACAAGTTGAATTTAAAATCATGCGTAAATTAAAGTTCTTTATTGTTAATGTCCCTTTTTCCAAGCCTTTGTTTGTCTTGCAACGATTGTTTTGTGTACTCTCTTCATATATTATGTATTTCATACTTTCCCGGTTTAAATTGTAATTTACCCCACTCCCAGTGGTTACTATTGTTTTTAATTTTGACATGTGATTATTAAGTAAGTATCTCTGTTTATAGGTTTTGATTTCAATCTTGATATACCTAATAGGAACAATAAAATAAAACTTTTTAACAAAAAATTAAACCGCCGAAAAAACTGAAAAGCAAAAAAATAATACCTTTTTTGTTTGACCTTAATCTAGGTACCAGTTTGAAGTCGGTGCCACAGCACTTAGCCAGGAGGAGTGGACCTATAATCGTACAATCAGTAACTGAACAATCAATCATCCCCTTTTTTTCTACCCTTAGGGTAGGAATATTGTTTTCAAATTTAAATGGGACCACCCTCGGGGTATACGCTTTCCAATAAAAAAAGAATCATCAAAATCAGACTACTCTGTAAAAAGTTATGCGTGATCATACATAAAAAAAAAATATACACGTCGAATTGAGAACCTCCTCCTTTTGTTTTCGTCGGTTGAAAATACGTAGCAATATCCGATCTATTTTTGAGATTCCGAGTTAGAATTTTGGAAATGACTTTGGGTACATATTGGACATGAACATGTCGGATTTAAGTCGAGACTGAGCAAGTGGAGCAAGCATAGCAAAGGATAGCTGTCATTGTAATCGACATTTGAGTTGGGTTCCCGCAGTCTGGGCAAGTTAGTATTTTCTGAATCCTGTGTCCCTCGGACGCGCCTACGTCACCGCCCGATCTGTTAGCTCAAGAAGTAGGTAGACTATTACACTTGTTTAAAAAAAGCCAAGAAGTAAATTGAAAGAAATTCACTAGAGCAAGTCGAAATTCGCCCCATTTACTGACAACAAAACTATCTAGCGGTTATACGTAATAATTAACTTATTAAAAATCTTAAAGGTACTTACTCGATCGCTGATTTTTTATAAAATATAGTTGCAGTCTTTCCTTAAAGGTATTTTCGTTTACGTAATACTCCACACGTACTCTGAAACAAGATGAAATAGAATATTAATGCCAGTATCCTTAAAATTGGGTTGGATTATATCAACTAAGTATACCTACCTACTCATCGTTAAAAGACGTCACGTGGTTTCAGTTCCTTTTTTATAAAAGTATAATAAAGATGAAGATTTTCATGCAAATTACATCGGAGTCTTGATTAAACAAGTAATTGTATTCTATGAATTGAAAGAACATTGATTGGTAAAGTATGCATTAGGTACAGTCAAGCTCAAAAATAACTGAACCCCTTAAGGGGCCATCCATAAATTACGTCACACCAATTTCGATCAATTTGGACCCCTCCCCCCCCCCCCTTGTCACACTTATTACTATGAAAATCGCCATTATTTTGTTCTAGTGTCACGGATCGCTTGACCCCCCCGCCCCCCTAAATGTGTGACGTAATTTATGGATGGCCCCTAAGTAGTACTATATCACGATGAACAACAACATTGGGACAGTTTAAAATCTTTTAAATTAATGATATTTACAAAATACTAAGGGGTTAAGCTACTTTCGGAGTGATTTTATCGAACCATTTAATTCCTGACCCAACGTAGTAATTTCTCACAGTAAGCGTCATAATAATTTTCCTTGTCAGGCAAATAGGAAGTCATTGTGACATTTTATCTGAATAGTTTGAACAGTGGGTTCAGTTGTTTCGGTACTACATAAATCATAACGAAGTTGAAGTTGAACACTTCCTCCTGGAGTAGAGTAGAGACAGACTGTCCAAATTTTAAATAATAATTTAATATTACGTAAAAGGCAAATTCGTAGAATAATTAATGTGAGGTGCTTCCTATGTATATATATTCATGACTGACAGGTCTGTAATTCCTCCTGCCTGTTTGTAATAAGAAACTTTGCAACTATATTCACTTATTAAAATAATGCCTTGTAGACGACCAGATGGCCTAGTGGTTAGAGACCCTGACTATGAAGCTTGAGGTCCCGGGTTCGATTCCCGTGTCGGGGCAGATATTTGTATGAAAAATACGAATGTTTGTTCTCGGGTCTTGGGTGTTTAATATGTATTTAAGTATGAATCTATCTATATAAGTATGTTTATCCGTTGCCTAGTACCCATAACACAAGCTTTGCTAAGCTTACTTTGGGACTAGGTCAATTGGTGTGAATTGTCCCGTGATATTTATTTATTTATTTAATTATGCTAACAATAAAATGTTTTATTTTATACTCAGTTACTTATGATGCAACTGTTACAGCTTGTGATTATTTAAGAGTTCAGTTTGCACGACGTGCGCCAGCAATGGCGAGGAGCTAAAATTGGAAATAACCTTTTAGTTCGATCGGCATTCACCATTTGACAACACAATTAGAAAATATAAATATTCAACGAAATATATTAATCCCGAAACTAAGTATACGAACTTGTGAAGACTTTCAGTTAGCTAAAATGGAAATAGTTATTTGTTAAGGGGGGAAAGTTGTATTTTACCAGCGAGTGTTCATTTGAAACAAGAGCTATCGAAAGGATTCTATGATTGACCACGAGCGAAGCGAGTGGTTCAAAAATAGAATCCTTTCGATAGTGAGTGTTTCAACACACGAGACGTAAAATAACTTTTCACCCGTGTATAACACAAAACTTTTCACCTCACTACAGCGAGGAAAATAATTAGAAAAACATGCGAATATTTAATTGAAAAGTTTTAACTTAAGTTTTTTTTTTATTATTTCGGATGCGTTTTGTTCGCACATCGACTTACTTGGACTGTCATAACATTTTATCCGTTTTTACAACAAGAATGAAGGTTAATGTTGAATGCTGATATTTATGAATTAAAATAAAGTTGGAAGACTGTATTTAGTGTTTTTTACTCGATGCAATTTATTAATTGTGATTTTAAAAATTCAGCACTTTAACGTTTTACGTTTTGTTAGCTGTCAAATATCACTTAAGCTGCCCTCAAATGTCAAAACTCTTTCTTCACATGTGGATAAAAAGCGATTTTCTCAATAGACGTCAAACAAACAAAAAGGGCTTTCCGAGCTAGTGAGGTGAAAAATAATTTGAAACAAGGGTAACAACTAAAACATCCAAGAAACTAAGAATATTTAATTATTTTGCATACTGTAGTGGAATAAGCTGAGTTTGATTAACAATTCCGTTTATTATTTGTCTACTAAACCGCAGACTAAACAAATCTGGCGTCGTCGACTTAAATTAAATTTGAAACTTCCATACAATACAACATAGGGTTCAAATTAAAAAAATTAAAACTAGCTTTTACAATTGTTATTTCTGGTACACCTTTCTTGAACAAGTTCAAACCAATTTTAACTGTTGTGTGTCGAGCAGGTTTAAGTCTCAGGCTGCGGGCGGCCGGTAAGTGGCGCGAATACACATTGATAAGAAACGGCGTCGACGCTATCAAGAGCCTATCAAATCAAGACTATTAGTAGGTATATAGATCTCTAGGCCCAGTTGCATAATAAAGTACCTACAAAATATTAGCGATTTTGTATAGAAGTTCACTAATACTCGCACTGAGTACGAATGTACTGCAAGGAAATTTGCCATAATTTAGTTTCTGAAATATTGAAATTCTTGTACGCCGAAAGCAAAGAAAAAAAATGTTAGAAAGAGAGGCCTTAAAGTCGATAAAAGTTAAAATGAAAATTTAAAGCCGTTATGTTATCTACATGACGAGATAATAAACCAGAAGAACCCGTGAAATTTAAAATTCCCTTCTAAATCAAAATTCCACAAAGTAATGTAGAGCAAAGAGACAACAAAGTATAACTATATGGAAGAATCATGCATATATACTACTCCCATAAAAACAAAGGTTTGGCAGAAGAGGGGACACGTAAACAAATATCTAAAGGTCGGCGCTTAATAATAGTTAATGCTGGTAACGAGAAAGGGTAATGCGCCCGGAGCGTGTTTGATGAATAAATCAACAGATGGAATTAAGGATTACGATGAGATTAATGAGGTTGATTATGAAAAATGTTCTTGCACAAATTTTGAATATACGTATAAACAGCGGAAAATCGTTTTGAAATAGATAATTCGAAGTACCCGTATCATATTAACGATGCGGATTATTTCCCCTCGCATCACAAAAAAAGGCACAACACACAATTAAGTATATATTAAGTACCGAGTTAACATCTTTTTCGAACATGTTCTAAATTACAATAAATTACTCAAAAATGAAGGTTTAACATTGTGTTATGTAGTAAGTGTAGGTTAGACATTAAACGGAGTTAACGGCGCTTGCGTGTCCCTGTCAGAGACGGACAGGGTGTAACACCCCTGGGGACGTACGGTTTTTATCATTAGGTACAACGTATGACAAAATCTTTGTTTTATTGTTGGTCGAACTCCTTTAATTAACTTTTTTATAAACCCCTAGTATTATCTCGCGGCTTCGTTCCCGTAAAAAGAATAAAAAGTTACTCTATCCCATGGGAATTTCGTAAAATCCTTTCTTCCCGTTCGTCATATCTACATATATATTTATTTTCACAGGATTTAATTTAGTAACTATCACTTTCATGCTCATAAAGTTCGTGTTTATGCTGGAAGTACATTATATAGTATATTATTTATATGGATTTCACGGGATGGCCGTACAAGTAAATAAAAATGGAGTTGAAAAATAAAAATACTAAAAGATACTTCATACCAAACTTGTTAAAGTATGGCTTAGTAGCGACATCTCTTGGTCCAGGTAAGCGGTTAGTTCCGAAGGAGTGTTGACGTTTCTCGATGAGAACTTAACATAGATGGCGCTGTATCACTGCTTAATGTGATTTAGCAAGTTTAAATGTGCGATGCATAGGAAAAAATTGTGTCTTAAACTCCTGACCAGTGGTGGTGTAGTGGTATGGCACGCGGCACGGAATGCTGAGGACCTGGTATTTACCGCAATTTCAAAATTTACCGCATGCTCTCCATAGTAAAGTTGTGACGTTTACGGTGCGTCACTGCGATTCCGTAACATCACCGTTTTTTAAGCGGCGGTTTGGTCGCACCCTTATGCTGCGGCGAAACTGAACTTCCTGCACGTAATGAAGCAAATGAAGCTTCCGAACCGGCTGCATGTCCATTAACGTCTGCTTTGGACAGCAATTCGTGCCTCAGACTCGCGATTAGCCAGATCACGAGGTCCGTGGAAAATGGAAAGCGGATCGACATTTTAGATGAGATTATTATTTCGTCATCTTTTGCCGTAACGTGTGCGAGCTGTAACATCGTATTTGGAATAAAATCACTTTTTAGGGTTCCGTACCCAAAGGTTGCCAACGGCGGGACCCTAATACTGATACTGGTGTCTGTCTGTATGTCCGTCCGCCCATCTGTCACAGGGCTCTATATCTTAAACTTTATTAGAAATTTTCACCGATTATGTATTTATTTACTGTGGCCGTTATAACAACAATACTTAAAATAAAATAAAGTTAAAAATTAAGAGTCGTCATACAATTAACTTCTTTTTCAGCGTTTTTAACCACGGCACTGGTTGCTACACGACATTTGACAGTTGCTAGGCAACGATTAATAGCCATAGCCATGTCCGCGCGCATACGTGCGATTTTTTGGATGTTTTTTTTTAAAACCTACCTATAAGTTTGCGATGAGAGTGTTTATTTCGGTAATTTTTTACTGATAGGTATTTAAAACATTACAAGGCCCCCCATTTACGAGTCCTACTCGCATTTGACCGGTTTTCTTAAATTCATTTGCTATAACGTCAAAAATTATAATACAGGTAAGTACAGGGTTATTTGTAATTCACTGACATCCTCTTAACCCTGAATTCCTATCACTTAAACAAATGTTTTTTGATTTACAACTTTTTAAAATGGAGCACTGTTTTCCATACAAACAAATAATAATAAATAAATACTTCTAACACAACTTCGTACTCTATGAAATTCGAGGGCGGGGGCCACGCGCCGCGGTCGTGGCGGGCACAGAGTATCGTCAAAGTATGAGTTAGCTGAAATTTTCAAAACGTTTTTACACCAAAAATATTAAGTTAACACAAATGCCGTAAAACAAAAAAACATTTGTTTAAGTGGTAGGAGTTTAGGGTTAAAAGGATGTTACTGAATTACAAATAATCCTGTATATGGCTATTAACTCATATTATAAAACTAGAACTAGAGCACTAAACATTAATTTGTTATAACATTCTACTTTCTACTCCAAAACCACGACTTCGATTGCGAAGAATTAATGTTACGCTAGCCCACGCGGGAACTGTGGAATTTTTCGGAATAGGAAGTAATTATCTAAAGTATCGTAGTAATTCAAGTACATATTCATTCAAATCCGTTCACTAATTTTTGCGTGAAGAAGTAACGAACATCGACGTACGATTTTCGCATTTCTAATATTATTAATATAAAGTCACTTTTTCTCAATAATATTTTTAGTTTCTTTATCATATGGTAGGTACCAATGGTATAAATAGATTAACTATGTAAAGACTGTACACTATAAAATCCGGGCAGAAAAACTTGACTGGCTCGTTACAAAAAAATATCAAACGTTTTTAGTAGTATTTTCTTTTATTCTACTGAACATTCTCTATGATTCTGTGCACATTTGACTTGTTAACTTGCCATAATCATCAATTACACAAAATGTCTGCGAACGACTCTTCGTAAGTAAGCGGAAAAAAATTGTACACTCACCTAGAAAATTCGAGTTTGTCGACTAGAGCTATCTCTAAATTGCTAAAAATACCAAAATCTACTGTTGCCAATGTTATTAAAAAATATCGCAAGAGGTTGGTTACTGAGAGAAAGCAGAGGTGTGGTAAAGTTCGTGGTCTGATGTAACGAAGAGCTGAGAAGAAAGTATAGGCTTCTTTTAAGAGAGATCTGGGCATTTCTGTGCGAACTGTTAAATAATAGTACATTGTTGTAGAGGCTAGAAAGTAAGCAACAGATGGACGTGTTAGTTTGAGGGCCGACGCGTAGCGGAGGCCCTCGAAAGTGCGAGTCCATCTATTGCACTTTTGGCCGAGACTCTCCGAGACTAAACATTGTGCTTTTCACGACTAATGCGAGGAAATAACAATTAAACAATCGAAACACTGCATTGCTGCCGCCAATTATACTTTTTCTTTTGTGACATAATTATTTTTTTTTTAACGAGCGGGCCATTCTTAGTGGCCAATACCCAAAACCACAAAATTAAAAAATAAAAACCTCAATGATGAACATGACGAGCCTGGCTGTTCAGCCAGTGCAGTGCAGTGTGCTGCAGGCTTAAAAAGTTAACGCTGTGTCGTTTTTTCATACTTAAAAAAATTAAAGCATATTATGCATATTATGCGTTTAAAGAAAAAAAACACCTCATTAGTCATGAATGACGCATTCTCATTGGTCAATTTAATTTCACATGCAGCAGACGATTACTTTTGATTGGTCCAATTGTCGTTCCAACACGCCGGGAATGAAATTCAGAAATTATCTTTCAAAAAGTTGTATCGTATTATGAAATACATATATTAATACATCCTGTTTTCGTAATGTGTTACAATGTTGTCGTGTTTTGCGCGCCATAAATGAGTCAGCTGTTAAATGTACATATATAGGCAGTTTTGAGTACTGGATTTAGGTTATCTATGGCCACATTTTCGAGCAGTGTCGTGAAAAGTGAGTTAGTCGGCTTCTTATTGAGAAACGATTCAGAAACGAGGTTGTTTGAAGGTTTTCAAAGTTTAAATTGCTTTGAATTGTAATGAAAAGCAAAATTTCACGACAAAAACCCGTACTCGAAAACTAATATTGTGAAATGTTAACAAGACACAGCTGCGTCGGCATGGATGACGAAACATATTTTATATGCTTGCGGATTTCAAACAGTTACCTGGACAGGAGAAAGGACAAAAAAAGTGTTCCTGAAGAATAACAGAAAAAGAAGTTTCCAAAAAAAAACTTGGTTTGGCAAGCGATTTGCACATTAGGAAGAAAGACCAGCAATTTCATTTGCACGGGTAAAGCTAACACCGAATTAAGTTAATCTTAAAGAATGCCTTCAGCGACGATTTTTAAAAAGCCATCACAAACCGCCAATCTTTTGGCCAGATTTGCTATCTTGCCATCATTCCAAGCCACTTATGGAATGGTACAGTCGAGTTCACCAATATCTGTACAGCCAACATTTCATAAATATCTATACATAGACCTTATTACGGTAACATAAGGTCTATGTATAGATATTTATGAAAGGTTGGCGATGCATATATTGGTGAACTCGACTGTACAACAAAAATGGTGTGCTTTTTGTTCCACCCGACAGCAATCTGCCGAACTGCACAGAACTGCGTCCAGTTTAAAATCGACCTGCATTCATAAGTTTTTCGATTTTGACGCTCAGTTCGTTATTGCATAACGCAGTCCAATTAAAAAGAAAGAAAATCATTTATTCGTAACGTTTCTACAAAAACAAAGAAACCGAAACTGAGACAAATATTGTCACGAAATGGTCCCAACTCGGCATAATGTCAACCTTACAGCCGACACTGGTCTTCCGTTGGAACCATAGAGTTGAAGATTAATTTTAGAGTTTTAAATGTTATAGAAAACGAACTTTAGTCCAATAAATAATTACGAGTATATTGTCAACATTTGAATTTATATATTTTGGGTTGGTACCTAACGTTTAAATTCATTCGAGACAAGGACTTAAATTATTCCAGAAGCACGACATTTTTTTTTGATAAATTTACAGGACATAATAATAACAATACATGGTAACGAGTTACAAGAGGTAGATCGAGCACCGCAGTGTCAAGCTACTTGAACGATTTTACTGGAATAATGTAAACAGGGCCTTGGTACGTCTTCAGATCTAGACATCATTTGAAAAAAGCTCTTACCTCAAAATCGATAATCTGGCCAAGTGAACTTTACTAGATGAACATTATTTACAAGGTTCAGTTTCTTTTACACATTAATGTAAGATGCGAGTTTTTTTTCAAAGTAGTGACGATAACAAGCTTTGTTGTACTTGCTGTCACTGACGTCACGTAAAAAAATTAAATATCCCGGTGGGGATCGAGTTGATTCATCGTCACGCTATTGCTAGCTACGATCATTTAGTGTGAATTGCACCACGTAACTATAACAATAACCAATGTCAAATCTACGATTAACTAAAGCTACATTATGTACGTCTTACTAACCTAAGTAATTTAAGTCGGGTTGCAGAAATGTACTTAACCGGAGATTTAACGGCTGATTTGACATTCGCTATCATTATAGTATATTTAGTAACTTGGTGCGACTCGCCCTGAACTAAGTAGTGCTTTGGAGTCAGCTGCTTCGAAGAGCGGGGCCAGCTCGGCACACGAAAATATTAAAATTTTACCCTTATATAATTATATAATATTATAATACTTTGCCGTAATTTTTTAAACTATAAAATATCCCAAGAAAGTAAAAAGTTTACGCGAGATGCCGAAGTTGCATGCGACAGCTAGTCAATTAGATGATCGCGAGCTACGTACCAGCTTTTTTTGAAACCTTATGAAAACAACACAGAAATCGATGGTGCTAAATGATGAACCATGTTTATTGAATAAAGATCCCAGAGCTCCTAAACATAACATATTTTTTTAATGACGAAACCTGGGGCATCATCCACCTAGTATTAGTGTGTACTTAGAACGGCTGCATACCATCTAATTTGGGGGACGGCCAATAAAATTGGTATAACAGGTGAGAAAGGTGAGTAAAAATAGAGCCCCCTAAGCTTAAATTCTAATAATCGTTTACAGGGACGTAGGTAGCGCCGGTTGTCTGGCTGACCACATATATAGTTATGAAATAGATCCCTAAGTAATGTAAATATGTATATGAAAACCAACCACCAGAATGTTAATAAAGTTAATCCTGCCTAGAGAGAAACATATATTATGATTTGTACCAACACCAATTATTCCAGTTTGCTAACATTTTCGAAATATTGTTATCTACTTTGTCCCCCGGTTCTTATTAATTATATATATATTAGGGGACAATCTTACACAAATCGACCTAGGCCCAAACTAAGCAAAGCTTGTATTATGGGTACTAGACGACGAGAAACATACTTATATGGATAAATAAATACTTAAATACATAGACCATGACTCAGGAACAAATAATCGTGCTCATCACACAAATGAATGCCCATACCGGGATTCGAACCCAGGACCTCTTGCTTTGTAGGCAGGGTCACTACCAACTAGGCTAAAGCGGTCAAATTACACACATGCATATTTTCATCAGTAAATTATGGGTACTAAGTAGGTAGTTATATAGGTACTTAAAGTTTTCACAACACAAAAAGTTTAATTAAACTGCGTCGAACAATCTACTTCCACATTTTCTTTATATTTATTTACTTGCTTTAGATACCCATTATTTTACAGAAATAGTTGATTTCCAGACCTACCTGGGTATTTTGTCATAACTATCCCAGCCAGTCAAGCAGTTGTATGAACTGTATCTGCTAACGGCAGCCATGTTACTTTGTTACATTATCCTGTTGCTACAACGATCATCATAACAATGCCACTTTGACATTCGACAGGAGCGTGCAGTTAGTTGTGTGAGTGGTGTGACCGCGGAAGCCCCAGAGGCGCAACTCGATACTTATTCAGTCTGCAGGCACCGTGTTGCAGCTTGTGTGAATCTTCAATATTTCGATTATATGTTGAACAAAGAAGATTTATCTAAGTATAAGAAACTTTCATAACTGCCAATTAGACGGAGTTCCTTTGTGTTTCTGTGGTTATACGGTAACCTTGAGAAACAGTGGGGCGTAATAAGATACTAGGCAATGTTTATATTTTTCGTTTCTATCTGTAAGTTTTTTTTGGTTCAACCAAAAAAACTACTTTTATAACAATAGTCTCGCCAATAACTTTTTATTTTAAATATGAATCATAAATATTTTCGATCTTTTATAGTCAAAACTTCAAGTTTAAAACTTGCACCTTTCATTTAAAATTTTTGGCATAATATCAAAATACCTCCACCATAAATAAGTTTTTCTTTGTTACTTCTCTTGTTGCACATAAAGTTATTCAGCCCTTTGCAATTACTTCAGATACTTAAGTAATTAAACACTACGTTCGAGTACTATTTTAATACTTGAATGCTGACCGTATGATTCAGGCACCTTTGAAAAGTTTAACAAGAGCAGCAGCAGTAGTAGTTAGAGAAGTTGTAAGTATTCGGTTTGTGGTGTTATTGGGAGTGGAGTAGTGTCGCGAGGTTGCGGCGAGCCGGGCGCCGCGTAGCGCGACTGGTGTCGACTGAGTCGCGAGGCGGCGAGGCAGCGCACCGCGAGTCGCGGCCGGCGCGCCGCCCGCCCGCCGCAGCCGGCCACGACCGCCGTCTACGGCCGCTCACATACCTACGTACGCTTAACAACTACCATCCCGAACAATTAGTACGCAATACCTACCACCCATGTGAGTTTTTCCAACCGTGATGGAAAATTGCTTTTGTAACATTTGATACAAACAACAATAGACGTAGTTACAGTTGTGAAAGATAGAGATACAAATAAGCTCTGTAAGCTTTTGTTTCTATTAGATATGTTTAGCATTCAGGTTTTGGTACTTTTTTGTTATAGTATAATTTTATCGAATTTTATCTCGGTCTCGTAGCATCGACGAGGAACAAGATAATGATCGTTAGTTTGAATACTTAAATCACATACTATGTGTTGCATGTTCGCGTATCTTTTGACGTCCTAATCAATATCATGATACACATCAGTGGTACACGACACGAATACGATAAGTTAAAATGATACAAATCGACCCACCCTAACTTAACACACTCGGAATCGAAATCGCTTTGAACACTCCTTTCTGTCTAAGGGTTGCTTGTGCCTAAAATACTTACCACGTTCCCAAAATACCAGATTTTTTCAAAATACTACATTACCTATTTACCTACCTCATTTCTAGCTTACCAGATTCTCGTTGCAACACATTAAAAAATCGAAGATTACTCAAGGAAGTGATTTTTTTGTGGAATGTCTTATTTTAGACATCTGATTTAATGGGAACGAAGTATTTTGAAAAATCTGGTATTTTGGGAACGTGATATTTTAGGCACGAGCGCAAAGGGTTTAGGTTGAAGGATGGTTGAAGGTACTAGAGGCAGTGAATGCGATCGCGAACGTTCGCGCGTGTGGTAATACGGCCTGAGGTTTAGATGTAAGTAATATTGTCAAAAAATACAAAACGTATATACCTATGCCACCAGGGCCTAATTGCATAACAAAATACAAGCAAATAGTAATAGTGAATTTCAATACAAAATAGCTAATACTATTAGCTTGTAATTTGTTATGCAATTGGGCCCAGATCTTTTTTTTTAATATTTTAACACCAAATGCCGTACCTATTACCTAACGCGCGGGCGCTGTAGGTAGGTACTGTTAGAGAAGAGAAGGAAATCGTGAAAATGATTATAATTCCGAGTGTGTTGAATAAATGTTCTTTAATTTAAATGTATGTATGTAAATACTTTATTGTACATAAAAACACAAAAAATAATAATACAAAACAACAAAACAAAATGTCCTTATTCATTAAACATAACATTTTACTGTTTTAAAATGTAAATGCCTATACCTGTTTTTGTATTTTTTGTGCGAGTATCTACCTATAGTATTATTAATGTATATGTATATAATCAATAACGCTTACACACAATTTAAACCGATTAAAAAAAAAGATTTGACTGCAAGTCTACGTTAGTAACTTAACAGTTAACCAAAATAAATTTGATTTCATTATATTATGTATCATGTACGTTACTAAGCCGTCAAAAATATCTATACAGCTCTACGAGTATGCCATTAACCATAATTTTAATGTTTACATATATTTGACGCGATGGCTACATATTTATGCCTTCGACTGTACAGCCAGAGCCACACACTGCGCTTCTGTCGCTTTCCTTTGCAATGCTTTACGTTAAGATTCCTTTATATATTGTGATTGTCTGAACGGGTTCACTGAAAATCAGCGTCGTTGCATTTCATGTATCGACAAATGCTGAGTGGAATCATCTTTTAGAATCATCTTAACAATAAACGTATTGTGACTACCTACTAGCGTTGCCAACAATAGATCGAACTATCGATAGTATCGGCAATACTATCGAGACCTCGAAAAATAGTCACAATATCGATAGGCCTATCGATAGTATCGATAGTAATTTCAGACCAATACTATTGATAGTCATCAATTCTATCGATACTACGAGTATCGATAGTATTGATCTTTATCAAACTCTTTCTTTCCAGAGTAAGTAGGTACCTACGCACATTTTATTAGTTTGAAAAAGGTTGCTTACCTATTACTAGACCTAACTTGGTTTAGTCTTAATTTTGTTAATCATAAATAATCTGAGTCTACACCTCTAGACATCGTGAGGAAACCTTCATATACCTGCGAAGAAATTCAATGGTGTGTGTGAAGTTCCCAATCCGCACTGGGCCCGCGTGGGAACTACGGCCCAACTCCTCTCATTCTGAGAGGAGGCCTGTACATATATAGGCTGGGTTGATGATGATGATGATGTTTATCTTATTCCTCTGTTGGTCGAGTCAAAAAAATCGAAACGTATAGTCGGGGTAAGAAAAGGTTCGTCACTTTTCGACCTTAACTCGTTGACATAGAGTCGAAAAGTGACGAACCTTTTCTTATCCCGACTATACATCACTATTCTCTTACTACGACGGTAATAGCAGCCCCAAAGAATAGAACGTTGCAATTTCCATTGCTCACTGCGTGTTTCAAAACTTATTACCATGTCAAGTTAAAGCCGTAATGGAAGTGTATACGGTGGCGATAGGTCGACAGCGTATCTTTCATAGTACAGGACCTCTACCATGAGTTACACTAGTTCACAGTGACCGTACTCGCTAGCGACGGCGTAAATGATTTGTATGGAGAATTGTACTTCCGTAAGTGACCGCTAGAGGCGCTGTGCAAAATTCTCCATACAAATCATTTACGCCGTCGTTAGCGAGTACGGTCACTGTGAACTAGTGTAACTCATGGTAGAGGTACTGGTCTATCGCAACACGACCAAATATAAATGAACTAGCTTTTGCCCGCGTCTCCGTTCTCGTGGAATTAGTAATATTTGGGCAGCTTATTTTTTTAATCCAATTTGCTTTTTCAGCAATTATGGTTCTCCTTAGTTCCTCGATATAAAAAAAATTACCCGCCCCCCGCAAATCGCTATTTTCGTTTCCGACCGAGACGTCATATCGCGGCAACGGTCAAAGCAGACTGGCTTCAAACGGATTCAAACCCGATAAAATGTCGGGTTAGAAACACGCAAGGTACGTCCACTTGTGACATCTACTCAATATATTCCTGTGCCTAAAACCGCTTAAAATCCGAGTACAAAATGTTAATTTTTGACAATATAATAATATGTTTTATTGGTTCTATTTATTAAACTACCGCGATTTTATGTTTTCTTTAACAAAATTTCCTAACGAAAACTACGTACTTTTCACTGAATTCGTGGCGTATTTTAATAATCTAATTGCTTACTAAAATTATTGTAAATCCATTATACTTAATGACGAAACAAGTCCCATACTTCACGGAATCAGGGACATCCCGTCCGATCTCTTGCCGTCATTTCTAGATATGCCTGTTGGCTCCAAAATGGCCGGCACATTGACCGAAGCAAGAGACCGGCGGATGATGTCATTAAGGGCAGCATGCCTTGAGAAACGACCCGCACTTCTCTGGCAGGAAAGACCGTGGTGCAATAGTCGGTCCACGACTCGACGTCGCTTCCACAGGGACACCGATGTGGGGCGCAGACCGGGACCCCGAGGCGGAGGCATACAGACAGTCCGAGGGTATTTGGTTCATGGAAGATGGAAAGTTTGGTTTCGGGAGGGGTGCGCGTGGAGCCAGTAGCCGGCTTCCTTTGTTCCTGCAGCTAATAATCTGGCTCGACCAGCAGTACAGCATTGGCTGAGTAGAGAGTTTTGGGTCAATTTAGATAAAATGTCGTCCCAGCTCCTTAGCGGCTTTGGATTTTCTGGAAATTTTTGCCTGGGGCAAGCAATTGACCAAGCGTGTTTTGCGTCTTCCAAGCCCGAGGTCTCATAGTTTGTACGTAGGATTTTTCCTATGAGACTGAACAAGCTATGGACTTACGACTAAAAGGCTGGTAATGCGACATCAGAAATTTTGCGGATCCCTAAACCACCGTACCGGATGGGAAGGGGTCCTTGAGACCACGACTGCTCGCTGAGTTGTGAATTAAGGATTGATTCTAAATTAATTTTAATCAAGTCATCCATTTGCGATAAGAGATTTTGATATTTCCAAAGAGGAGAGCAGCGTAGCACGTAATTTAATTTAGGAACGAATAGGCAAAATTTGATGATAGACAGTGATGATGATGTGAATGTGGACTAATTTCAAGGAGGCGATGGGAATGATTTTCAAATTTAGATATCGAATTTTGAATATTTCCTGGGAAACTATCTACACTATCTTTAAAATGGGAGATCAAAGGAGGCAAAGCGTACTCTTATCAAGTGTTTTAATGTTAGGTGCAAGTTGGTTGAATTTTAGTTTTAGGTTATCAATATTAGTGTAGGAATTTGGAATATATAGTTCACATTTGTTGAAATTTAGTTCCAGGCCAATGGATTTGAACTTGCCAATTATTAAAGGAAGGTCGGATAGTACTGAGTCTGCGTCACCTCCTAAGGCCCGTCATCCAAATACCAAACATTAAATTTTGATGCAATATTTTGAATCACTGGATTTATTGCCAAACTGAAAATTGCTGGGCCCAGGGGATGGGCTGGCAGCCGACTTCTGATGACAACTCGTTTGATCGGTACATCAACTTCGTAGGATCCGCATAGCAGTGAAGGAGATGTAGCGACTACTAGCGCCATCTAGTCATCACATAAGAAACTAATTTCTACAATCCTGCATCGCGCTATCGAAGTTTCTCAACTCAGCTGCATAAATACAACTTCCAACATTCATCCATTGGACTTCGGTCCCCAGGCATAACATCTGTCTGGAGAGAGATCTCTCTATTGCAACTACCCCCAAATTGGTGACCCACGACATTGGACAAAATCGCAACTTTCAGACACACAAGACGATGACGCAGTCTCACAGCAAGCCATACTCACCGCACTGTGCACCATTAGCATGTATCTATTATCTGCCTGGTGTCTACAGTTCGCAAATCCTCCTCCCACTACTTCCACTTGCCAATCAATCAATCAACGCTCGCCAACAAGGGTCCGAGCAATCACGCAACAGGCATCCAGAAGTAGCAGAGGAACAACAATGCTCGCCGACGAGGCTCTGAGCGACTGGCCCTTGCAAGCGCCCACATGACGCACAGACTTCACTCCACTGCAATTCTTATCAACCTCCGGTCTAAAAGGGGGGGCTGATGTAGCGACTACTAGCGCCATCTAGTCATCACATAAGAAACTAATTTCTACAATCCTGCATCGCGCTATCGAAGTTTCTCAACTCAGTTGCATAAATACAACTTCCAACATTCATCCATTGGACTTCGGTCCCCAGGCATAACATCTGTCTGGAGAGAGATCTCAACTACCGCCCAAAGAGATAATTGTAAATTTCGGGTATGTTCGATTTAATTTCGGATAACAAGGCGTCCCTATTTACCGAATTAAAAGCGTTTTTCACGTCAATTTTGAGCAACACTTCGCACTGGCCGTTGCTAAGGTAGGTTCTAAGGGCATGTACGGTCGCCTCGTAACCTCCTTGGACTCCGAAGCCTAACTGGACCGGTTCAAAGAGCTTCTGTAATTTAAGCAGGACATGTCGAACTGCAATTTTATTTAGAGGCCAGTCGGCGAAGTGTTACGCCTACAGCGATAAGCCTTACTCCTCTGTCTTTTTTTGTTAATGCGATTAGATTCGCGCCATATAAGACGGGAATTATATCTTGGTGAATGTTGCGCAAGTACATGAATTTTATTAGGTTTGTAAGACAGCATATAAGTCGTTAATCTGCGTTTCCCACGAATGGGGACGTCAGGTCTTTTAAATGTTGCGGAGTAAGGCCATCCAAACCCGCTGCGGAGACAGTTTTTAATGAAAGAATAGCATTAGCAACATCGGTGTTTTTGATCTGTAGGCATGACTGGGTTGCTGTAGGTGGGTCCAAAAAGTAAGGAATCGCTGGGCCGGGAGGATGCTTATTTAGTTTGTAGGGTCGAAAGAGTATCAGGGTTATCTGGTGCTAGCACGCCACTAGAAAAGAGAAAGCGGGCGGCACCTTTAAGATCTCCGTCGCTTATTTTGTTTTCAATGGATTTGATGTGATTGTGGGTTGATGTATGACGTGCGTGTGTGGTCGAAGGGACGGAACCGAGTGTGCAGTTATTCTTAATTTTTTGCGTTAGAGATAGGTTCTGACCATCGTTTTTAGCGTGTAGGACAACGAACGGAAAAAAGGAGGAGATTATGCCAATCTTGTGGAGAGTTAGATTCATAACATTTTTGTACAAGATCGGCGAGATGGGTTGCGACGGAGATTCTGGCACCGCGGGGGATTCATTTGATAACCTGCACGTTGTTTTTTAGATGGCTAAGATGGATGTGAATGGGATGGGTGGAATGTAACGGCGGTGAATTATTTAAATTTAAAGGGGAGGCTGTATCTGTTACTGCCAAGGCGAGCATCGGCCGGTTCGAAGAACCAAAAAAAAGTATATAGATGTAATAAAATGTCACTGTCAATATGTTAAAGGACGAGCACCGAGCAATAAAAGACCGCGAATATGGTAGAGGTGCTATATTCAAGCTGGTCAATCGTACACTGAATCAAATTATAACATATGCTTAAAATTACACAAAACTATACAGGTTCGCGTGCAAGGTGAATGACATTAAAAATGTTAGCGTACGCTACGCGTATGTATTGTTGCATAAAATGATGTAAAATACTTGTACAATAAAAATATGTGTTGTACATTAGGTTGCAATATTGTGGTAGTGATTAGGGGAGACCGAGGACAGTTCACACAGAGGAGAGTAGACACGTCGATTTTTTAGCGAGCTCGCAATAGCGCGTGTTTGATAGCTCGAGACTTGAACTAAAAAACGCGCGCTATTGCGAGCTCGCTAGCAGTTAATAAGTTCTAAAAAAATCGACGTTGTTTCTACTCTCCTCTGTGTCAACTGTCCTCGGTCTCCCCTACTAATAACGATGATAATGATGACAAAATTAAAATTCCTTCTAGATTATATGAGTAGTATAGACATATAGTTATACATATACAATACGTATGTATAATGGCATCCAGAGGATACCAATTTACAGAGGGCAGCTCGGTAGTATTTTAAATATGGCGTGACGTCAAACGGGGTGACTGATAATTGGGATTGTTCATTTTTTCTAACCCCCCCTTTTTATTTTTTTTATCGAAAATATAGAGCATTTTAAGAATCTAATTTGAATATTTCAGCAATTCATCACTCCAATGTTTTTTTATAATTTATTAAAAATTTGAGATACGACTTCTCGTAAATTACATGCCGCGGCTGAATCTGTGTATAAACCACAGACATAATGACAAAAAAAATGTGTCATAATCGATGGTTAGTTGTCATCTGACAATGTCACTTTACATTACAATAACAATAACACTAAAGTTGCCGATTCTTCCAAGAGAATAGGTAAAAAAACGATTTACGGCTATAGTATTTTTTGTACGTATAAAATAAAATGGTCAGAAGTGTTCCCTTGAAAGTTCTTTGGCGGATTTAATCCATACTTACATTAAAATGATCCTCGCAACAATAAGTACATCTTGTAAACTTTGAATTAACTTTGCGGCACCACTTCTCTTGTAAATGCGAACAATTAATTTGTTTGGGCTATTGACAGAATCATTTCCACAAGTAGGAATGAAACACTTTCTGTATAAATCCATTATTAAAATATGAAAAACGCAAAGAATGTTTTTCAAAATAGTATCCTTAAACTGACAGATGATAACTACGTCGAAGTGACAGATAATAACTATAGAGAAACTAGACGGACGGCTTTTTTTTTCTTGTTGCAAAGAATTTCAAAGTTAATGCCCACAGAAAGGTCAAACAAAGGTCAAACATTATTTTGCAAAAATACACACGATCATTTAATATTTTTTTACTACAATGTTATAAAATGATTTAATAAACCTATTCCTCGAAATGGTTTTGGAATTAGACCACATTGCAAAAAAGTGATCAATGCCAATTGGGTGGAGTACGCTCTCTATTCCTTTTGGTATATTTATCTTACTCTATGGTGATCAGTAAGATTACCCTCTGCCGCACTTCTCCTAATCCAAAACCTTGCAGTGACTCTCGTAATATTGAGATTTAAAGATATTTCACCTTCGATCATATAAATACATAGATGCAAGGTCCTATACAAAATAAATCTCAAAAATCGTCTTCGTCGCGAGAATACTGACTTATGTATGACATCACTGACACGTGCGCAGTGATATAGTTAATGTAGTACATTTTAATATATACCTTACGTAGTAGAACATAACGTCGTAAATCATCTGAGTGAGCTTGAGTTTTGTCACCAAAAATGGAATGACAACGCCTGACAGACAACGGCGTTGAGAAATAAAACAAAATATCTAAAAGAAAGTGTATTCAAGATTGGTTTTTTGGGAGTCTTTTTGTATTTTTATTTCTCAACTCCAATTTTTTTTACTTTTACGGTCATCCTGTGTAATCCATATATAAAATGAAATTGATAAGATTGAGCGGTTCAGGTGAGCGGATAGTACCGAAGAAGTGTTGACGTCTCACGTTGAGAGTATTAACATAGATGTCGCTAGTATCGCTGCAATAAGTGTTAAGCATAGGAAAAATTTGTGTCTAAGTCCCGACCAGTTGTGGTGTAGGGGTTTAGCACGCAGCACGGAACGCTGAGGACCTGGGTTCGATTCCCAGAGCTGGTCTTTTTTCTGAGTTTTTCTGTGCATCAATGTTTCAGTTTGTATTTTGTATGATATAGAAAGTGTATTGTAAAATGCATCTTAAAGGTACTTAAGTAATAAGGTAAGTACAATCTTATTTTAGTATTAACACTAGCTTTTGCCCGCGACTTCGTCCGCGCAGAATTCCAATTTGTGGTGAAGAAAGAAGCTTTTTCTTCATCCCTTTCATCGAATAAAACAAAAATCCGATAACGGCAACGTCTAAAAATCTATCATTAACATAATTTTCATCATCATCGATATTAGTTAGTGAATATATAAATTCCGTTTATTCCGTATCCCGTGGGAATTTCAACAAATCCGTCATTATTCTATGCAAAACGTTAAAATTCGCGATATGTAGAAACAATGGGATGAACAGTTTGTGCAAGTTTTATTCGTTTCCAATATCAAAATTGAAATTGTAGCAAAGACATAAATGGATAGCTGCTGTGAAGAGAAAAAAAAAAGCGACTTAACCTTGTAGATAATACTGGACTACCTATTTCATTTTTACTCTACTGCGTGCAAAAATTTTAACCCTTTTTTTTTGTTTTAGTGCTGATGGATCCAATACTAAATTTTTCCCTTTTTGCACAGTTTGAGGTTGGCAATTTATTTCATGTATTATCGCTTCAAATTCCGTACGATTATATCATTAATTCTTCCATTGACGTAGGAAAATCACAATTTTATTATGATATGCACAAAATTTTTAGATATTTTCATTCAATTTCGCTGAATAATAATCCGAAAATCGTTATCAAATAATCCAGTTGCTATAGTTTGACAGATCTCAGCACCACAATAATTGTGGCCACTAGGGGCGCTGTCATCGCGCACATAGCAAATTATTAAGAGGCTGACAACACCTAATTTTGTTGAAATTGATGTCATTTAAACAGTTTTTTAAGAAAAACTGCTTGTTCTAGCACATCAAAAAAATTATATGTTAATATTCATCATATTTCAAAGACCGTGGACGGACTCGATACATAATTGGACGAAATCGGCTCGATAGAAAATAATTGCAAAGATAGTTCTTAAAATCATCATTAAACGGTTCTATGTCTTTATTTTTTTGGCGTATGCGTCTGCAATTAAAAACATGAAGTCAACATATTCATACCTAAACCGCTAACGAGTCATATTTCACAAATAATCCATAGTTTTTTTTTAATTAAATATTTGCCCGATAAATTTCAATATACCCGGCTGCCCAGTAATAGCGGCATCTCGTTTACTCCGATACAAATAGACAGTGTGCGCCGACGTTGGTGTTGACAGCGTCTTAAGAGGATACGATGCGCACCATTTCTCCATACAAACGTAATCCCTTGTTTCCTCACTGGATAATGGCTTTAGAGCCAAATTTTTTTTACTTTGTAATCTGTATCTACCACAGCTATGCCCCTAGGTTTCGTTTTTTTCCATATTTCAATTAACATAAGAAATATGAGCTTTCAAAAACTGAAAAAATTGCCCAATTTCAACGTCATTTTCAGACACTCATCAGAAAAGAATCCCTCATATAAACAAAAAAAGGAAAACATAGGGGCATAGCTAAATCTATCCTCTAATTATATTTCAAAAAAAATAATTTTATTGGTCCAGTTTTCGAGAAGAAAACAGGGGATTACGAAATGCTGTTTTGATCAATTTTACGCGCCTATTAACGGTCTGAGCTGCAGTTGTCCCGCTCTGGCTGTACTGATTCGGAGGGGTTCGGGCGAGACAGCGACATTTCATTAAAATACCTATTTCTCAAAAGTCTCTCAGCCATCGTACCCTCTTAATCTGCGAGTAGATTATGGTTGACACGCCATAAACTTAGGCGGGGCATATAAATAAGTTGTAAGAGAAACAAAACAGAACGTGAACAAAGTTCCATAAAGCCATTTAAAAACTTTTCATCACCATATCGGAGTCCCTTTGTACTTGGAAAGACAATAATTGGGGATAACTATCGATGATTCTTACGTTTACCAAAGACTTCAACCTCGGGTTTATAGACATTAAGGAACTTTAACCTAGTTAAAACTGATTTACTCGTGGTTAGCAGTAACCTACTTATGCAAATGAGTTTAGCTAACAGTTTCTTTTATCAGATAGGTACGTTCATTACTGTTTTATAGAAAGCGTTTTAAACTTTGTTAAGTAAATGCTAATTTAATTAAGTTTTATTTAAAATTCAGCGATTCGTTATTCCAGAACAAATAGACGGCCGATTCAATTGATTTTATCTCTTATGATTATATTGAATCCATGATTCGAACGCAATGAATAGATATACCTATATACAAAGATTCATGTTGCTAATATGCGAATGTAAAAGTTTGTGACCGTGGGTGTGTGTTTATGTTGTTTCTTTGTTACTCTTTAACGGTAAATTGGCTGAATGATTTGGATGAATTTTGGTATGTACCTAGCTTGATTTCTGGAATAACCCATGGGTTATTTTTGATTAGATTTTTTAAATTAATTCCCAATCTTTATTTTAGTTTTGCGTGGGTGTTTTTCGTACAACGTAAATTAAGACCACGATTGCAAACTTTTTAAGAATTTCCTTGGGAATTAGTAACAACCCGAAATATCACTTCAACAGCTAGAGCTAATAGTGCTAATAGTTCACGTGAACTAATATTATAAATGCGAAAGTAACTCTGTCTGCCTGTTACCTCTTCTTTTCACGCTAAAACCGCGGAACTGATTTAAGCAGGCATATAATACTTAGTTTTTATCCCGAAAAATTGCATAATCTAAACTAACCTACTCATGAGTATCTATTCTTGTCTGTACTTATAATATAGGTAAGTGAAAAAAAATTGCTATTGAAGTCCCCTTTGAAGGTATAGCGATTCGGAATCAGACGTAACGCGAGACCAAATATTAGGCCTGTCAAATCTGTCTAACTCCTATTACTTATCATCGACGATAATTGAATTTACCCGCGTGACGTGTAGTCCATTGTCCCCCTTCATAACCCGGGAGGGTTTCAAGAGACCTGACGCAGTCCGAGTCATTATAGATGCTGTTTATGTCAGCAATGAGATGAACTTCTCATGCATTGATTGCCTATAAACGTTGTAGTATCAAAAAAGTAATACCTAATTATAATTGCCCTTGGTTAGAAAAAAAAATGTATTTTTTAATGTTTTTTTCTTACAGTTTAGGCCAATTTGAGAAACTAATTTGAATATTTTAAAATTTGGTCGCGTATTTTTTATTTTATTTCATTTGTTAAATACCGGATATGGTTGACCGGATATACGTCATCAGTGGCACGAAACTCTTGATTTCCTTTGCCCATCTGCTTAGAGAAAAATTACTGTCACCTGTCATTCGTACGTCGTCATGTCGTCAATAAGTTTCTAACCTTCTGGTTCTGAAAGTCTATTTTCCACGATAATTTTTGAAAAAATGCTTACCAGTGGAAACTCCGGTGAAAAATTTGTCAAGGGTGACACGCTCAATCTACCCAAATTGTGAAATGTGTCTATTTTGGAGTACATTGCTACCAGTGATATGCACAATATTGCCGAAATAAGGGGGGCTAAGATGCTCATGTGAGTATCTACCTGTTCAATCATCAACATTGAGTGCATACCTATATAAAATACTCGCATACTTTATCGAAGTATACATACCTTAATTGAGACAAAAATAGTAAGAAGTACATACAGTACGCAAGAACTTATATTTTGAACGAATATTTTGCCGGGGCTATTCATGGAGTCATTTGAACAAACAAAACATTTTCTATAGTCCATTTTTTAGATTCAAAAATGAAAATAGCCATTTTGTTTTGTTTCTTATCCTATTGGTATCAGTCAATTATCCGGGATAAAAAGTATCCTATGTGTTAATCCAGGGTGTCAGCTAGCTCCATACCAAAATTTTTTAAAATCGCTCCATCCGTTTAGACGTGAAGAAGTAACAAACATACTTACTCACACATTCACAAACTTTCGCCTTTATAATATCGATACCGGAAATCTCAAATGGCGTAAAGGACAAAAATGCGAAAATGAGTCTTAAATGCCATCGTATGTATCCAGCTTTTTTTTCCCTATCGAATGGCATTTAAGACTCATTTTCGCATTTTTGTCCTTTACGCCATTTGAGATTTCCGGTATCGATATTATAATATAATATAAGTGTGATTTAAAGCAGAATTATCTGTACACGATTAAGAATGCGAGACCAAAAAGTAAAAAAAATATGATTTTCTCAAACATGCTATGCATGTATGCGTTGATGTCACGAAATGAAGCCATGAAGTTTGTTGTTTATGGCTCCCTACATTACTTCTTGGCCTAGGCCATAAAAGTAAGTAAGAAAAACCATTATTGTCCGCTGCTGTAACTTTTTAAATTTGCTTACTAACATTAAACTGACAAAGGAAAAATTACATACAGCCAAATTACGACATTAACCCGTCGAGCGTACCATGGATAGATGTATGGATGTAAGGATGGATGATGATGATGATGATGATGATGATGAGGATGATGATGAATTGATGATGATGCATGTTTGAGAAAAGCTCTATACAATCCTCGGCCGGAACAGGGATTGCTGGACTTGTATACCCCAAATCTCGTCCATCAATCCCTTACTTCACGGCCTCTGCAGTAAAGTACTATTTTTTGACTTCCATTTTGAAAGCTGGTTTCTTGGCGATGGTTCTTAGACGTGTTTCATCAATCATCAATATTGGTTCAGCCTGCGGAAGGTATCATAGACGCATAATGAGCATTTACTTTATTTTCAAACATAAAATATGTGTGACCAAATTGCGTTGGGGGTTTTTAATTTTATTAATTTATAGGTAGTAAACGAAGCTTTACATATTGCCTTAGGGATCATCGTAAAATGATTCTAGCATAGTTACAGAAATGAAGTTAACAAAAGCGTTAATAAAATATTGGCTCATGTTTATCTACGTACACAAAATTTAGAACAACCTCCGAAGCATTAAAACTTTAAGTTTCAGTGCCCTACATCCTTACAGGTCGGTTTTGAATTTGTTTTTCTTTTAAGAATACTTTTTTTTTTAATTATGACCTTCCCATACATGGGATGGCCACGCATTATTCGCTTCGGAAGAATTATTTTTAGACCACCCTTTGATATGGGACCTAAGTAAATATTTGATCCATTTTTTGTCCACATCACACTGTCTGAAATTCTGAGGTGAGTTAGTTAGTGCCTTCAGGGAACTGTCCGGTGCTAAATTAAACTTGTTTTATTATTCTCTTGTATTTATCTAACCTTTGTTAGTAAATTTGTCCTATCCAGACCCGAACATGATCCGAACATGGAATTACTCGTAATCCGAAGTATCTAAAGTTATTATCAAATTCTTTTCTGCAACACATTACAAACTAATGAAAGATAATTACACAAAGAAAATGATCGATTAAGTCCAAAGTGATTAATGGGCTTATTTCTGGTAAATTTATAATCTACTTAGGTACAGTATAGGGGAAAGCAGAGCAGGTAGGAAGGAGGATTCGTACACTGGAGATATCTGCGCTATCTATTTACATTGAGGTGTTCGCGTTTGTTTGCGTGATTCCTGGTCATAAGCACCTTACATCTGCGGGATGGGGCGACAGTATGTCCGCGGTTTTCGATGAAACAAGCCGATACGTATTTCCACTCTGCGAAAGTATTTTTTGTATTCATCTTTGAACATGTTTCGGCTGGTATAAATAATGTTCGAATTATAAAAAATGATTTGTTATAACTTGTGCTTTATTAGAACCTTGGTTTAAAATTCAAATAGCAATTTTGCCTATAACTATTACGGTAATTTTTATTCCAAATTAATATGTCAATTTCTCAGCTTGGGGTACTATGTCTTAATATTTATAAGTACTTAAACGCAAGAATTGGTAATTGTCAGTTAGCCTTTGTGTAGCAAAGGCTTTTTCTGTACATTAGTTCCCTTACTTGAATAAATATGCAATAGCTTTTTAAAAATATTTTTTTGCGTCTGATAACACAACTATTCAAAATTATTTTCCAATAAAAATAAATGCAATAAATAAGTAATTCCGAATATCACAACTCAAAATCTTAGTGTGGGTGTACATTTATAAAAAATCAGAAAAATCGAAATTTCTCGAAAACGGTGCGATTTTTACTGAGGTCAGTTTGTGATATTTGGTAGACGACCTGCCCACCTATCTCCCATTTCCGTTTGTCGTACTACTTACGGGACACCCTGTATAAAAAATAAATGTTAAAGATGTACTTATGCGTGCTTTAAATACAACAATTGTCAGTTTTTTTACATGAATACTGATTCTGTGTTAACTTTGACTTCAATAAATACTTAACTTAATACATTGTAATAAATAGCTTTATTTTAATGTACGGAGGTTACTCACTATGTACATATACATATATACCCCGCGCTATGTACGAAGCACTGCAATGGAGAACTGCAGCAAGCAATGGGGTGCTTTCGTACGTTTTTAATTTTTTAGGAAAATTGTCGTAGCTTCGTCATGCTGCTTTATATGAAAACTATTATATTACAGTACGAGTTAGCCAGATACGAGTGTATGGGTCACATAGTGGTAGGTACTTAAATAATTTCGTAATGGCCAACAATTTTCTTTTGATAAGGCTCGAAGTAAAAAGTGTCCGAATCCTACCTACTCTCTCCTACATACGAGTAGGTAAATATTATTTTCACCTCAGCACCTCAAACAGGCAGGTTTTGCTACTAAAAAACAGTGAGCAAAATCCGATTTTGCTCACTGCGTGAGACAAAGTAGCTTTTTAAATATTTTTTTTAAATGTCGAGGACAATGCCATCATTCATCCTTCCCATGTGCTGAATTCGAAAGATTTCAACTTCAGTTTGATCTGTCACTTTCATTTCGATACGAAAAGAGCGAGAGATAAGATCAAATCGATTCTAAGTTCGATTTCAAATTCTATACCTATTAGGCCTAAAAAATAAAAGAACGATTGAACGTTCGGATACTCATAATACGTACTTAACCTTAAAATTGAAATTCGTCTGTTAAGGTTTTAAATTTAATTATGGTACTTTATTAATAATTGGATTATATTTTTATATAAGTAATCAAATAGTAAAAATGTTGTAGAAAAATACAATATTTAACATGTATCTATATAATTATTAATAATTTTAACAATCTTGAATATCGTGATAAATATCGGGTGCAGTATCGGAACGCATCTTTAAAAAATAGCGGGAATTCAAATTTTAATTCTTTTCTTCTTCTGTTTCGCTAGCTGCTGAGTTCGATATCTAGAGTTTGATACACGATAATGGCAATTTGGAAATTTTACGAATAGTAAAAGTACTTATTTAATAAATTTTTGAATATGATATGAGTGAGTCCAATGTCGTCGTGTTGAACACCAGACAAATTAAGGCAGTAATACAAAATGCAGATTTAAGTCTCTTACTTGAAAAGTCTCGCGAAAAATATTTAAAAGCTTATGATATTTTTAAGTAATGGAGACTAGCAAAGGGTGCAAACACTTTTTGGAACGGCTTGACCGATTTTGATGAAACATGTCTAAGAACCATCGCCAAGAAACCGGCTTTCTATTTTTTAAAAACCGCATCCAAGTCGGTCCACCCGTTTAAGAGCTATGACGACACAGACGGACACACAGACAGACAGGCTGTTGTGTCAGGGGTTAAAAGTGATGACAGGAATGGAACGTCACTTTGTCATTGACAGTTGTTTGTTGCATTTTTGATGTCTAGTGTCCATGACGCCTTACATAATTGTTATTGCATTTATATAATTTAATTTAATTTACTTAATCTAAATTGGAATAATGTAAGTGGATAAGTTGTAAGCTTGTATTGAAAATGTTTACCTATTCTTGTTTTTTCTTTTGTCTTATTAGGTGTGGTCGACCGGGTACTTGTTTTACCGTTTTTAATGACAGTTCCTACATCAGAATGAAAGCAATAGGACTGGGGGGTTACTGCGAAATTCGAAGTTCGAGGTTCGGATCGTGCGGTCCCTCTCACTCTCGTAATAAATACCATGAGCGTGAGCGGAACGGCATGAAACGGGGTTTCGGGTTTCGCGCTTCGTAGTATAGGACCTGGTTGTCGCACTGACTTGTGTGTGAGTGAAATAGCTTTTGATGTTTTGAGCCATGCAACTGTCATTGAACCTTGGATGGTGAAGGGATTTCTTGGTTGACTATACCGCTGTACGTTTTTTTTTTTTTTTATAGTCCTACCCGCCTGTTGTTTTTGCAATGTCAGCACGCTATAAGGGCGCAGGCTGAAAACCAGCGCGGTGATGAGTAATCCTCACCGCACATGCTGAGCCTGAGCCTTTTGCCACAATTTTGTGTATTTTTTCTTATTCTTCTTTTTTTGTGGGCAATAAATGGTTTTTTATTTTTCTTTTTTTTTTTTTTTTCGGATACTGTATTGTTATATAGGTACAATTATGGAGTATTTACTCAATGTTGAAAACCACAACAAAGACAAAAAGACGACGTTTACATACCTTTAACAATTTATTATGTTCTCGCTGCTGAGGTGAAAAGTTGTATGTGTCACACGAGACCAAAGTTTTTTTGCATCTCGTGTATTTGAATCACTCGCGCACTCAGGATTCTAACTTAGAATCACTCGCTCACGCTCGTGATTCAACTATAGAATCCTTCGCTGACTCGTGATTCAAAATCAACACTCGCAGTAAAAACCAACTTTGCTCTTTTGTTGCACAAATAACTATTTTAAATCATTTCATAAGAATACGCAACGCAAGTATTAAATTTAATGTTTACATGAAATATTGAATATCGAAATCTTTTAAATCTTCTGCTAAACGTAACAACACGATTAAGAGTTGTTGAAAATGTGTTTATTGCTACAAAATTATCATTCCAGCAAATTTTTTGCTAGAGAAAATTAATAATAGCATTAATTTTGTAACATTACTCATATTTCGATTTCAACGACGTCACTCGCTTAAAAAAATTTTTTTTTTAAATCCTTAAAATGTTTTTTGCCATATTTGAAAGGTATTTTCACGGACATAATTATAACCGCTAGGGACAGAATTTTGAAATCACGTCAGTGACGTTTACGTGACGTAGTTGATTTGTGACGCAATGGAGGAGGCATATCGGAAAACAGTTTCAGGAAATCCCTACGGACCGAAGTCGTGAGTACCTACATAATATATTACATTACAACAGTTCTCTTAGACTGTTACCCTCCCTGCAGAATCAATACCTACCTGCTATGGACTAATTCTAACGTTTGGAGTGAAATAATTAAATCGGTCCTACCCCAAGCGCTCTGATCTAAACACGAGATAATAAAATAAGGAAAATGATGCCTAGTTCGTGCTAGTACAGTCAAGGGCAAAAATATGTATACACTTTAGTATCTTGTCTATTTTCGTCATATTTGATCTGCCATATATGAACTGTCACAGTGGTTAAAGTGACAAGGTACTAAAGTGTATACATATTTTTGCCCTTGACTGTACGTTATTTCGTGTTTTTTTTTCTGGCGCAAAAAATAAGCAATTGAAGTATTCTTTATTTAAATTGCACATAAGTAAAATATCTCTGACTATTAATCTATTTAAGAAACATACTTACAAACATACTTTTACTTTACTTACTTACTTTTACTTTCTTTTAAACATACTTTTTACTTTTTTACTTTTTACTCCCCGCACAATTTTGTTTATAATTATAACTAAATTTAGTTAATTTTAATTATTTCTGTGTATATTTGTGTCGAAAAGAATAGTTAATGATTAATTTGTATACTTTAAGCTTCATGTATAAAATTAAGCGCGGGAATTTTAAATAAAACATTGACACGAAATAAGGGACTGGTTTTTGACACTTTTTCCTAAGTTCGTGATAGATAGTGGTAGGTACAACACAACACACACATGCAATAGATGTGAAATACCTAAGTAGGTACACTTGTTTATCTGATTTTATTAATCAGGTAAGAATCTTAAATTGTTAAAAATTTACTCAAACATTATTGGTTCATTGATTTTTTTTTCAGGGACATGTGACGCACGAAATGCCGTACAAAAACTATAATACCGAAAATCTAGACCAGGCTTTAACGTCAGTTAGGAATGATGGAATAACGGTTTACAAAGTTTCAAAATTGTATAAAGTGCCTTATTGAACTTTATTGGACAAATTGAAAAATACACATCCAAATCCTTCTGGGCATGCAACAGTTCTTACAGAGGAAGAAGAAAAATTAATAGTATAATGGATTCACCACATGGCAGAAATGGGGTTTCCCGTCACAAAGGAGCAGTTAATGCATTCTGTTGGTAAATTAGTTAAAGAACTGAATAGGCCTAATCCGTTTAAAGATGGAGTTCCAGGAAGACACTGGTATGAAGCATTTTTAAACCTAGAGGTGAGTTCCTGGGTATGTCAAGCCTTAACTACAGCACGAATCGGGGCATCAGAAGAAAAAATACGACACTGGTTTGACAGGGTTTACAAGTACTTGGAAAAGAATGACTATCTGGAAATTCTGCAAGATCCATCTCGAATTTTCAATCGTGACGAGTCTGCTTTTTTCTTGTGCCCTAAAGGACAAGCTGTATAAGCAAGAAGAGGTCAAAAAAGTATCTACTGTCGATCCGGTAATAATGTAAAAGATAATTCAACACTCTCCCTTGGTGCTTCAGCTGACGGGAAGCTAATGCCGAAACTTGCTCTCTTTCCTTATAAGGGAATTCCTATGAATATTCTTCAAAAATATCCTAAAACATGGGTTATTGGTAGGTCTGATAACGGGTGGATGACGTGCCAGACATTTTATGAATACATCGCAAATTCATTCAACGGTTTCTCATTGAAAGAGAACATAAAAAAACCGTTTTGCTCTTCATTGATGATTGACGTTTCACACCTCTCCTTGCCATTAACGATCTTTTGTAAAGAAAATGGCATTTCTTCCGAACTCAACTCACTCACTTCAACCCATGGACGTAGCTGTATTTCATGCTTTGAAGAATTCGTGGAAAAAAAGTGTCCACGATTGGCGAATGGCTAATAATGTAAAAAAGATGGGAAGAGAAGATTTCGGTCCTATACTAGAAGAATGCATCCAAAAGACTCACAAGCCTGAGATTTTCATAAATGGTTTCCGACACGCTGGTTTGTTCCTGTTTAATCAAAATGCCGTTAACTATGCTAAACTCCTCAAATCAAGCACGCCCAGTGATGCAGGATCCACCAGTGACGCAGTTTCTACAAGTGAGTCTCGCTCTGTTGCAAGCACTCCTTTCGATGTCAAAAACCTTGTCCATGAACAATCTTTACAACACAAGGAAAAATATCTTTAACGCCAGCCAAATCAGAACAATTTTGTTGCTGAATTTGAAAAGCTACTGGGCATGGAAAAACTTGAACTGTTCATGGGCGGCGATGAAATTTGGCAAGTAGACATTAAAGATACGAATTTATTTTATTTCTGGAACATGGTACATGGTTGCAACGATGACGAAGTCGGTGACTCTACTCTAAAAGAGTTTGAAATCGGTGACTCTACTCTGCAAGCAAACGACTGCATGTTAAATAACATAGAAGACAATATCAGTTTGAATTTAGATCTTAACTATAACATATTAGAAGGTGTTGTTAAGAATGATGGAATTGTGACAGTAACTTCTCACGTAATCTTGAATTCCCCGATTCAGTAACTGATCTTAATGTGAACTAGTTTGAAAAATCTTCCATATCACCGTCAGAAGCTAGCAAATCTGTGGAAAGTGATGTTCAAAATTTGCGTTTTAAAAATTTTAACCTTGATTTAAACAATACTTCCATACCAACTTTAAAATCCAAAAAAATGCCAGAAGTAGCGGGTCCAGAATCCATAAAAGTTACAGAAGTAGCTGCACCTGTTGGACCTTTACTGAATGAAAATTTGACTTCACCTGAAAAACTTGTAGTGTAAAATCTCCGCTCAAATCATTTCTGTCCAATTGTATCACTCATCGAGCGCAACAATCCTATGAATCAATCGATAATTTACTTCCTGAAGGCAAGGTATTGTGTTTAGACTCAACCGCTGAAGTCATTAATGTAACAAAAATTCGCAATGATCCCGGTCCAGAAAAAAAATTCCCGACTCCGTTCAAAAACTCGTTACTATAGCCTGAAATAGATCCAACTTTGTATAAAAACAAAACAAAACGTAAAAAAGCATCTAATTCCAACGGTTGCAACTTCTTCGTCAATTATCAACAACGCCAAGATCAAGATAAAAAGGATAAAATTGAGAAAACTGAGCTGCGGAAAAAAGAACGTGAGGAAAAGGCTAAATCAAAATTAAATAACAGTAGAGATGAAAGTTCTGAACATAATGAAAAGAAAAAACTAAAGCAAAAGGTAAAAAGACGGCGCCATTCTCAAGAAAAAAAAATCGATGGATTTTGAAAATATTACAGAAGAGATAAAAGACCCACCTACTAAGGAGATATCTTTCAAGACTGGCGAGTACGTAGTTGTAGCATTATGAGAGCGAAAATTTCCCAGGTCTTATCATTAAAGTATCTAAAGGCTTATCGAAAACCTATGAGTGAACCTATGACAATGAGTGGCTTGGATACAATGACTGGTCGTGTAAATTGGCGTGGGCCAGAAAAAGACGACATTTTAACGTACGACTGTGAAGACGTCATAAAAAAAATCCCCGGTACCACTCAATAAAAGAGGCGTTTTTTCGGTACCAGACATGTAGTGCTAGTGCAATTCCTTATCTTTACCTACCTAAATATTGGATAAAGGTTTTTATTTTTTTTTATTTTATGTTATTTTGTTTTGTATTTGAAAGTAGGTTTAATAATTTTAATTTTTTTGGAAGTTTCCTTATTTTATTTTATTGATTACGTACGTACGTACGTTTTATTGATAAGTCATAAGCATAAGTATCAATAAAAGCTCGATCTCAATCTCATGTAAATCTTTTTTTAGGGTTCCGTAGTCAACTAGGAACCCTTATAGTTTCGCCATGTCTGTCCGTCTGTCTGTCTGTCCGCGGCTAAGCTTAGAGACTGTTAGTACTAGAAAACTCTAATTTGGCATGAATATATATCGACGCTTGAAAACAATAAGGGCGTATCCCATAAAAAGGTCGTAACTTGATTATTACATGGCTATAATCAGCTTTTTTTTCTGCGTCGAATGGTCCGGGTCTCGTGTCTCTACGACGACAAAAAATTTAAAAATCGGGCAGTATTTTGGAAAATGGGTGTAATTTTTTTGGTCGTAACTGCCCATAAAATGACGAATTTAAACTTTTTAGAGATACGACGTGCAGAAGTTTGTGTTTTTCATAAAAAAATAGTTAAGCCGTTCGAGTTTCTACGCACGATAGTAGTTACGACCTTTTTGCGGGATTCATTTTTCAAACTTCATTGCTTACGACATTCTTGCAGTTCGCGTTTTTTCTACGGACAACGAATAACCTCTAAGATACTGCAATTTCGTGGTTACCCGAAATTAATCTAAGCCTAGTTAAACCAATATTATCAGAATGAATATTTTGGAACATTTCGGTTTTTCCCGGCTTACGCCACAGGCACAAACTACTGTAGTACCTGCGCGGACGCGACTGAAAGGTTGTGTTTGTTTTTCTTCGACAAAATCATAAAGGATTATCTGAATCAAAGTATGTATGTACATAAATCTTGGATTACTCGTACCAACTAAGTAGTGAATTTCATGATACTTAAGGGCTGAGGTCATTTACCGTTAAACTGACGTACCTAAAACACCGTTCAAAATAGTGAGGTATATTATGTAAGTACATTAACGACTGATTATTTAAACGTCAGTTTGACGGTTGTACTTGGTGAGCACGGCGTTTAGTCAATTAATTAAGGCTCACTTATCTTAAAATAATATACACGATCAATAAAACAGGAGGCCATGTAAACTAGCAATTAAGTTTCGTTTTGTTTTCACCCGTCGCGAGAAATTGATCGCAGCTGCATAAAATATCTTAAATATTGGAAATAACAAATTTGTACCTAAGGAACGGACACATACTTTTATCTTTGAAAATAATAAATACTGATTTTATGGATTTTTGAAAAATAGTCTGCCTTAACCAAAACTCGAACAGGTCAAAATTAAATAATGTCATAACATACAGTTGTATTTTATATTATTGATCGAAAGCGTCATTCATAGTGATAATTTATTGCTACAACACGTCTTTTAAACTGAATAAAAACCTGAAAAATAAAAATAACTAGTATTCTACTATTTGCTACAAATTTCCAATATTTAAGGTAGCTGCGGTCCATTTTCCGTGACGAATAAAAACAAAACGAAAAAAACGAAACTTAATTGTTGGTATTCGTGACCTTCTGTTATATTGATTGTGTATGTTATTTAAAGATAAAACTCTACATCATTAAACAACAACGCAACAACACATCTTATTTATTATGTTTATGTTAATTTTATTATTTTTTTATTTTTTATTTGACCGGTTTGAATCCCGACAAAGACAAGCGAATTTTTAAAAATGCATAAATGCAGTATTTTTTTTAAACGGCTATTAAAATTATACAATAAAATTCATGCATTATTAACTGGCAAAATATCAATATCCATGACTGAAAAACTTTCAGAGTACTATCGTGTTTAGGAATATTCAGAGAAAAGAACTAATTCAGAAGAGCCTTAACACGCCGAAATATGGGTCATTTACCATTACTAATTACTAATGAAACGAGACATCATTGTGTGAAAAACTTGTTTGCCCTCGGCTTTTTGATCTTTATGGTAACAATTGAGGTAACGAGCAGGCTCACCTCTTCACCCTCAGTCTCCACAATAGTTAGTTTATAAGTTGCGATTGTAGTTTACTGGCAGGTAAAGGTAACGCCACCAGAGTTGAGGCCACGCACACAACCACATCTCTTGTAATGACAGCGGGATTTTGACGTTGTGTTGTCGTTAAACGTCAACACAACGTCAAAATTCCGCTGTCATTACATGAGATGTGGTTGTGTGCGTGGCCTCAACTCTGGTGGCGTTACCTTTACTTGTGGTTTAGGAACCAAAATGTACCTAGGTGCGTATCCCACAAAAGTTGTGTTTGTCAACTACCTACCGTCTCGCTGCGATTAGTGAGTGGAGTATTGCAAAATGACGTCGCATTTTGAATGTGCGCCTCCTAGCCGGCCGCGGATTTACGGGAACTTACAATGGATTATTTGAATAATAACAAAAGCTAGCGTATTTGCATATAGATCAATGTTTACCTATTGATCAAAGTTCTATGCGATATTGTATTTATCTACCTAAGAACTAGTGTCATCCCCATTCCACCATAGCACAGCTACGTGTGGGGACTTTACCCTATGTTGTTAAAATCCCGGTCATCCGCGCGAAGCTTTTCGCTTCCTCTTTTATAATTTGGACTGCTATTCGAGATTTTTTTACCTTCTCTTGAGAGTCCCTGAGCTATTCTAAGTATTTCTCCAGCTATCTTATATTTGCCCGTTCCCTCATTCACTTCTTTAAAGCGGCGACGCTGACCAATTTTAGGAGACCTGAATCCATAAAATCAATCAGATCACTGGTCAAAGGAGGTCTACCACACGTGCACAACCACTACGCCTGTGCGACACTTATTATACGATTATGCTGAAGTCGCCTTCCTATAATCCCAGAAGGTTATGAAACTCCACATGATTCTATGATGATTTCCGCGAAAATAAAAATCAATCAACGTCATATCAATGTCTTTTTGTAAAATTATTACGATCGTTTTCCGCGTTTTTCTAGTTTTGAACAATACTAGAAATCTACAAATTTTCAATATTGTTATGTTGTGTTTTGAATGTGGTGCAAACATCTGCACAGGTTAGTGCCGTGTGTCAAAAAAACGTTATATAAATAGGTCAGCGACGACCGAGAATTCTTTTATTTTTTCTATGGCTTTTGGCTAGTTATATACCACACAGAGAGAGACGCGGCTGAAGAGGGTTTGGACTGCAAGCAATGGCTGTCAAATCAACACACGGTACATGTCGGACGCTAGTCACGTCTCTGCGCGCCGTAAACATACCGTATTGCCATCAAATGACCTCTTACAGCATCGTCGTTGGTTCGAAATGCAACGTCCACAGCGGGCATTGACGACAACTCACACAGACGTCATTATCAATAACATCAAAATTTAAGAGTTGCACTCTGGTCGGTGGAGTAATTGCCACTTATCCCTCTCTTATGTGAGTCTCTTGACTTTGGTTTATGACCCGGCCTTAACTTTCTCTTTAATTTGGTCGAAATAATTTAATCTTGGTCTTCGTCTTCCTGGATTTGTTAATAATTCGTCATATGCCAAATGCGACACTTTCCAAACTGGTAATTTTCCAATCTCGTCATATTCGAGATTCGGCACATGACAAAGTCGTCATCGTGCAGTCATAGGTACCTACCTATATATGAAACCGCGAACACAGCTTGCAGGATAAGAACTGATTGTATTAAGTAGTTATACCTACCTTGTACATTCAGCTACAGAGAAAAGGTACACCTCTGTAACGGCGGCAACCGCACCAAAGGGGTACCTTTTCTCTGCAGCTGACCGTACTTTTTTACTCATAGGAGTATTAGACAGAAATTTACGCATTTGATTTTTTTTTGTGAAAACTGTACTTATTTGTATCCAAAATGCAACAATAACTTTTCCTCTTTGACTTGCGGTAAATACCAGTATCATGTGTGTATTGTATTGAGTATATTTTCTTACACAAATCGATCCATTATCCCATTAATTCTTACGAGGGGGCCGACTCCGTGGCGAAAAAAGCATCCCCAAACCATCACACTGCCACCACCGTGCTTGACTGTGGGTACTTGGTACATTGTGTCGTTTATTGTGTGGACGTCGCACATACTTGATGCCATCGGATACATTAAATTAAACTTACTCTCGTCACTCCATACAATTTTTGACTAATCAGTACTTGTCCACGACTTGTGACGAATCGCGAACGCTAATCTCGCCGTCTTATTCTTTCCCGAAATATGCGGCTTTTTAGACGGGCGTTGGCTATATAATCTTTGCTCTCTCAGGCGTCGTTTAACAGTGGAAACATGAATATTTATATTGAAATTTTCTTTTAATTCGTCTTTGATCGCCTCTGCAGATTTTCGTGGATCTTCTGCGGACAGTTTTTTTGATTACCCGATCAAATGTTGAAGTAGTTTTTCGAGGACGACCACTTCTAGGCTTGTTAAGGACATTGTTTCGAGCCTTAAACAATTTATTCCAAACACTAATAAGCTGCCGGGATACTCCACAAGTTCGTGCAACTTCAGCTTGCGACTTGCCCTTTTTGAGTGCATCTACAACGGCCTGTTTTATATCGTTTGAATATTCGGTAACACGACATTTTGGTATGTACAAAAGTCAAAAAGGTATATTAATGTACTGACATTCCTTATTGGAGCCCATTCAGTCAATCGCATTTTGTGCATTTTGACCCCAGAGTATTCTGTTGTAAAAACTTCCAGACACAAGGACATTTAGACTACAATGAATGCTGCCCTGGAAACATTCTGACTTAAAGAACATGTTGGCCAAAGCATGTTCTGCCTCTACAATATTCAGACAAAATGACTTGGTCTGGTCGCACAAACATTTTGTACTTTTTGACAATGTTATCTATGACATCTAAACATTTTATTCATTTTGGCATTTGTACCAAAATTACCTTTTACCGAATATTCTTTGTGTTTTATTGTTTTATATGTACTCGTATAGGTATGTCGGATGGTATTATGATAGGCTTCATTTAAATGCGCGCCCCCCAGCTGCCCAGGTGTTCGCCATTGTATAGGTACCTACATACAAATAAAAATGTTCCCTGAATGGACGGGTACAAGTGGGAATAACTTCATGCTTTTAATTGCTTGGCGGCAGGTCGCGCCTTGCGGTCGTCGCTGTGACGTGTGATGCATTAGAGGCAATTAGGTGGTTATTACTAAGAGCTGAACTTACCACGCGGCAGATTGATGCTCATTATACAAAGTGCTGGCTGTAAGACTATCTTAGTGCATGAGTATGTACCTATTACTAATGCGTTTTATGCTGAACGGGATCTGATTGCAAGTTTCCCTACAGCTTCAAAAACCATTAATTTTAATTAACCATTAAGTTTAATGGTTACGTGACCTGAAATGTGTTTTAACAGAATCATTTTTAATTATTGTGACATTGGAAGACTATCTCCAATATTATTATTTTTTATTTTTTCCTTTTTTATTTTTTTTTTTGATGGTGGAAGCATTCTACACTTCTACGAACTAAGGGACCCAATACATCCCTGTATTGTTTTTTTTATATACTTAATTATTATTATTTTTAGGGTTCCGTACCTCAAAGGAAAAAACGGAAACTTTATAGGATCACTTTGTTGTCCGTCCGTCCGTCCGTGTGTCTGTCCGTCCGTCTGCCTGTCAAGACCCTTTTTCTCAGGAACGCGTGGAGGTATCAAGCTGAAATTTATATGAAATACTCAAGTCTACTGTCCCTTAGAGCTGTGAAAAAATCAAACATCTAAGCCAACACAATCAAAAGAACAGCCGTTTATGACGCAAATTTCCGCATATTTTCGAAACTCGTAAAGGAATCAAAACCTACAGGGTACTTCCCGTGAACTCAGAATCTTGAAATTTGGTACGAAGCTAGGTCTTATTTATTTATTTATTTATTTTCGGAGAACCAACAGCTACAAATTACAGAGTAGGTTAAACATGTAATAACATAGGAGCCAATTATAGGATCTCACAAATAGAACCAAGAAAAAAAAAAGAAAGAAAGTACGCGAACAATCGCAAAGTTGTGCCACACAAATTTTGATACAAAAAAGATATCAGAACTAATCTCTATACAAAAATAAAACATATTAGTAAAAAGCACAGATAAAGGAAAAATTGCGAAAAGCATAATTTTTTTTTGTCTGCATGTCTATATCAGTAACCAACCAATCTACAATGATCCCACACTGCCCACATTTTGCTTAGGAGCAGGGGTCTGCTAAGACTGGATGTTGATAGATACATATAAATTTGTATGGAACCCTCGGTGCGCGAGTCCGACTCGCACTTGGCCGGTTTTTTTGTACTTAATTCTATATTTGTATGGTTTTTTTAGTTTGTAATTTTTAAGAGTTTGTAATTTATTATATTGTAATTTGAAAAGATGACTTCCTGCCAAGTTTCTTGCGGCGCATTCTTCTTGGCAATGATGGTCCTTACGAAAGCGCTGGTAGTTTTAAAAAAAGTGACATGTAAAAGAGCCCTTTGCGGCCTACTTGCAGAATAAACGTTTTGATTTTGATTTTGATTTCATATAAAACAGTTACACGCCTTTAACCATCCCAAAGTTACGTATAGAAATCACAATCGAAAGACTGTTTTAAATGTGATCTTTTCTCGCTTTATATTGCTTCTAGCTATTTTCTCCGGTTGCGGCACTTTATTATATATTATCTGAACCCGGAAAGTAATATTTACAACATGCACTGTCCCGAACCAATTGTGTTTTAAATAAAACCGTCAACGAATTGGCAATCACTCGTTCAGGAGTCAGGAGTTTACAAAACAGTTTGTAATGTAACGACATGGATTTGGAAATGCTTTCAGTAAATTGCCCCTGTAGAGCATATAAATATGTCGTAAATTTATGACTTTGTTAGACATTCGCAGAGAGCATTCGCGCAGAGATGAGACTATGAGGCGCATTTGCTTGCGTCACTTCCGGGTGTCGATCCCGCATATCGTCACAGATTCGCAATTCTTTTTACGAGATCATAACGATGCCATCCAACTCGAACAGGCAATTCTTCATACACACGGTTGCACACTTGGATCGTTCTGGTTGCTATTTTTGTATTTTTTTTAAGGTTAACAAGTCCCATAGTCATAGTGGAAATGAAACCGCAGTTTAGCTCATAGATTTATAGTACTTACCTAGTTATTTGGCATAGGTGTGTAAATTGAGAATGCTTTCGGTGGGCTGGCTGTCCATATTTATAACGTTATTCCACAAAATAATGTAAAGATTTATTACTAACAATAAAACTAGTTGTCAGTGCTTTCACGTGGGCAGTGAATAGCGATAAAATAAAGAGTTTTTACTAGTATATACTAGATTAGCGTAAAGAGAATGTTCACTTTTTAGTTGCAAATTGTCAGTTCCACGAAACAAATAAGAAATACTTATTATTCCCAGATATTCTATAGAACAACATTCAATACTGTAATTATCATTTTGTTCCACTGTGTAACAGTTTTATAGAACAAATAATGGGAATCACTCCTGGCAAGAAAATGGTCACCCTATTTTTTAATACTAAATCATTGTACAACTAAATCTCTTGAAAATCAAAGGCCTGTGTCTAAGCCCGGAAACGGCAGTGAATGGGTTCCACGAAGCCGTAGAAGAAGTACCAATGGTAGACTGGACATACTACTTTCCTAATAATTAACGAAAGCAAAAGTGTGCAAATAGCGAGGGTATATACTTACTATGAATCGGACAACGTTTATAAAGTTTTTGTGCTTCGGATCCCCACGGTCCCAGAGTCGGCGTGGATCGGCTGGGTCACCACGGTCTAGCTTGTCCCAAAAGCGCCAGCCGTTTATCTCGCCACGCTTGCCTCAACGACATAATCCGTCTGGCTCTTGCCAGCATCAACGTACCGTCTACATTGGAACCGGTTGGGCTAGCACGTGATGACGGCAAGAGACCTGACGGAATGACGTTAGTACCTTGGCAAATGGGACGGCCGCTTATTTGGGACGCCACTTGTGTGGACACCTTGGCACCGTCCCACTTAGCTACTAAGTCATTGAAGGCGGGCGCGGCGGCTGCAACGGTCGAAACAGCAAAACGCCGCAAATACGCAAATTTAGCAGACAGCTACATATTTGCGGCTTTTGCTGTTGAGACTCTGGGGCCGTGGGGATCCGAAGCACAAAAACTTTTTAAATTTTTAAAAAGTAAACTTGTCCGATCCACAGGTGACCATAAGGCTGGCTCTTTCCTCGGTCAACGTATTGGTGTTGCCATACAACGAGGAAACGCAGCCAGCATTATGGGCACCCTGCCCATTAGCAACGATCTGAGAGACATTTGTAAATACAAGTTTTTAGGTTTAGATTAAGTTAATTTAAGTTTTTTTTTGTCTTTTAAAATATGTTTCTGTAAATATGTATATTTTGTGTAAATAAATAATAAAAAGTGAAAACTTACTATGAAAAACAAAAAATTAACAGGTTAGGTAATCCCTGTCCTATGACTATAAGGCATGCGTCCCTGGGGTACCTACTTATACGCACTACACTATATGGAAATTATCGATCAAATTTGGTTGGGAAAACAGGTATATTGTGGTTTGGGCACGACCGACCTTTTCTCTAATGGGTAAGATAGAGGTAAGCTTTTTGCATTTTGTCAACCGCAAAGACAATAACATTTGCTGTCGTAAAGTAACCCGGGCCGGCCCAATTCGTAGCCGTTTTCATTCCAACTAACAACGATATAACTTCATTATCTGGTACAAACATGTACTGAGAAATATGTCAAAATATCATCTACATACATATTATATCATCTACATATATATTTTTATATATTTTAATTTCACCTACTAGCATAAAAATACAAGTTAAAAATAATAACCCTGCTAATCAACCCCTCTCTTATAACCAAATCAAGTTATGGTTTGTAATTCAAATATTCTAAATGATATTGATGAAGCGGAGGTTGCGGTATCTTTCCGGTGTAGTATACAGGATCTCAAAAACCATGTACCTTTGAATAAATTGAACCTAACTATTGCATCGCAGAATATCAGGAGCGTTTATGGAAATTTTGATGATTTTATACTTACCTTAGCGGATCTTGATTTTCAGATTGACATATTGATTCTTTCAGAATGTCGCATTTCTACCCATAAACCTATCCCCCAACTTGATGGCTACTTATCTCAATTTACGACCAATAATCTTAATCAGAATGACGGAGTGGTGGCCTATGTCAAATCTCACTTAAATGCAAAAACTGATGAAATCAAAATTGAGCACTCAACCTGTGTCCAAATTATAATACAAAATACTGTAATTCTCGGCATATATCGCTCACCTTCCAACTCCAATGCACAAAACTTCATAAATGCTCTTAATAACCATCTTGATACGCTAAAATCTTTTAAAAATATTATTATAACAGGTGATCTAAACATAAACCTTATTACAAGAGACTAAGAACCTACTCATGAAAATTTAAATAGACAATATTACCTCAACATGCTCTCTTCTCATGGTATTCTACCTGGTCATACCATACCTACCAGACTTACTAATTGTTTAGACCATTTTATGCTAAAGATAGAAACCCAAAAAACGGCCGCACATATAGCTATTCTCAATACCTCGATTACTGACCACCTTACTATATTCCTGGCATTAACGACTGATAAATTGACTGACTTTTCTTCTAGGAATACCGTATCTATCAATTATGAGAAAGCCATTAAAAACCTTTTAGACAAAAACATTGAAGCACTACTTCTAAGTTTTGATCCATATTATGTAGTACATCAGCTGATTAGCAAACTAAATCAATCCATTGAAGAGAGCATAATCACCAAACCAATACCGAAAAGTCAACGTGTCATTAAGCCATGGATTACGCCTGGTATACTGCGCTGCATTAGAAACCGAAATAGACTACAACTTAAAGTACGTTCAGAACCACATAATGAGATTTTGAAGGTTATATACGGGAGGTACCGCAACTTTTGCAATAACTTGATTAAAAAACTAAAACGCAAATATGAAAGGGACGAACTGACAAACTCTGCTAAAAACTCAAAAACTCTCTGGAAAACCATTAAAAAGATAACACACTATAAATCTACAAAAAGTAAAAATAATGAATTACTTAACATCAAACCATCTCCAACAGCCTCTGTCAATTACGTTAATACATTTTTTGCGGAGATTGGCAAAACTCTGGCGGAGGATTTTAGTAACAGCTTAAATTACTCGGACGATAATACACACAATGAATACATGCCCAATTGGACTACTTCATCCTTCGTCCTCTTGGACACTGACCCAAGAGAAGTGAGTGATATTATCATGAGCCTAAGAACAGAAAGCGCCCCTGGATGGGACAATATACCAACCAAATTTATCAAGCTGTTGAAAAATGATTTGGCCCCTATTATTAGTCACCTAGCAAATCTCTGCTTTAACACAGGAATTTTCCCTGGTCCACTTAAACAATCTATTGTAACTCCGGTGTACAAGGGTGGTGAGAGAGACGATGTCAACAACTACAGGCCTATATCAGTACTGCCAGCTATCTCCAAAATAATAGAAAAACTAATCAATAATAGACTAATGGTGTACTTGGAAAAATTTAATATAATTTCTGAATTACAGTTTGGTTTTCGGCGTGCTAGATCCACGGAGGATGCAGTCCTATCACTCACGAATTTAATTATTGATAAAGTAGACGCGGGAAAGAAATGTTTAGCTGTATTTCTTGATTTAAAAAAGGCTTTTGACACCGTTTCTCTCCCCACTCTTGTGCGCAAGATGGAGTGCGTTGGTATTAGGGGAACTCCTTTAGCATTGCTGACTAATTATCGTTTTGGTCGCACTCAGAAAACTAAGGTGGGCGACTACAAAAGTGAAGAAGTTGACATCACTTTTGGCGTCCCCCAGGGGAGCATCCTGGGGCCCACGTTATTTTTAATCTACATCAACGACCTGATTAACCTAAATATAAATCGTGGAAACATCCAATCTTATGCTGACGACACTGTCATCGTTTTTGAGGGAGAGTCTTGGGAGTCAGTGTTCGAGTGTGCTAATGATGGTCTTTGTAAGATATCCTCTTGGCTTAAAACTAACCTTCTCACTTTAAATGTTAACAAAACGAATCACATATGTTTTACGAAATACAACAGCACTCAACCACTGATTAGTCTGAAACTTAAACTACACACTTGTTCATATGCTGATCGTTCTCTTTGTAACTGTATGGATATTGAGAGGGTGGTTCACACTAAGTACCTTGGTGTCATATTCGACCAGCGCCTTTCCTGGCATAAGCATATTGAATTTGTAAACGTTAGAATTAGAAAACTCATATGGATGTTTAAGATTCTGAGACATATTGCAACTAAGTCACTTTTAAATCAACTTTATGTAACTTTAGCGCAATCCATTATGAGCTATTGTATCACTGTCTGGGGAGGGGCAACTAAAACTAAATTTCTTGAGGTTGAGAGGGGACAGCGATGTCTCTTGAAGGTAATGTACCTAAGCCTTACAGATTTCCCACTAACGAACTTTATCAGATTAGTGACCAGTTATCCATGAGAAAGCTGTATATCCTCTGTACAATACTAAAATTACATAAAACATTAAAGTTTAACCCTGCGCTTCTTACGAGAAGACGAAAAAACATTGTTGCCCCACTTACAATATGTAAGTCCATGTTTGCTAAAAGACAGTATAAAACTCAATCTGCATACCTTTATAATAAAATAAATGACAAAATTAACATATACCAGCAACAAACCTGTAAAAAATCTGTAACGGAATGGTTGAAGACACTTAGCTACGAAGATACTGAACTTCTAATTTATCATGTATTAAACTAAATATAACTTTATAGTAAACATAACAATGTTCAAATGTATGTAATATATATATATATATATATATATATATATATATATATATATATATATGTGTATATATGTATATGTGTGTGTTACGTATATATGTGTATATGTATATACATTTATATATATTAATAAGTAGTACGTACGGCTGACGTCGTAGATGCGCCTGAAAGTTTCACTTTATCCCGTTGTTAATAATATCCAAAGTTACTGGCGTTTTCTGTGGCATTTGCACTCACACACACACACACACACACACACACACACACACACACACACACACACACACACACATACACACACACACACACACACACACACACACACACATACACACACACACTCACCTTTTCAAAATTACAGGCTCACGACAATATTCGTGAAGCCCGATTTTTCATAACTGTTTAAAATGTAAATTCCTTTTAACTTTAGCTTTATAAGTATCGTTTGTTAAGAAACAACTGTCTTGTTTTTGGAGGAGCGGGACTTCCTGCTACAGGTATTTCAATACTTACTAGGAAGTCCCAACCTTGACACTATTTATGCACAATTGTAAACGAAAATAAATATTTTCATTTTTTTTCATTTTTCATATATGACGAACGCATAAAAATCAGTTGTTTTGTCCGAATACGAAATATATATAAATTCGACGTTCGTATCGTGCCGTCCCTTTCACTCTTCTGTTTAATGCTGTTAGCGTGAACGGAACGGCCCGATACGAGTACAAAGTGCGAGTGCAAAGCCTGGGTTAATAAATTTGCTCATATTGTCCATTCAATGTAGCCCTTTTAGCAAATAATCAATCAATAGAACACCTTCACTGTCCCAAAACACGGTCTCCATTAACTTGAAATTTTTCTACTTTAAATTTCTTCGATACTCTCTCTCCCCCTTTTTAAAGCACGGCATAATTATTTGGATTCTGGATCATATTGACGGACACATGTTGCATCTACAGACGATCCGGTTGCAAATTTCGTCTAGATTCCCTTCGGCTAACTCCAAATAATTCTTTCCAAAATGTAACCCGTTCCTTATATCAATCCGTGTGAGCGTTTTTGCTGGTTGGAGGTAGGTACCTGACGCGCACTTATTTTTTCCATATGTAAAATTCCATGTAAAATTTGTCGTACTCCATTAGTTCCTTACTAATTTACAGTCAAACACATTTCTCGACTGGCATTTACTTCAGTGTTCAGTTCAGTTTTGTACGATTTGCCGCCCCAAACCGTACGAGAAATTTGTACAATGTAATAGGCCTTTAGCCAAAAGAAGTTGCTATATTCAGACACTACACTGTACACTAGACTGTAAGCATAATATCTTAACTCCGCTGGGAAATAATAATTACGAAAAAGGTAAAGAATCTGATGAGTCATATCGTTACCAAAGCTTAATTGGTTATTTGATGTTCCCAATGATAAATACCAGTCCAGAGAGACATAGCTTATGTTGCAATGCAAGCTACTTATCCAGTTTAATTTTGCTAACTATGATTGGCATCTAAAAAGATTTTTCCTTTCTCGTGTTCGTACAGTTGTTCTTCATGCAGAGAGAATGCTGCATAAAATAGCTTTTTATGCTCCAGTGCACAAAGTAATTCCCCTCGTGTTGCGGGTGTCCATGGGCGACGGTGATCGCTCTCCATCAGGTGACCCGTCTGCTCGTTTGCCCCCTCTTATATATATACTAGCTTTTGCCCGCGACTTCGTCCGCGTAGAATTCCAATTTGTGGTAAAGTTTCTTCATCTTTTTCATTATATAAAACAAAAATCCGGCAACGGCAACATCCATCATTATTATCATTTCATCATCATCAGTATCAGTTAGTGAATATTATAAATCCCGTTTATTCTCTATCCCGTGGGAATTTCAACAAATTTGTCCTTATTCTATGCAAATTTTCGCTTATTTTTATCCTGCATTTTCCCCGAGAAAAAGTAGCCTATGTCCTTAAAGGTGTAGCTTTCTACCGGTAAAAGAAGTTTTAAAATCAGCCCCGTAGTTGAATTCACTTATTTTTTTCCCGTGAGAATTTTGCTTTTTCACGGAGAAAAGTAGTCTATATAAATAATAGTTGGTGTAGCTTCCTACTGGTGAAAGAAATTTTCAAATCAGCCCTCAAGTGATATTCACTTCTTTCTATTCCACGGGAATTTTGCATTTTACCGAATAAATAGTAGGTAGCCTAGTTTATACCAATACCAATAAAGGATAGTGTAGCTTTCTATTGGTCATTTGTTTTAAACTCAGCCCCGAAGTTAAATTTACTATTTTCTCTACCGCGGGAATTTTGCATTTATCCGGAAAATAACGTCCTATGTTAATCAAGGACAGTGTATCTTTTCTATTGGTGAAAGACATTTTAAAATGAGCTCCGAAGTTGATTTTTTTTCTATCCGTTGGGAATTTTGTATTTTTCCGGAAAACAGTAGCCTATGTCAATAAAGGATAGTGTAACTTTTTACTGGTAAAAGATTTTTTTTTAATCGGCTCGGAAGTTTCAGAGATTATCTATCCCACAGGAATTTCCAAAAGTCCCGCAATAAGTTTTTTTGCTGTTATGTATGACCATTTACGTTTATACTGAATTTGAAAAGTTTAGTAATTGTAGTTACGGACATAGGATCCAGTTGATTTGAGTATATAAATTCTGATTTATCCTTATCCCGTGGGAATTTTCAAAATTATTGAAATTAGCTTTATACCTATTCTAATAGTCTACTTGCATGCCCAATTTGAACAGTTTAGTAATCTTCGTTTTGGGGATAGGGTCACTTTCGACTGATGAAATATATACATCCCGTATATTCCTTATCCCGTGGGAATTTCGGAAAATTCTTTCTTGTCGGATGCCTACGTCATACAAAGACCACATCCTCCAAGTTTCAGGTCTCTACATACAGCGGTTTAGGCTGTGCGTTAATCCGCCAGTCAGTCATTTAGGACTTCAGGGCAAAGTATTTTATATGTATTTGCATTGCACCAAGCTTTTATGCGAGTTCAACAATGATGTTTGAATACTCAATTCGATTTTATTCGAAAAAGGTTGAACTAACATAAAAGCTTCATCATCATCATCATCATTTCAGCCGTAGGACGTCCACTGCTGGACATAGGCCTCCCTCATTGACGCTCAATCATTACGGTTGGAAGCGACTTGCATCCGCCCTGAACCTGCAGCCTTCATCAAAACGTCCGTCCATCTCGTTGGTGGACGTCCCACGCTGCGCTTGTAAAAGCAAAAGCTTGGTGAAATGCAAATACTTATACATATAATTAGTTATTATCAGAGATCAGAGTGGTTGACAAACGTAGACAAATGGTTTGCAAAATTTGAAGTTTCGTGTCGTTTACATTGTGTCAAAATAAAATGTAATTTAAATCAAAAGCACTAAGGAGTATTGATATCATCTTCGAAGCAAATAACCCCCAAAATAACTTTCTACTCCTTTTTAACCCCGTTTAGGGATGAATTTCAATAAAATACGAAACAAGTCTTCCATCAATTCTGTTAAAGAATGTTTATGCAAAATTTGAAGTAGATTGAACCAAGGAATCACGTTGTCCCATACAAACTTTGCCCCCTTTTTTACCCCCTTAGGAGTAGAACTACGAAAAATCCTTTCTTATCGGATGCCTACGTCATACAAAGAACACACCCTCCAAGTTTCAGGTCTCTACGATCAGCGGTTTAAGCTGTGCGTTGATCCGTCAGTCAGTCAGGACAAAGGATTTTATATGTATAGATAGATGAAAAAAGTAAAATCTTCGTCTGAGACCAAGGGAATCAAGCTCAAACTACCACAAACAGTAGAAATTCATAATATATATATAAGCTGTGTTTCATACTACGAAATCAATAAAACTAGGCAAATCTAGTATATTACATATAGTATACAGGGTGAAATATAAATGGTGATACAAAATTAGTGTTTCTAACCCAAGTTAATGGTGGGTAACAATGCATTAACTCAATTGTTAAAATTAGCCTGATAAAATTTGGGATATACAAAAAAAATACAAAATACAAAATAATTTATTTGACAAAAACAACATTTTACATAAACATTAATATCCATCAGACACCAAACTAGGCTAAGCCTGTATTTTGGTCATCTGCGAGTGCGGTTAACAAAACAATGAAATAATATGATTTTATCTTAAAAACTTTGAATAATTATTTGTTATAGTACATTAAATACGAGCAATTACATATATGTGCGAGTGTTAGTGTGTGTGTGTGTGTGTGTGTGTGTGTGTGTGTGTGTGTGTGTGTGTGTGTGTGTGTGTGTGTGTGTGTGTGTGTGTGTGTGTGTGTGTGTGTGTATGTGTGTGCATTGCTTTTGTTTTCGGGTTGGGATTTATTAACAGTGTTGGTAGGCCCCCAACAAGATGGAGCGACGACCAGGTTAAGGTTGCGGGATCTCGTTGTATGCGGAAGGCACTGGGCCGATCTTTCGGCTGAAGTGATGATGATGAAGGGATTTATTTTATCTTTGTGGCCCTAATAATGTCCTCAGTTTCACAGTAACTTAATGTATTTAACCACCTTTTCACCATTCTTAGTGCACTAGGAACTGCGAGACGTTTTATGTTGCAATATCTGCAGATGTAGTTGTATATACAGCAATGCGAATACTAGGCTGCACTGAAAGTTTCGGGAATCGATTATTTAATGGTACAATAGTGTTTCAAATTTAACCTTTTTATAACCATAGAGGTCTTGTCAACACATTACAGCAGGCGGTTTGAAAAAAAAAGTAGACACTTTTTAGTAATTGTTTTTTAAAACGGACTTGTTGGCGACAAAATTGAAGTAACGCGAGAAATTTTAAGAGCTATGAATTTTTATGATTTTAAGAGTGGTTTATCTCAAAAATAATGCCTTGATCGGACGATTTATGCATTTGGGGAGGGAGTTGCATGAAAGACGACTGTGCATCGCTGGTTTTCCGAATTTTATCGCGATCGTGTGAAACTCAGTGATGATTTTCGTGAAGGGCGGCCCAAATCTGGGGTTACTCAAGAAAACGTCGATGCAGTGCGGGACCTGATCAACAAAGATCGTCATGTCACATATCGTGAAATTCAGTCATGTTTAGGGATTGCAATGAGTCAAATCCAAACTACCTTGCAAACAGAACTGATCGTGAGAAAGCTATTTTCCCGTTGGGTTCCACACCAACTTTCTGATGAACAAAAGGGGGCCTGGGTCAATTGGTGCCGAATAAATTTAGAAAGGTTTAACACAGGAACTTTCAACGCAGTATATAAAATCGTGTTGGGTGATGAAACGTGGATACATGCTTACGAACTTGAAAATAAAAACCAATCACAAGTTTGGGTGTTCGAAAACGAACTGCGACCGACCAAGATTGTTCGCTCCCGAAGCACGGCGAAAAAGATGGTCGCCACTTTTGTCTCGAAATCAGGGCAAGTTGCGACTATTGCACTTGAGGATCGCAAAACGGTTAATGCAGACTGATGTACTACAAATAGCCTGCCTGAAATCGTTGATATACTCAAAATAGAAAACTCCAACCGATGCATCATTCTCATCACGACAACGCTAGCGACTTCACTGCTCGTCAAACAAATGAGTGTTTGGACTATTATAACGCCGAATTAATGACCCATCCACCATACAGCCACGACTTGTAGTCTTAATGATTGCTATACATACCCTAAAATTAAAGATAAGCTACGCGTTCAGCGATTTCTTTTACTCGAAGCAGCAGTGGACACCTTAATTAGTGCCATTTCGGGGACTACATCTTTGGAGTGGAAGAACTGTTTCAATAATTGGTCTAAGCGAATGAAAAAATGTATAAATATGCTTGGAGAATACTTTAAAAAACAGTAAACGTACATTGAAATCTTTACGCTGGTCCATTTTTTGTATTCCCGAAACTTTCAGTTTGACCCACGTAGGCGGGTGATCTTCTAGCAAGAGCTGATCTACATGGAGGGAGCGGGAGCTTGTAGTGACGTTTTCTAAGGATTTTCTCGTGAAGATCCGTGCTGAGGATATTAGTATGCGCACGAGAGACTGCTTTAACAACAAATAGCTGCCTTACCCTTAGAAGTTTCGTTTCATGAAACAGTAGATTTGTGGAATACCGAAATGGTTTTTTGAGCATCACTTTAAGAGGGTACGATGGCTGAGAGACTTTTGAGAAATAGGTATTTTAATGAAATGTCGCTGTCTCGCCCGAACCCCTCCGAATCAGTACAGCCAGAGCGGGACAACTGCAGCTCAGACCGTTAATAGGCGCGTAAAATTGATCAAAACAGCATTTCGTAATCCCCTGTTTTCTTCTCGAAAACTGGACCAATAAAATTATTTTTTTTGAAATATAATTAGAGGATAGATTTAGCTATGCCCCTATGTTTTCCTTTTTTTGTTTATATGAGGGATTCTTTTCTGATGAGTGTCTGAAAATGACGTTGAAATTGGGCAATTTTTTCAGTTTTTGAAAGCTCATATTTCTTATGTTAATTGAAATATGGAAAAAAACGAAACCTAGGGGCATAGCTGTGGTAGATACAGATTACAAAGTAAAAAAAATTTGGCTCTAAAGCCATTATCCAGTGAGGAAACAAGGGATTACGTTTGTATGGAGAAATGGTGCGCATCGTATCCTCTTAATTACAGCTCTCTGAGCACGCTCCAAAAGCAGTATGTGACTTTTTGCAGCACAGCCCCATACGGCCACTCCATACTGCATGATGGATTGACAAACCGCATGGTACACAAGCGTGAGTATCTCATGTGTGGCGCAGTTCCGTAGTCTCTTCATTACATAAATGAGTTTCCTAACTCTTGCAGCGAGAGCGGTGATGTGCTGTACGAAAGAGAGGTGTTGGTCAAATAGAAGGCCTAAGTATTTGACAACATTTTGCCTTTTTATGACCTGACAGTCACATATATAGGTATATACTTTGTTGCAATGAAATAGAGACGTAACAACTCACCTTAGACGTAACAATACAATACAATACAATGACTCTTTATTGTACACCAGGAATAGTAAGCAATACAGAAAACAGGTACGCAGAGAGAAAGATACAAGGTAAGCAATAGGCGGCCTTATCGCTTAAGAGCGATCTCTTCCAGGCAACCCTTTACCAGAAAGAAGGAAAGACTAGTTTACAGCAGGTGGTGCATCAACAGTGCATATATGCGTAACATAGATATATTATGTTTAACCAGTATTTAGTTTTTATGTTCATTTTTGTTATTCTATGCACAGTGGAGTTCATAAAGTTTGTATTTTATTTTAGGTATGTAGAAGAAGTTGAACTGTTTCTTTATAAAGCGGCTATCGTATGTTTTATGTGGCCCTTTTTGAATGTCAGCTCCATGAGGTTTATCTTAAGTAGTTTATCGCTGCGCAAAGATAGAGCTAACCTAACCGCTCTAGGGATTCTTTACATTTACCGTGTTACCACAAAAAACTTATAACTATATAGAACCGTTGATGTGTTTATATGTTCAACAAATGTCAGTTCAGAAAACTGTTAGTTTGTCCAAGAGGACTCGATTTGTGGCATTCGAACATGGCAGATGTAGACAGTATCTAATTTTGGTATTTCTGTTTCTTTGGCTAGTTGTAGTATAATTTTGATAGTGTTTTATGCGGCGAATAACCTTAACTGTTACAGTGATCACAAAATTCTATATTGCTCTCGTTTCTGTCATTTTTTAATGCGCATGTTGTCTCCACGTGGTTTCTGGAAATTTACTATCAAGTTGCAAAAACTACAATCACCGTACAACGTCGCTCCTAAAGTGAGCAATTACTGACATTGGCACAAGCCTAGTGGCCGCCATTAAGGAAGAAGAAGAAGCCTTTATATTGCCCCTGCTATGACTGCTACGATAACTAAGGATACCTAGTAAGTTTGTTCGGTAAAATCTGAACATTTACTTAACTTATCAATATTTATTTGTAAATTCTAAAAATATTAGCTGAATTTAGATTATTTACATCGCTAATGAGTGCAGTCAACTCTACACACACTACACACTCTCACACTCTATTCACTCTACACCCAGTAAACTAACATTTTTCTGTGCAGATACGGTTTTAAAATTTAATTTAATATTCTTCTTACATTTATTTCTGATTTTTACAAATAAAAACAACCTTCTTACTGTAAGTAAATACTTCGAAAGTTCCCACTTTGCCCTAATACCACAACTCCGTCACAATATCTGGCTAATATATACCTACCATTACCCTTACTTTATTATTTTCTGCTTTATTTTACTTGCAACGCGTTTCTTCTTTCGTTACATTTTGCATATTTTCGAGTTTTGCTTTCTCTCCTTCAAGTTCTCTGATTTAATTATTCATAAATTATTCTCGTAGCGTTGTTTTTAATTGTTATAATAAATTCTATTTCAAGAGCGTATTTTTGTCAAATAAAATGGTGTAGGTACTTTTAGAATTGTTAAGTCCGATAGATAGTAATTTTTAAGTAAGAATAAAGTCAGTTCACAAGGACGCGTCTCGGCACGTTTTAACAATTAAGTCAAATGAGTAGTTTTTGATGTACCTATTCTCTCAATGAAATGTCGTCTCAATATAAACTGACCCTTAGAAAAACATTTAACAAAGAAGCAGTGATCGTAAAAAGAGTGTGCGAGTTGACGTTTTCATCAAGACAAGATGTCGTTTTGATAAGCGACTTATTTTAAGATCGCTGCTTCACTTTACTGCTGTGCTGAGCGGCACTTTAGTTTATATTTGTAGACCATGAAACCAAAACAAATAAGTGACAGGAAATATTTCTACAATAATTGTATCTATTCATTGGAACTGTCCTTCTAGTTCAATTATATTAAATACTACAGAAACTAAAACCAACGACAATAAAATTTATTAAGTATTAAGAACTCTATTTAGTGTTAACATAATTATTTCCATTCAAAAACTAGTCATTCAAAGATGAAAAACAAAAAAAGACAGAAAAATACACATCTCATTCTGCTCAAAATGAGTTTCATCAATTAGAGAGCATGTGCTCAAGGGCAAATATACTGTAATAAATACATTTCAGTATCAATAGTCAGAGCGCACGTGAGTATGACAGATCGAAGTACGGAAATTGTACTGTAAGAAACTGAGAGCAGAAGCACAAAAGGGTATGTAGCACAAAGCTAAGCGAAAGGATGAAACAGAGAGTTAACCTGGGTATCTGCAGGGCGATTTCGTCGAGACTGTCGACGGGCGCGCTGAGCGGCCGCTCAAGCAGGCGCGACGGAGCTGTGACCGTATCCAAAGCCATATTTCGGCTGTTTCTCGGGTTCCTATTGTTCTTCTTTCTCTTCTCTTCAGCGCGGCGCAGATTGTGGAACCGAAAGAAGAACATCGACATTATATCACGTTTATAGGTACGCTCGGCAAGGACGCTCGTGTCTGTCCGTGAGAACTGAATGGAATGAATACAATGGAAACTTCACTGATGTCTCAGCAGGTAGATTTTCACTGACACTTTTTAATGTTATTCAGTTTTATGCAAAATAATGGTTTTAAACGAAAAATGGAAATTTACGTGATAAGGAGATTAAGGCTATCAATAAGTTCCTTGTACCTGTGCTAAGTACTTGATGCATTATTATATGTATATATATATAGGAAAATTTTGGTGTAATCAATACTAAGTTTGAATGTCTCTCGGATTCTGGCGACCTACATTTCATTTCAATTGTGGGGAACGTCGGCCTATGAATAATGTATAACGTTCTAGGTCCACCTTTAGGGCAGGGTTTTGTACGTAGATATGCTGTATATTAATTATCGTAGATATTCAAGAGACATTTGTTATATCATAAAACATTATGAAGTAGTAGATCATCCATACTATATTCAATATTTTTTGTCAGTTGTGTTGTTTTTATTAGGTAAACTAGCAGCATATAAATTTTAATTAGTAATTTTATTACAATGAGAATTACTATTAGTCTCTTTTAAAGTGTGAACTATTTGCGTATACGTAAAAGTTATGTGGTGATGCTCGCAATGCATTTTAAATAATGCAATAAGCAAATAGCGCATAGAGAGCGTCGCAGGATTAATCAGTTGACTGAGTCTCTCATAGTTCAACTAAGTCGAAAAGTTGTGCTTTTTGCTGAACCGCTAACACTCTCTCGTCTCGGCCATATCTTTTCCAAATTAGCTGTACCCAAAGTTATATAGTTATGATAAATCTCTTAGAAATATAACTATAATAAATAGTACTTAGGTATATAAATACGTTTACTTTTAGTTTACCACTGACAGATGGCTTGCCTTCATTTCATTTCCAACTTTAACTTCATACAAACAAAGTAGCTATTACAAAATCTGCAAACGTGGGTAACAGTATTCTAAAATTGGCTTTATTTGTAGGTTGTTAAAGTCGAATATGAAATGAAGGCAAACCATCTGTCAGTGGTAAACTTTATGTAATTGTATTGTAGGTACTAAATAAAAAATACACACACTCTTAATAGTTATTTGTTATACAAGGGGGGAAAGTTGTATTTTACCTGCGAGTGTCCATTTGAAACACAAGCTTTCGAAAGGATTCTATGATTGACCACGAGCGAAGCGAGTGGTTCAAAAATAGAATCCTTTCGATAGCGAGTGTTTCAACACACGAGACATAAAATAACTTTTCACCCGTGTATAACACAAAACTTTTCACCTCACTACAGCGAGGAAAATAAGAATAAAAGGGTTTCTACTATCAATTATTATTTATTTATTCACTCGAGTCACTAATTTTTAATAACAAAATAAGTAGAAAAACAAGCAAATATTTAAAGTTGACGGCTTAATTGAAAAGTTTTGGATTAAGTTTTTCTTTATTATTTCGGATGAGTTTTGTTCGCACATCGACTTACTTGGACTGTCAGAACATTTTATCCGTTTTTACAACAAGAATGAAGGTTAATGTTGAATGCTGATACTTATGAATTAAAATAAAGTTGTAAGACTGTTTAGTGTTTTTTACTCGATGCAATTCATTAATTGTGATGTTAAAAATTCAGCACTTTTAACGTTTTACGTTTTGTTAGCTGTCAAATATCACTTAAGCTGCCTTCAAATGTCAAAACTCTTTCTTCACATGTGGATAAAAAGTGATTTTCTCAATAGATGTCAAACAAACAAAAAGGGCTTTCCGAGCTAGTGAGGTGAAAAACATATTTCGTAATCTGTGAGTTCATAATATAATATTTTTTAAAAAATAAGAGGGATATTCATAAATTTAAAATAAATTTGCACCATAACACCAAAATGGCAATAGGAGTGAATGGAAATCGGAAACAAAATAATGAATAATCATTTGAGGCAACTAATGGTATTAAAACAACATAAATTTACATTGTTTTTGAAAACTATGGTAAACTTTGTAAAGTAATATGGCATAGATCGATAGAACGTTTGAAGCCCTACAACACCTTAACTGATGTTTGATATGGGTAGGTATTTGTTTTAAAAAAGCCAACAGTAACACAAGAAAACATAAAGAAACTCATTCGCAATAGCTAGAGTGGCAAAAAGTGGCAACATCGATTCACGAAGGAAGTGTAAAAGATGACATTTCTCTTCCTTTTATTATTCCTCAAGTTCTCTGTTCGTACCCTATATCTTATGTATAAAGACTTGTATAATAAATAAATGCTAAAAGCTGAAACCTTTTTGTTAAAATTTTAACTTTAGCAGAGTCATGGTCATCATCATCATCATCATCATTTCAGCCGAAAGACGTCCACTGCTGAACATAGGCCTCCCCCAAGGCTCGCCAAACAGATCGGCCCTGCGCCATCCGCATCCAATGCGTTCCCGCTACCTTCACCAGGTCGTCGCTCCATCTTGTTGGAGGCCTACCTACACTGCGTCTTCCGGTCCGCGGACGCCACTCGAGAACCTTTCGGCCCCATCGGCCGTCAGTTCTACGGGCGATGTGCCCTGCCCACTGCCACTTAAGTCTAGCGATTCTTCGAGCTATGTCCGTGACTTTAGTTCTTGCGCGGATTTCATCATTTCTAATGCGATCCCGCAGAGAAACTCCAAGCATAGCCCTCTTCATCGCCCTCTGATTGACCTTGAGCTTCCTTATAAGACCCATCGTTAGCGGCCACGTCTCAGTGCCATAAGTCATCACTGGCAACACACACTGGTCAAAGACTTTTGACTTGAGACACTATGGTATATCGGATGACAAGATATTGCGGAGCTTCCCGAACGCTGCCCAGCCGAGTCTAATTCGTCGATTGACCTCTTTCTCGAAATTGCACCTATCCAATTGGATTGTATGTCCCAGATAGATATAGTCGTCAACAACTTCGAGCAAAGTATCACCGATTACGACGGGAGTTAGTACAACATGGGCGTTCGACATGACCTTCGTCTTGTCCATGTTCAATTTAAGACCAACTCTCTCGGAGACTCTTCCGAGGTCAGCGAGCATCGCACTGAGGTCCTCCAAGGTCTCAGCCATAAGCACCACGTCGTCGGCAAATCGAAGGTGAGTGAAGTATTCGCCATTTACATTGATGCCACGCCCTTCCCAGTCCAGAGTCTTGAACGCATCCTCTAGTGCAGCGGTGAACAGTTTCCGAGAGATAACATCTCCTTGTCTGACTCCCCGCTGCAACAGAATGGGCTTCGACATCTTTTCCTGAAGTTGGACGGACATTGTGGCGTTATTATACAGACATTTCAACACTTCGATGTACCGGTAGTCTACTTGGCACCGTTGGAGAGACTGCAGTACAGCCCAAGTCTCGATCGAATCGAAGGCCTTCTCGTAGTCCACAAATGCCAGGCAAAGGGGGCGGTTATACTCCTCGGTTTTCTGTATAACCTGCCGCAACGCATGTATGTGGTCCACGGTGCTAAAGCCTTTTCGAAATCCGGCTTGTTCGGGAGGCTGGAAGTCGTCTAACCTGCGCGCGAGACGATTCGTGATGACTCTCGAAAACAGCTTGTAAACATGGCTCAGAAGTGAAATGGGTCTATAATTCTTCAATAAGGTATTATCGCCTTTTTTGAAGAACAGCACCACTACACTATTACACGTTCTCTCCAACCAACGTTGCTTGAGCCCACAGGCATTGCAAGAGACGATGGCAAGAGACCGGATGGTATGAGTCTGATTCCATGGAAGATGGGTCGGGTGCTGGTATGGGATGCCACTTGTTCAGACATGCTGGCCCCTTCCCATCTCCATGGTACTTGCAACAGACCTGGTGCAGCTTCAGAAGCGGCTGAAAAGGCGAAAAGACTGAAATACAGGGGTCTAGGCAGCGAATACGGTTTTGTCCCATTCGGTGTCGAGTCGAGACCCTTGGTCCGTGGGGTCCTAGCGCCTTAAAGCTCTTTAAGGAAATTTCTAAGAGGTTAGTCGACGTCACAGGTGATCGAAGAGCTGGCAGCTTCCTCGGACAAAGAATTCGCTTAGCTATTCAAAGAGGAAACGCTGCCAGCATCTTCGGCACCTTGCCTAAGGGGACTACCTTTCATAATATGTTTTAGTTATATTTTATATTTTTGTTTTCTTTTTCTTATTGTACATATTTTTTATTTAGTCTAGGATAGTTGTACATATGTAATATATATTTAGTTATTAATGGATTAATTGTCATACGCCTGATTCAATAAATTATATTATTAGTAAAGTAAAGGTACTTTAAAACCTTAATCTAATTACAAAATTAGGACACAAGTAGCCGGTAACGATTTGAAAAAAAGAATGTGCTTTGTAATGACGGTTTGACAGTTCTTGACATTTTTGACGGTTCTGTCACTCGCGGCCGCCGTCCGCTACACGATCCTGCGTATCGATCCAACATTCCCCAACAAATAAATTATAACGTCAGGGTTGATGCTGTTACCCAACCTCTTCTACGTAACGTTCTTTACTAACCGATTTATCTAAAGACCCTCTAATGCAACAACCTAACAAAACAATGCCTCCAAGACTGATACAGTTGCTAACCAACCTGTTTTAATACCGGAACATACTTCGCCGATCGGTTCAGCTGAAGTAACGAGATCCTCAAAGGCAACAACCTGGTAATAACTCCACAGTTAATACATTACTCGACCATGCACTTCCACCACCGAATCCTTCATCTTCATCCAGTTTACCTGAAGTAATAAGAAATAACCTATCTCAATAACCTATCATTAGTACTATGGAACCGCAGTACACATCACCACAAAAGTCTTTGGAAAAAGTTTTGGGAGTGATTGTTCCCTTTGATAAATTATAACTGATTGTTCCATCTCCTTTTTCTTAAGAGGAGTTTGTTTTGGCCGGAAAATTTGGAGAAGTAATAAGAGAGTGAAACGAGAGAAAATTCCATCAACAGTAACAAGCAAAGCTTGGAAAGAATATCACAAAAAAAGGAAACTGAGAAAAATAAAAAAAACAGCAAGAAAAAGATGAAAGAGCGCATGGGACAGAGAATAGAAAAAAAAAAGAACAGTTAACCAATGAAAAGAAAAATAAAAGCAAGACTAAGACAACTAAAAAAACTATTCAAGAAGATTCGACTGCAGAACAGTCAGATGTGGAGATTTCATACGCTGAAAGTGATATTATATTAGTTATAATTTAGAAGATTACGAAGAGAAAGAACCAGAAAGAGAAAAAATAATAATAAAAACAGAGAATCAAATAGACTATGATTCCATAGACTCGGATTTAGAGAATTTGCCCTTAAGCAAAACTTCATCTTTAAAGGCAACTAAACCAAATAAAAACAGGAAGTTTTCGATAGGAAATTTCGTAATAAGGCAAGATAGAAAGCTTGAGAAAGAACGACTACGAAATAAGTACAATGACATTGACTACTGGAAATTCTTTTTCTCAAACATGCTATGAAATATTGACGTTATGTTCTTTATAATACGCCACGAAGGGTCACGTTGCAGGTGCAGGTGCAGCCGGTGGTGGGGGACCGCCTAGACGAGAGGTCAATAATGGAATTTCATACAACTTTGCTGGCCAAGGCCAGCAAAGTGATCGTCTATTGTTTCATACCATGACGTTTATAGGTCTATGGCATCATAGCATTTAGCCATTAAAAAAAACTATTAGCAATATTTGCGTTTTGGTTCATTAAGACATTCTGCCACTACGCTTATTTAAGGTAAGGTAAGATGATGATGATGATGTTGATGGTGTGATGATGATGGTGATGATGATGATGATGATGGTGATGATGATGATGATGATGGTGATGATGATGATGATGATGGCGATGATGATGATGATGATGAGATGATGATGATGGTGATGATGAGATGGTGATGATGATGTTGATGATGATGATGATGATGGTGATGATGAGATTATGATGTTGATGATGATGATGATTATGATGATGATGGTGATGACGATGATGTTGATGATGATGTTGATGACGATCATGATGGTGATGATGATGATGGTGGTGATAGTGATGCATGTTTGAGAAAAACTCTATACAAGCCTTGGCCACGAACAGGGATTGCCGGCCTCGTATTCTAGATGGCCTCGTTAACACTCGGCCATCTATAACTACTCGGCCGGCAATCCCCTATTTCGCGGCCGCTGCAGTAATGTACTATTAAATGGCCTAACCCGCCTGATAAATTTTTCTATAAGCTCAAGGAAATAATGGAAGTGATAAAGGAACCTATAAATGTGAGAGTATTTTATAGAATACTAGAAATGGATAAATATTTACCAAATATTATGTACGGCTTTTAAAACAGATCTCATATAACATATATATTATATAACATATAATAGGTACTTAGGTAGTTAATCTTTATAAAAGGATCTCAATTAATAAAAAACTAACTAAATAATATTTACTACTAAAAGATCTCGTTGGTATTTGTGCCAAAGCAACTTAGAAATTGAAAACGATCTCATTTATGTTGCCTGTTATGTTTTTGATTGAATTTACTACAAGTTAAATAAGATACACTACAGAAATTATATTAGTACAAGGTAGTTACCTAGTTACGACTAGGTATGAGTGATTGTTATACATATAGTTATAATAATTAATTGGCACCACAACCGTACTAACAACAGTCTAACATTTGGTAGCATAGCGTACGGTTGTGGTGCCAAATCTGTAGATGAGCTCTGGTTGAGTTCGAAACGCGTCAGTGTAGTTTGGTGGTGGGGATAGTATAGTTGGGTTTGTGTGATTTGTGTGTCTTCGTACAGTATGGACGTGGAGGGACTGCGTGAACACGCGTTTCTTACATAAACGTAAGACGACCAGATGGCCTAGTGGTTAGAGAACCTGACTACGAAGCTTGAGGTCCCGGGTTCGATTCCCGTGTCGGGGCAGATATTTGTATGAAAATACGAATGTTTGTTCTCGGGCCTTGGGTGTTTAATATGTATTTAAGTATGTATCTATCTATATAAGTATGTTCATCCGTTGCGTAGTACCCATAACACATAAAGGTTAACTGGAAGAGATCCCTTTATGGGATAAGTTCGCCTTTGTACATTTGTTTTTCTTGTTAACTGTTATTTTTCATGTTTTACGTACAATAAAGAGTTTTACATACATACATACAACACATTACTTTGGGACTAGGTCAATGGTGTGAATTGGCAATCGATGAAAATTTTAAATGTGCTTGAATATTTTTATACCGGTAGGAATAACGTTCCTTATTAAAAGGAAAACATTACAGATTTATTGGTTGCGTCATATAATTATAAAAAATAAAAACAATTTATTAAATCTGGGACAGCTTAATACGGACACGAACCTTAGTCCGTCGCATATTGAAAAAAAAAACCAGATGTGACTTTGACAGCTTGTCATAAACAAACGTACATAACCTTAGCTTGCGATTTTGCGCCCGTGTCTTTCTCCAAGTTTTCGGTATTTTCCCTGGATATCTTTTAATTTTTCAACTGCTTATCCACACTGGACCTCTGATATTGCCTGCTATGACGATAACTCTTGCATTGTACCCTGGACCTGACCTTTATAGCTGCTACGACGACTTGGAACTGATATACTGATTAACTCAAATTTGTAAACTGTGAAATATGAATAGAAACACTGATTTTGTTAGAGCGGACTTATCAAATCTGCCAAAAGTAGATATGATTATGCTCATGGAGTTTATGAAGAGTAGTGACAAGTATAATGTCGCTGAAATTAGAGGTGCTAAAGCTTTAATGTAAGTACTGTACTCAACCTAATCGCGTGTTTATCTCAATTTGTCAATGTCACATCTGGTTTTTTTTTCAACATGCGACGGACTAAGGTTCGTGCCCGTATTAAGCTGTCCCAGATTTAATAAATTGTTTTTATGTTTTATAATTATATGACGCAACCAAAAAATCTGTATTTTTTTCCTGTTAATAAGGAACGTTATTCCTACCGGTATACAACTATTCAAGCACATTTAAAATTTTCATTGTCCTGTGATATTTATTTATTTATTTATTATTATAACTATCGTAAGTTCGCGGGTGAGCAAAGTAATTGTTTCAGTTCATTAAAATGGACCTACGCAAAGTATGCCTGATTCAATAAATTACTCACTCATAGTGAAAATAAACGGATCACTCACGTCTTAAACGTCGTTTTTGACAATTGTTTGTTACTTATATTTACTTAAGTAGGTATGTGTGTGTGTGTGTGTATTTGTATGATTAATAATACACTTTAGCACGAAAAAGATGACTAAACGACCTTTAAGATAAATTAAGTACCTACCTATACACATACATGAGGGATTTGAACTCTAGTAGGTACTTTTACAGTTTCATGAAACAAAGGGCAAGTATCCGTTGGTGAAACACAGAATCAAAGATATTTGAATATAAATACATCATCGTCTGATTGAAGCCTCGCCGGTCTGACCTCAAGGCTTAATCACAAACTTAATTATGGAATAAGATGAGGTCGACGCGACCGAAGTTGACAATTTATTTATCAAACATAATTTAGGTGGTAACCGAGTAGCCACAGATAAATTTTAATGTTAGTCATGAAAATTATAACGTAAAGCAGCTTTTCCCTAGGGGAAAGAAAGCTTATATTTATTCACCACTTGCAGCTAAAAATCTGTTTTAAGTCAATGCATTTTTCAAAATAAGTATGGCTTCATCGATACAATCGATTTCACTAATGTCAAAGCTAAAGAAGACACTACCAATTGCGCTATCCCGCGGGAACTATGCAATTTACAGGATAAAAACTATCCTATGTCCTTTTCAGTGTCTCAAACTATTTCCATGACAAATTTCCTCTAAAACAGTTCTGCGGTTTAAGCGTGAAGAAGTAATAGACAGACAGACAGATATACTTTTGGATTAATAAAATTAAAAGTATGGATTAGTTAACCGTTGTTACTCAGGATTCACCGGCCCAAACGCTCGAGCACACGAGGAGGTTATCTGACTCATATCTTGTATTTAAGTCGATAAACCAGTTTAAATTCGACAGTCACACACATTTTGACACTACTAAATTGAACTTAAAACTAAAAGTAAATTGTTTGCTGTAAACTTTCTATGATGTAAACAACTATTCTTTTACTACACTCTGAATTGAAGAGAAGAGCTTCATTGCTTCACGCTTTACTCCTAAAGATTTATTTAAGACTGAATTCGCCACTCACATTCGCCATGCACGCCTGCGCCTGCCTAACTAACCTAGCATACCAGGATGCCACTGTCGACGAATAACTACGTCTGGGAGGGCATTAACAACATTATTCACTACCGCCGCCGTCCGCCGTGACGTGAGACTCCGAGAGGAAGGGCTACGGATTAGCCCGAAACATGTCGAGTTAAACTCGTTTTAAGACGTGAGTGATCCGTTTATATTCACTATGAGTGAGTCTCACGGTAGTTTCATGCTTAAAGTAAAATTATTCACTACTTTGTATAGGTAATTAACTGTTAACTGTTGCGTTCCTAAGAGTATAATTATTATCTAAGCAGGTACTAGACTCAATTAAAAAGTCGAGATAGAAGAGAAAAATACGTCAGCACCACTTGACTACACTGCAGCTGAAGGGAATACTTAGCAGAAAATTACCTTATGAGAAATTCATTAACGTTTGTACCTATTTACTTTGTGAAGTTTTATATTCTTATTTTTCCGTAGTTCTACAATAGTACATTGTTGTAGAGGCTAGAAAGTAAGCAATAGATGGACGAGTTAGTTTGAGGGCCGACGCGTAGCGGAGGCCCTCGAAAGTACGAGTACATCTATTGCACTTTTGGCCGAGACTAAACATTGTGCTTTTCACGACTAATGCGAGGAAATAACAATTAAACAATCGAAACACTGCATTGCTCCCGCCGACGACTTTACTTTTTTTTTTGTGACATACTTAATTATTTTTTTTAAACTAGCGAGGCTATTCTTAGTGGCCAGTACCCAAAACCACATAATTAAAAAATAAAAACTTCGTTCTCGTCATGTCCAACCTGCGGCAGCAAGTCGGGCATGACGCGCTTAAAAAGTTAATGCTGTGGCGTTTTTTCATACTTAAAAAAATTAAAGCATTTTGTGCATATTATGTGTTTAAGGAAAAAAAAACACTTCATTAAAGTCATGATGATGATGATGTGATGTTTTGTAGTGGTAGAGCCATGTTGTAGCTAGCCGCTGCATCACGAATGGGCCGGCTCGTCCGGGGCAGTACCACCCTCTCACAGAACACCGGCGTGAAGCAGCAGTAATCCTGCTTGCGTTTCGTACGGTCAGTGAGAGTGCCGGGGGCCCAATACCTCACCCCTTCCCTCTCCCCCTCCCTCTCCCCCTTCCCCTATTCCCTCTCCTTTAGGGCCGACAACGCACTGGCATCGTGTAAAGCGCTGCGGGTGTCTATGGACAGTGGTGTTCATTTAACATCAGGTGACCCACAAGTTCGTTTGTCTGGCCTATCTAACATAAAATAAATGAATGACGCATTCTCATTGGTCAATTTAATTTCACATGCAGCAGAAGATTACTTTTGATTTGTCGTTTCAGCACGCCGGGAATGAAATTCAGAAATTATCTTTGAAAAAGTCATATCGTATTATGAAATACATATATTGATACGTCCTGTTTTCGTTTTGTGTTATAATGTTGTCGTGTTTTGCGCGCCATAAATGAGTCAGCTGTTAAATGTACATATATAGGCAGTTTTGAGTACTGGATTTAGGTTATCTATGGCCACATTTTCGAGCAGTGTCGTGAAAAATTCATAGAAGGCCTGCTCATTCTAATGTACAACTATTGATTGTTTTGGGGACCAAGAACAGACCATCTTTCACCACATTTCCGAGCAGTGGCGTGAAAAGAACCCTTGTAGTAGTTGTAGTTTCGCCATGTCCGTCTGCCTGCCTGTCTGTCTGTCCGCGGCTCAATCATTTATAAGGATCAACGTAACACGTGAGGTAAGTAGGTAGGTACGCGAACCGCAATTTTAAGGGTAAGAGTATCTATACACCCAACATCAAAAGTAGAAGCTCACTTTGTGCCAAATAGACAGTTTGCTGTTGGTATTGCTCAATAGGTCAATATACACGTTTAATCTCAATTTATTTTTTATTGTTGATACATTAGTCGATCTTCAAAGCGTACCGCACAAGAGCTTGAATACATATGCAATTAGTTTCCATGAAATACTTTTCCTGGGTGTTCAATCAAACTAACCCAATTATCTGCTGAATGCTGAAATACTACGGATTAATTAAAAATAATCACAGTCTATATCCCGTAGGTATTAATTGTGAATCATTAAAAAAAAAATCAAATGTTTTAATGGTATACTTAGTGCCTATCTACCATAGTGAGCTAAGATTTAAAGCTTTTTTGATGCTGACAGTGATCATAGCTACGGTCCTCTGTTTTACTAACCGTTTGTTAATTCGTACGAGTGATCCTTGAGTGATTTACCTATTTACTTGTTTGTTTCAATTGCGCCCTTTAAATAAATACCTATAACATACCTTGAGTAAACAGGCTGTTATTGAACTGAACTAAAGAACTAAACCAATTACTTTGCTCACCCGCGACCTTAATTTACCTTGTTTTAGTTCATTAATATGGACCTCCGCAAAGTATCGCCTGATTCAATAAATTATGTTATTGAACTAGTGAGCTAAATCTTCAGCCTCATCTGCACTTACCATCAAGATAGAGGTCAATTGCTAATAAGTTTTAAACAAATAAAAGAATACTAATTACTCAAGTAAAACCTTAGAATCTATATTCAGGGTAGGTATAATAGGAAGAACACGATGGGTAAGGTAAAGTGATATTACATTTTATGGGTGAACCGCGCCGATCTGACCTGAGCACTCAGCGGGGTCGTCTAGCTCCGTGTTTGGGGGTGTCTCGCCTTCATATTACAAGTAACATCACATTTCAATTTATTTACCCAAGATTGAAATACTACATTTACAGTAGCAAGAAAAAATAAATGATAATGGATAGGTCTTCAAAAATATCTGATCATAGATTAAAGGCAAAATATGCATCGATTCTCACTCAGCACAAAGATCTGAAGGGTAGCCGGATAGCCTGGTTGTTAGAGAACCTGACTATGAAGCTTGAGGTCCCGGGTTCGATTCCCGGTCGGTGCAGATATTTGTGTGAAGAATACGAATGTTTGTCCCGGCCTGGATGTTTAATATGTATTTAAGTATGTATATTTATCTATATAAGTATGTTTATCCGTTGTCTAGTACCCATAGTACAAGCTTTGCTTAGTTTGGGACTAGGTCAATTGGTGTGAATTGTCCCGTGATATTTATTCTTTTATATTATAACAATCTGACACCGAGCCGCTTAAAAATATTAGAATTATGTGATTCATTACATTCATCACCAGCACAAATATCAATTCATCATCATTTTCAGCCTATAGCAGTCCACTGCTTGACATAGGCCTCTGCCATGGCGCGCCACAACACTCTGTCTTCGGCCCCTCGCATCTATCCGCCGCCAGCGACCCTCTTAAGGTCATCCGTCCACCGTGCCTCAGGACGCCCTACACTACGTTTCCCCGTCCGTGGTCTCCATTCGAGGACTCGTCTGCTCCACCGCTCACCAGCCCTGCGACAAACGTGGCCAGCCCAACGCCTCTTCAGCGAACTAATTTTTTGAGCAATGTCGGTGTCCTTTGTCGGATAATGTGATTACGGATTTTATCCTTCAAAGAAACCCCTAGCATTGCTCTCTCCATAGCTCGCTGAGCGACCTTGAATTTATGGATTAGCCCCGCAGTCAACGTCCACGTACACGTCCACGTAATATCAATTCACCATTTGCCATTTCTCATGACTTGTTCTGCGAAGAATACGTTTTTCATCTTCACTAGAACTGAATTTGAAAAATAACCCAAATCGGTCCAGCCGCTGACGAGTATCGCGTGCTTTTCAGTTTTGCGTTCAGCTCCAATACATATATTTTTTATTAGTTCAGTAGCCAATACCATTGACAATAGACTTGTGATTCAGTCCTAAAACGAGTGCCAAAATAATTTGCGGTAATATAATTCACAGAAGTAGCTACAAGAATAGAAATTTATAGTGAATATTATAAAATACAATTAGAAAACTAAAACTGAATATACGCTAAATTAAAAGTAAAAATAATATAAATGATAATCTTAAGCAGAGTATATTTATCACGTAAGCAGGGCTGGGAAAAAATACCTGTCCTAAATATTATCTTCCGCGAGAAAAGCCGATAACGAACAACGAATTTCACCGGAATTATTCTCGATTAAGATTAGAATCAGAATTAATTATCCGATAACGACTTTCTTAAATTGAAGCCCCTTTAAGTAGTTTATATCTAACTCAAAACAGGAACAGTACCTGATAATTATGAACGAGTTAACAATTATTGAACAAAACCTTTGGAGTCTATAGATAGAGCATGCTATGTATTATTACAGTTTGCGGCGCTGCGGAGGTTCAAAAAGCAGATTGTAAAGTATGCTTGAGAACTTTGAGGAGCGGGTACATATGTATTAAATGTATCGCGTTGTGTTGAAGATAGTGTTGTCAGCTCGAGACGGGAACTAATACCATCGTCCCTGTGGCGAAAGGTGACAGCGAGACTGATTAATGCACCATTACACCGCGCAAGACGGTATTAATATTTATTAGCTTACACGTTCAATCCGTCACTGTGGCTATCGCTGCTAGCGACCTAAATTCAGCTTAACTTGTGCTCAAAACAGACTGCTGTAGAGTAACAACGTGCTTTGATTGGCGATGCGAGAATAGAGCTGCCGTATCATGACAAAACACTGTATCTAAAAAACACCTATTTTTCAAAAATCGCAAAAAATTTTTGCTTTCTTTAATTGGCTACAGAACAGTGAATATTGATCTGATTGCAATAAAATTTGGACAAATCACGGATAATGTGCTACTAATAGTGGAAAAAGGAAAAAATACATGAATTTCCAAGCAAAAACGTGTTATGTCGTAATGTGCTTTAAAAATAATATAATCTTTAGAATTAGACTGGCACAATTCAAATTATTCTCATTTCAGAAATAAACTTTGTGCCAAAAGAAAAACAGGTTTAGTTTTGAAATCAGAATAACTCGAATTGTGTCAGTCTAATTCTAAAGGTGCGAGAGAGTTGCTATAACAAAACACTGTAACATGATAATTACATGACATTATACTCATATGAAAATGCTACTTTAAATTTAATTTAGTAATATATTGCTAACATCACAATTCATAAAACTAACACTCTCATCTTAATATATTTCTCAGTCTTTAGAAAGGATGATTATTACCTTGAAGAAGTCCCGACTTACATACAATAAACAAGGACTTGGACTAATTTCTCGTGTGATTGTTGCGACAAAACACTGTAACTCTTGATACTATATTAAGAAAATGTGAGTTTGTTTTGGCAAAACACGGTATCTGGAGATAATACAGTGTTTAGTCTAATCAAGACCCTACATTTTAAGAGTTACAGTGTACCTAAATTGCAATGACGTTTTTCAATGTTTTTGATAGAAAATCTATTACTCTAAGCATGCATATATAGATCAGGGTCCGAATAGTTAAAAGAACGGTGTTATCACAAAAACACTGTAACTCGTGTTACAGTGTTTTGTCATGACAAGAGTGTATACTTGCTTTGTCCGACATTGCTTTGAATTGTTTGATTTCAATACAAAGTGTTGGTATATTTTTACTAAACATCGCATTCTAGCAATGTCCCGACTTTGATTGCATGCTGATTTCGACGAAATCTTAATGCACAGGGTGCAATTTTTTGAATCGCACCTGTTAACATATCGTTTGAAAATAGCGAAAAATTTTTGCTAATTTTACTAAAATAGAGCAGAGTCGTAAAATATACAGCTGCGATGAATTCCGTCGATTAGTCGAAAATTTTAAATAGTTTTTCGGGGTTGATTTAAAAATAGGCCCTGTGCTATAACAATAATTATGTATCTTTGTATTATTATTGACGTGGCACACAATACATAGCCACATTCATCAAATCATGCTGAGTACCTTTGTCCAAATTTTAGGCACTTTAAGTATTGTTAGTATCTGTGTGATAATTTAAGTATATGAATTGTTAAATTGGTTTCATTTTTCAATGTCTATTAGTCTAGCTACTTGATTATTAATACAGGTTACAGTCCTGCAGGCTTATTGTCTAACGCTTAAGACGCTTGCCTTCGCAATCACTATTTCTTTCTGTCAAACGGTATAAGATGATGACAGAAAGAGATGGTGAAAGCTAAGCCAAGCGCCAGAAGCGTTAGACAATAAGCCTGCAGGTCATCGCTCAAAATGACTCGAAACCCAGCTGCGTTGACAGCATCCATTTGTAAAAAGTTTAATTAATGGCGGAAGGGCGGAAAGGTGCCAATTTAATAATTTTGTAATCTTCCTGATAATTTAAAAATATCAACAACTCAAAGAGAGTCGCCAATCTGTTGCCGGCCTTTAAAGTAGAAGTATAAATAAACCCTTTTCATGAAAGCCCCGATGTCGTAGTTGTCTGAAAACACTACTGCCGGAAGCTGGTTCCACATGTTTTGTTATTTCAAATTATTTATGTACGTAGTGTGCATGCAGCCTTCGTGCAATACATAATTTATCTACTTAATTTCAGTGCTGCTGGTGAAGCACACTTATTATGTTTTCATCACATTGACTAGATTACGTACATCATACTATTGCGTAACATATTATTTTTATTTTTGATCTAAGCGTTACATATATCAATGTGTCATTTACTTTGTCCGAGCAACTTTTCCCTGCCTTATATAACGTTACTTTTTTCCTATTTTTATTTTTCAGTTATCCAAGTTATCCAACCATCAGCATATATTTAAGAGCTAGGCTCTTGTCGGTGGGTCTTATCCAACCACTGAACTAATATTACGAAGAATATTTTTTTATTTTTTGCTTTTTAGTTGTTTCTAATGGCCTGGACTGGCACCCTTTGCTGACTGTACTTTTTGCCTCTTGTTACCAAAGTACTCATCAAGACGAATCAAACGAGACCAAACTTAAAGGGATTTTTGTAATTTCCCGCGGGATAGAAGTCGGGATTTGATTATAAATTTTATTGTGCGCGAACAAAGTCGCAGGCAAAAGCTATTTAGTGATATAATTAATTTCTAAAAATATACAATATACAAAAAAAAACAACGAATGTGAGTGGTTTTATAAGGGTTTCTGTGACAGGCTGGTTGGCGTTAGTGTATCGTGAGATCCGTTTGATGATGATAATTTTATTTTGACACTAGCTGTTGCCCGTGACTCCGTCCGCAAAGAATTTGTTTATCGCTATCCCGCGGGAACTATGCAATTTTCCCGCAGTAAAACTTTGCCTATGTGTTAATCCAGGGTGTCTGTCAGCTAGCTCAATACCAAATTTTTCCAGCCGTTTAGACGTGAAGAAGTAACAAACATACACACTCACAAACTTTCGCCTTTATAATATTAGTGTGATAATATTAGTGTGATGTGATAGTGTGATTTGATTAATGTCACGTCTGGGATTGTTTTATAACTATAACTAAATGAGCCAATCGTAAGCAAGACTGTACCGTCAAGCAGACCTCACGATGATAATGCTATCTAATGATATTCCACTTGTCAGAAAACACACATTTACTTTACTGTGTCTCGAACATAATGAAATCGAATATAACGTGTGAATTCAGTTATTTTATGTTGTGTTGTGTGCAAAGCTTAGAAAGTCATTTTATAATATAAGGCATAAAGAGAACCTTTTCGTTTACTGTTATAACGCTTTTATTTTACTTTAATTTCAGCGCTCAAAGGCAGGAAAAACAAATGTACAAAATACACGTAAGTACCCGGTACCCGGTACTAAACAAACAGAACCAGGCTTTTTGACAGTGCTACAAATTTGTGTTTGAGTAACAATTAGAATAAAATAAAGCTATGGGTGATATTTGGGTCACTATCGCATAATTTAATAAGTCTTAATGTAAGTATATCATTCTTCATAATCAACGTTAGTCATAAAGTGATTTATTTATGAAACAGTTTTTTTCTCGGATTTGTTATAAAACAAACCTAACCCAACCTACTGCATTCTATTAGATGACATTTAAAAAGTACTGAAAAATGACTTACTTTTTCAGAAATAAATCACTTTATGGCTAACGTTGATTATGAAATTTAGGAATTGATATTTGCATTGGCACGTCGTTAGTTATCTAGGTAATGGATTATCTAAAATCATTACGGTAGAAAAATCTTACAGGGTTAAAAATGTTAAAAAAAGATATAAGAGAGTATTTTTAATTCAATTAGAAACGTTTCTAAACACATTGACTGATTAATTCGCGAGCGCGCCGCGGAAATCTTTAGGAGATTTTTCATTGTTGTCACCGAGAGGGGAGGAAAACCCTCCACAATTTGTCGAATCGTTAAAGCTGTAGCTTGAGCTCTTCGCGTTAAGGAAGTGATTACCAGTTTATTTAAAAACAAACTCGGATGTGCCATTTTACTTGGACATTTAAATTAGCTATAATGCCAATTAAATACATATAAAATAAGGAGATGACCGACATACCAACTCAGCCCAAACTATTGACTGGGACTAGAAGCTCAAAATTTTGTACACGGCTTTCTTTCATCAAATAGACGAGCACATAGGACGGAATTTTGTAAATTCAGCCCTTGAAGGGTTAAAATCAGGTATATAGGGTTGTATGGAAAATAGGACCGCTCTTACGCTTCAGGTACTACATACATTGTTTTGGCTAGATATTCATTGTATTTAAAATTATTGGTATTCACCGTTTTGTTCAATTTCAATCCCTAAAAGGATAAAATGTTTGTGTGGAGAAACGGAACCGCTGAACTACAGATACTAGGTACGATTTTTTTCGACGAATTCTAATCTTTACCCTTTTTCTTTGATAGCCCGGAAAAGTATCTGCTATAAAACGAAAGCATAAACTATCGCCAAAAATTAAACTGATAGAATATTTGCAAAAGATTCAACATCTTTATTTTATACTTGTGACCTATTGTTTGATGAAATTAATCACTTCGATGTAGGTATACTGGAAGTAAGTAAATATAAGTGTACGTTTTGTTGTTTAATGATCACGTCCCCGGTTGTTGTTGTTAGGGAATAATAATTGTTTGAAACGCAATATCTTTGTTCTGCTTCAAGTTAATTAGTTTATTTTTACTTTTGACAACAATAATTCTAATTACTCTAAGGGAAATGTGTTGTTTGTTAGAACGAAGGGCTGACAAAGACAAAATGAGTACTTAATTATTTTTTATGCTAAATATAGCACTAATTACAGTTGTAAGTAGGTACACTTTTTACGGCGACTTTGCACATGAAGAAAGCTATTTGCCATAAGCTCACTGGGAAAAGCTAGTCCGTAAATGAGTCAAATAGAGTGAGCGTACATAAATTATGTCGAGGCAGGCCGGGTATCAAACACGATGACGTTTCACATAAATACTTGCTAGCGGCGGATTGGAGGATGATAATAAAAAACATGTTTCTGACATGAGTTACATGAGTACTGCGGTGCTTGAGTAATGTAATGTCGCTCGAGCATATTAAGGTAAATTTATTTTTCTCAAACATGCTATGAAATATTGACGTTATGTATGTTCCTTATAATAGGCCGCAAAGTGTCACGTTGCAGGTGCGGCTAGACGAGAGGTCAATAATGGAATTTCATACAACATTGCCGGCCTGGCAAAGTGATCCTTTTTAATTTCCATTTCACACGGAGTGACACGGCATCATGGCGTTCAGCCATTAAAAAAAAACTATACTTAAGCAATATTTACTTTTTGGCTCATTATGACATTCTGCCACTACGCTTATCCTAGTAATATTATAAACGCGAAAGTTTGTAAGTATGGATGGATGGATGTTTGTTACTCTTTGACGCTAAATTGGTTTGACGGATTCTGATGAAATTTGGCACACAGATAGTTTATTATCCGGATTAGCATATAGGATACTTTTTATCCCGGAAAATTGCATAGTTCCCGCGGGATAGCGATACGAATTCTTCGCAGAAGGAGTCGCGGGCAGCAGCTTGTATAACTTGTATAAAATAAATATTTCGGTTAAACTGAACTTCGGGAGTCACATCGAACCCTTGGCATAAACCGCTGCGAAAAAGCTTGGTATTCTATCCAAGGTTAGGCGATACTTCACTATGGACCAGCTCTTGGTCTTTACCGAGCCCAAGTCTGATCCTGCATGGAGTATTGCTGCCACCTTTGGGACAGTTCTGCTGAACATCAGCTAGCTGCTTTGGATTCGGTATTCTACAGGCTACATTTCGGCGAATGTGATTCGGAACTGCATGACCTTATTCCACCTGCTCCTTTCTTCCACAGGTCGACCAGAAGCAGGCGGGGTCTCCACCCTTACGTTGTCAGTATTCCCAAAATCCGCACAAAAAGCGTTTTCGCTCTTCCTTCATCAACCACACCACACAGCTAAGGAGTGGAATTGTTCCCTGAACACTACAATTTGGCCGCTTTCAAGTCTAGGGTGAATGAGCATCTAATAGGTAAGCGTGCTCCATCGTAGGCCTCATCTTCGCTTCCCATCAGGCGTGATTGTGGCCAAACGCAAGCCTATATTGTGTAAAAAAAAAGTATAAAATTGTTTTCTTCCAGTAAACACATGAGTGATGGTCGCTTCTAGTACGGATCTCCTACTACTTAATAGTAGTGGGTGACTTAAGTTAATACTTTATGGCAATATAATGTACCTATCATTAATTACATACCGAACAAATTTTCCCGGCAGTCATTTGCGTTATGCAATGTTCCGTATTATTTTGATTGATAAAATTTAATTTAGGTTTTATTCAATAATTCAATGTGTTGTAAAGTATATTTTGAACAATTTACTTTTTTTTTGTACCTTATTGTTTGGCACTAATCCCCGTTGGGTGTCAGCTGGCAAAGCCCAATGAGATAACGACGAAGATCAATGAGATCTATTCCGACAATAAATTTTATACTTGCCATCCCTGCTGCCGATACTAGAAAGGGCTCTCGAAAGCAAAAAGTGGTTTTCTCATCATCCTATCTTGCGCTTGTATTTGTTATGTAAGTTATGTTAATCAAGGCTTTTGACGGAGCAGTAAGTATAGGTAACGCCACCAGAGTTGAGGCCACGCACACAACCACATCTCATGTAATGACAGCGGGATTTTGACGTTACAAAAGTTACAATCATGAGATGTGGTTGTGTGCGTGGCCTCAACTCTGGTGGCGTTACCTATATTACTGCTGCCAAACGAGCTAAACTTGACATCGCTAACTCTTATAGACCCAAAAGCCAGATAAGTATATTTAAATAGTGGTGCCTAGTCCTGCGAACGTCTTACTGTGAGCTATAAAAAACCGAAAGACAAATAGAAGCTACTTATAGTATCGATTGTAAAATCGATACTATAAATTAGTTATGAAAAGAAGATACGTAACTAATCATAATTCTAATAGCTAATGACTTTGTTTGTTCTATGGAGAGGCTAAAAGAAAAACTATTGCGAAAAACTAATGCTAGTCTGGTGAAGTAATATTGAAGAATCAGATAGCTCGTATTACTAATCTATTTATTAATTCTTCTATGTTAACGATGAAATGACTTTTGGGACACCGCGTGGACGTACTCTCGTATTTACGAGTAAGTAACAAAATGTAGAAAAAAAAATTTTAGGGTATACATAAATATACGTAAAGTGGGGTTGATTTTTTTTCTCGTCTAACTTTATAGTGTAGTTGGATAGGTCTTTAAAGTTATTACAGGGTTGTGAAGACGATTTTTCAATAATGATTCGTTTGCGAAATATTCAACTTTAAAGTGCAAATTTTGTTAAAATTGAGCCCCTCCCCCCTCTAAAACCTAAACTGTTGATTTGCAAATTTTGAAAAAATCATAATGGAAGTAAATATATCAAATTAACAAGGAAAACTATTACGGCTAAGTTGTCTTGAGATTTAGTAGTAGTTTATGAGTAAATATCAGCCTTAGGTACATATAAAATATACCTAATGAACTAAAACAATTACTTTGCTCACCCGCGACCTTACAATAGTTACGTTTATGCATGAAATGTGTGTTCATGCAGTTCCTCCACCTCCACACTGTACGAACACACACAAATCACATAAACCCAACCATCACCACCACCAAGCTACACTGACGCGTTTCGAACTCGTCACGAACGCGTCAGTGTAGCTTGGTGGTGGTGATGGTTGGGTTTATGTGATTTGTGTGTGTTCGTACAGTGTGGAGGTGGAGGAACTGCATGAACACACATTTCTTGCATAAACGTAACTATTGTAAGGTCGCGGGTGAGCAAAGTAATTGTTTTAGTTCATTAATATGGACCTCCGCAAAGTAACGCCTGATTCAATAAATTATTTAAAATATACCCACTTAGGAAGTTTCGTAAAAAATCGTTAGAAAAATATTACTTGTTGAAAACAGATAGTATCTACACGTCGTAACGCCTCCGGAACCCTATCCTGGGCGCGTCCGACATGCTCTTAGCCCATTTTTCCTTATTTGACTAGGGCGGCCTTAGAAGCAATGCCAAGATCTGGAATAGAGTCTATCAATGTCAGTGGCATTAGGTACTTTAATCTTCGATCTTCGCACAGCTCCGTGATCTACAATTCTACATTGTTCAAAAATGGCTCGTTCTCAAACGTGTGTAAGGCTTTTCATATGCGATTGTTTGTTTGACACTCTTGATTGGTTTACTTTACTTGCTACATAGCCTAATCTTTCAGCCAAATCCCGCAAAACGAAACAAGCGAACAAATTAATGTCCTATTAATGGGAAACGAAGCAATAATCCTCTAAACACATTTATTATTCATCCTAAGGCGGCGCATTTAAAAGGTCCTAAGTGAATGAAGTGTTTCTATTGGCTCATGACAAACACATCCCTCGCAACGCATCCTCGCACAGCTCCGGTGGAAACGCAGCCTTAATCCCTCAGTATCTGACCCTTTCCTAACCTAGAAAAAATATTTTAATCCGTCCTTTGCTCATATATAGGCAACATGCTCGCAGCCCCGATTGTTCTAAATATTTATTCTAATTATATAAATTAATAATTACTTGAGCATTTCCAATTTGAGTCAGTAAAAAATTAAAATATATTTTTTGCCTACCAGACGTACGTCCAACAATAACAAAATACAAGGGAAATTTTCAAGGGGCTAGTTCTGATCTCTTGAATAGTTGGTGTATGTATGTATATTGTATAAAGGGATCATTTCAGAAAATGAAAATAGGAAAATTCGAAGAATCTCACAAAAAGAGAGCTGCTTTGAACTGAAAAAGTGGCTAAATCAATTAACCATTTATGACTAATAGATTTTATAATTATAACTTAAAACTTTTCGTTCCAATTCCCGAGAATTCTACTCTCATATTAAAAATCATAAAATCTACGTGCGTACGCTGAAAGTTGGATCGTGGCAGAAAAAATATGGCCTCTCTTTCGCCCGGCGCCCTTAGATATTTGAGTTCATCGAATTGAAAATCGAACGAACAGCAAGTATAGAGGTAGGTGTTGAGTGGTAGGTACTCCTACTGCAAACGTGAAACGTGCCCCGCGTAACTGAAAGCGCGTCAAAGAAAGGTAAGGATCGTAAAGGGCGTACTTACGAAATTCAACATAGGCAAATAAAAAGGAACAGCTTTTCATACCGAAAATTTAACGAGTAGGTAGCTGCCATTGATTAGGGACGTTGGTAGGTTCATGTTTACAAGTGTACACTCTGCAACACTCCCGACTGACCACTCGGCCAGCTTATGGCATTGCGTTGCGATAAAGTTTCACGAATACGGTAAGTTATGATTGTTGGCGACCGATTGTACTGTAATGTTAGTACCAGTACCTAACATTAAATGATCCTGAATGCCAGCCAGTTCACATATTTAGGTACTACAAGTGCATGAATTTATAAATCCATAAATATTTAGGCACCAATTGTCTAAGTTTCACATTAAACCTTTATTCAACAAAAGAGTTTCTGAATATGAAATTTCCTAATAAGTAAATGTTTATTCACGACTACTATTTTTACCCATTGTTAGACTAAATTGACAGTCTCAGTATTAATAATGTCCTAATTTTAAGAACCATCAACAAAATGTACCTACCTAAACACTAAAGTTTGCATGCTTAATTAAGTAGATTATGGCTGCGTTTATTATTAATAATGTAACACCCTATGTAACCCATATTCCGGAAATAAAATAATTTCATTTCATTTAAATGTATTATATTTGATACGTGTTAATGTTAGACAATGGAAATATGTACATAATAATATTATGTTAACACAATACATTCCTGACCCCAGTAACTACAAACATTCATTTTCATCATACAAATTGTTTGCTCCTTCGTCCCACCCCTTAGCGGGTTTTGAACCGTCGACTCAAGTTTCGTAGTTAAAGTCACGACTACTTGACAAAGCTATCAGATAAACGAACCTTGCTTATGTATAACATCCTAGCTTAGTATTCTGTTAGCATAATTATGTGAGTGTAGAGACATGAGGCAAAAATATCAAATATACTTAAGTCCTTAATAGCTTTTTTAAAATTATTTGTTTGAATTTAGTATTTCAAAAAAAATCGAAAAAATGAAAATAATAATAATTTTTAAATAAAAAATAAAACCGCCTTCAAAAAACACATAGGAAATAAAAAGTAAAAAAAATTGTATAAAATAAAAATTGAACCGACGACAAAAGCTATGAAAATATATTTCTACTAATCTGTGTGAGGTCGGTGCCTCAGCACGAGCCGAGCCCGCAGGAGTGGTAGTTAGTTTTTAGGTGTTTTTTGAAGGCGGTTATATTTTTATGCACTACATTTTATTTTATCACTTTGTCAAGGTAATTGCTACATGTATCCATGCAAAATTATAGCTTTCTAGCACTAATAGTCTCTACACTAAGCCGCGGACGGACACACATACAGACATGACGAAACATAAGGCTTCCGTTTTGACATTTTGGCTCCGGAACCCTAAAAAAGATTGAGAACCTCCTCCTTTTTTAAAGTCGGTTAAAAAGTATGTAGGTAATTTAGCCCGTATCTCCGTCTGCGATGAATTCACGCAATTCCGCAGGATCTATGCAATTTTCCGGTATAAAAAGTATGCTGTAAGTAAATCCAGGTTATAAAATATTTATGGGCCAGATTTCATCAGAATCCGTCCAACCGTTGCGTTATAGCGTGACAGAGTAACAAACATCCATACATACATCCATACAAACTTTCGCGTTTATAATATTAGTAGATTAAACGGCAGAATCACACATTTATCAATTATTGCTATTAATTTTACTTAAATATAAAAAATACATTCCACCTAACGGTTTTCGGCTAGTGACATGATTCTATCGTCAAACGATGGGCTTGGATGTTTAGCCCGCAGGTGGCTGATGTATCCGATTTTCGCAGTGAACGTTCTACTATAAGCAAGGCATGACGCGGCACCGTTTATAAAGTTACCTATAGTGTATGGATGTTTTATGATTGACTTATACTTGTTAAATAGAAACATTTTTCTTACTGCCTATACAAAGTGTCAATTATTATCGATGGGCTTCGCATCATTCAAATACGTGTATCAGCTTACGTATTTTACAAAATATAGAATTCACTTTATAAGTATAGTATAACAATTAAGTTTTATTTTCCTTCATGTAACTACGCAATAACGTAACTGCTGTCGACCGTGTAAGAAAACTTAATAATTGTATGGCAATTAATAGGACGAAGTTTACTTTATTTGTTTTACAAGGCTATGAACTTTATTTGACAGTGAGACCAACTTCGACTTTGCTTTCGAGTCTAAAGTTTAGACGTTGCATTGCATAGGTTCTGCGATTTTGGCTTCATATGTTTGCGTGCAATTACTTTACATTTATTGAACTAATTAATTTTGTCAATTGCTTATTGCGAATTATGATAGTTCATTAACAGATTAACACACATTTTTGTGAACTCTCTTTTAATACGAAATACTTACTTTAAAGTAATTAATTACCAACTTAAGCGTTTATACGCTCGTACCTAATATAAGTATGTACTTTAGCGTACTTTAGATACCTAATAAATTTATTTGTTTGGGACACGTCAGATTTTATAGAATAATACTGTATTTCTTGCCCTTTATGGACTTGATATCGACTTCGATTAGTGTAAAAGTATCAGAGCGTGACAATTATCCTCTCTTCAAAAAGTAATAGGTACTTACTAAACATCAGTAAGTTTATTCTATCTAATTAGCGAGGTGCCTTTGCTTCGGTACCAAACAAAACTGTAAAGAACTCCATAAAACCATTTACGGAAGTAGACCAATGGTTTGCAAAATGCATCGTTAAAAATAAAATTAAGAGAAAGAGGGAAGGAAAGTGGATATACCGCGGCGGCGGACAGAGGAGGAAGGAAGAAGTGCTTTCGTCTGGAGTGCTGTGCCATTGCTGCACAATACAATAGTCTATTTTTGCCCTCGCGACTTGTTGTCGTGTCAGTTGACCTCAAAAATGTTGTTTTAAGCAGGAAGTCTACATGCGTTCTAGTTCGTGACAGCTTGTAAGAAATGTTGATAGCATGCTATTCTTGCTATAGAAAAGCTTGCAGTGATCTTTAGGTATACCTAATTCAAACAGATACGATTAGGCATTTACAGCGACGCAGCAGTGTCATTGAGAGCCAAATACCTACTGTTCTACAAAGCGCAGTTTGAAATCAATGTGACAAAATTATACCTAGAGCATAATTATTATGGAAGTGAAAGTGCAACCGATATGAATAGAAATATCTCATGATTTTATTTACACTGAGACATAAGTAATACGAACCCACTGCGTCCATATATCAAAAAAATATCGTCCCCTAATTCCATAACGGCAATTTTTCCAACATCAGGACAAATTTTGAAAGGGACAATTAGTGAAATAATTCATGTCAATTACGTAGATTGGAATAGAATTAGTGTTAATATTAGTCGGATTCGAGAGGTGTTAGCCAATTGTACGGTTAAGTATGGTATGAGAGGTCGCGTTCGCGGGCTGCCACTTCGCGGAGGGGCGCGTGCCGTCGCGGCCGTTGTTTACATGCGTTCGCGGCGATCCGACACGCAGGCTGAGACGCGTTCGCCGCGCGATTCACATCGTCCGTAGACTAAACGTGATTTGAGTCGGCGTCGCTCACGAGCACGAGATGCCGCCCTCCGCCGGCCGCCCGCCCCCACCGCCCCGCGGCCGCGCGACCCCGCGACCCCCGGCATCGCGCCTGCCGCTGCGGCTGCCTCGTGCCTCTCACTTCTCGACCACATGCCTTGATCCTTCACCTCGACGTGCCACTACGGCGAACGTCAATGACTCCCGGAGATTAATAGCAGGAAAACATGGACATTGGATGCTGGAAAATTATGTACGCACACTCTGGTGATCTTTCTAAGTAATTGTAGACGACGCCGCTCTGCATCTGAAAACATAAAACCTAACATAATTAGTTATTTTTTTTTAAAACACGTTATTTGTATATTATATACTTACCCGCATTACCTGCTCCATTTGTTTGCATGTATTTGTTAAATAAACGATGTACGAACGGGTAACGCGCATGTGTGTGTGACCAGGGCGCAAACATTAGTTTCGCATTAAAAGTGCACTTCAGTTGACCTCTGATCGCCGTCGTTAACACCCGCATGTCAATTGCCCTAAAAGTCATCAATACGAGTCAACTTGTTGTCTCTTCTTTGCCACTTAACACCAGCACCGACACCCAGCGCTTACAGTAATTAATCAACGCATTTACATTGAAAAGTGCGTTAAGAACTGTTTACTCGAAAGTGTTGTCCTTAGCTATAGAAAATATTGGAATAAAAAAAGTTACATGCGAAACCATAAACATCATTCAGGGTATTTTTTCATTGTTTTTTATATTCTTACTTCAGAACTCCGCCATTTAGGCGACCAGATGGCCTAGTGGTTAGAGAATCTGACTATGAAGCTTGTGGTCCCGGTTTCGATTCCCGTGTCGGGGCAGATATTATTTGTATGAAAAATTCGAATGATTGTTCTCGGGTCTTGGGTGTTTAATATGTATTTAAGTATGTATTTATCTATATAAGTATGTTTATCCATTGCCTAGTACCCATAACACAAGCTTTGCTTAGCTTACTTTGGGACTAGGTCAATTGGTGTGAATTGTCCCGTGATATTTATTTATTTTTATTTTTTTTTTCTAACTTAACATGTTATTTATTGGTATAAATTAATTAAAACAATTAAGAAAAAATAACAAAGAATAAAACTTAACTATAAACTAAATATTACAAACTAAATTAAAAACTAAACTAGATATAAACAAACAAAAATAATACTAATATATGATATTTATTTATTTTATCTATACATATAAAATCCTTTGTCCTGACTGACGGATCAACGCACAGCCTAAACCGCTGATCGTAGAGACCTGAAACTTGGAGGGTGTGTTCTTTGTATGACGTAGGCATCCGATAAGAAAGGATTTTCCGTAGTTCTACTTCTAAGGGGGTAAAAAAGGGGGGCAAAGTTTGTATGAGACATCGTGATTCCTTGGTCCAATCTACTTCAAATTTTGCATAAACATTCTTTAACAAAATTGATGGAAGACGTGTTTCGTATTTTATTGAAATTCATCCCTTGACGGGGTCAAAAAGTAGTAGAAAGTTATTTTGGGGGTGATTTGCTTCGAAGTTGATATCAATACTCCTTAGTGCTTTTGATTTAAATTACATTTTATTTTGACACATTGTAAACGAAACGAAACTTCAAATATTGCAAACCATTTTTGTCTACGTTTGTCAACCACGTCTTGATCTGATCTCTGATAATAGCTAATTATATGTATTAAGTATTTGCATTTCACCAAGCTTTTGCTTTTACAAGCGCAGCGTGGGACGTCCACCAACGAGATGGTCGGACGTTTTGGTGAAGGCCGCAGGTTCAGGGTGGATGCAAGTCGTTTCCAACCGTAATGATTGGACGTCAATGAGGGAGGCCTATGTCCAGCAGTGGACGTCCTACGGCTGAAATGATGATGATGATGAAGCTTTTATGCGAGTTCAACCTTTTTCGAATAAAATCGAATTGAGTATTCAAATATCATTGTTGAACTCGCATAAAAGCTTGGTGCAATGCAAATACATATAAAATGCTTTGTCCTGAAGTCCTAAATGACTGACTGCCGGATTAACGCACAGCCTAAACCGCTGTATGTAGAGACCTAAAACGTGGAGGGTGTGTTCTTTGTTTGACGTAGGCATCCGATAAGAAAGGATTTTCCGAAATTTCCACGGGATAAGGAATAATCGGGATTTATATATTTCATCAAAAGTGACCCTATGCCCATAACGAAGATTACTAAACTGTACAAATTGGGCATGCAATTAGACTATTAGAATATAAAGCGAATATAAAGAATTTTGAAAATTTCCACGGGATAAAGTTAAATCAGGATTTATATGTATATGTAGGTACTCAAATCAACTGGACCATATCTCCGTAACTACAATTACTAATCTTTTCAAATACAGTATTAACGAAAATGACCATAACAACAAAAAAACTTATTGCAGGATTTTTGGAAATTCCTGTGGGATAGATAATCTCTGAAACTTCCGAGCCGATTAAAAAAAAAAACTTTTACCAGTAAAAAGTTACACTATCCTTTATTGACATAGGCTACTTTTTTCCGGGGAAATGCAAAATTCCCAAGGGATAGAAAAAAAAAAATTCAACTTCGGAGCTCATTTTAAAATGTCTTACACCAATAGAAAAGATGCACTGTCCTTGGTTAACATAGGATGCTTTTTTCCGGATAAATGCAAAATTCCCGCGGTATAGAAAATAGTAAAATTAACTTCGGGGCTGAGTTTAAAAAAAAATCACCAATAGAAAGCTTCACTATCCTTTATTGGTATAGGCTACCTACTATTTATTCGGTAAAATGCAAAAGTCCCCTGGGATATTAAGAAGTGAATTTCACTTCAGGGCTGATTTGAAAATTTCTTTCACCTATTAGTGAGTAGCTACACTAACCCTTACTTACATAGACTATTTTCTCCGTGAAAAATCAAAATTCCCACGGGAAAAAAATAAGTGAACTCAACTACGCGGCTGATTTTAAAAGTTCTTTTATCGGTAGAAAGCTTTAAGGACATAGGCTACTTTTCTCGGGGAAAATGCAAAATACCCGCGGGATAAAAATAAGTGTAATTTTGCAAAGAATAAGGACAAATTTGTTGAAATTCCCGCGGGATAGGGAATAAACGGGATTTATAATATTCACTAACTGATACTCATGATGAAATGATAATAATGATGGATGTTGCCGGTGCCGGATTTTTATTTTATACAATGAAAGAGATGAAGAAGCTTTACCACAAATTGGAATTCTACGCGGACGAAGTCGCGGGCAAAAGCTAGTTTATTTATAAAGCAATTAGATTACATTTTTTTGGACTCCTCAACAATTAAAGTCTCTGTGTACCTATTATTTCGTAAATAATGAAATTACGCTATTGTAACTTAGATTAGTTACACTAAAAAGTGAGAAACAAAAGAATATAAAATAAAAATTGAACCGACTTCGTATTGGTAGAAAGAAAGCTAACCGATACCATGTAGGTAAGAAAGATGACTAGGTCCACTCCTGCTGGCTCCTGCTGAGGCACCAACTGCAAGCAGACCAGTAGGTAAAAAGATATTTTCGTGGTTTTTTGAAGCCGGTTCAATTTTTATTTTTACATTTTTCTCAGGCACGCGTGGGTATCAAGTTGAAATTAATATGAGACATTTAGGGCTGTGGTCTCTTGCAACGGTAAAAAAGAGGTCCAGCAATAAAAAAGATATTTTTTCGAAAAGGTAGGTAGGTGGAATACAAAAACCCGTGACAATCAAAACCTATGAGTACCTCGTTGACAAAGAATTATAAAATTTTCCGAAATATACTTAGGCCTCACAAAACAAATAAAGGAGAAGACGTAAAAAAATAAACTGCATAAAATATCATTGTTTTTCGTACATATTTATATGAACTATTTGCTGGCTTTGAAAGTCGTACGGAATCCTAAGTGTGCGAGTCGGACTCGCACATTGCTGGGTTTTCTCCTTAGTGAGTATTAAATAACTCTAGCTGCACAAGACTTATTCATTATGTAGTTGACGACTGCCAACACTTATATGACCACGACGTGACATAGTCCACAAATTCTCACTTATGTATGTCGGAGACAGTACCGTCGACTAAACTTACGCTTGACTTACTTATAAGACTATTTTTAGTCTCCATTCAAATTTTGATTTGTCATTCCGTATCTGTAACGGAACAACATGTACTGTTATTCATTTTCTTCTTTACATTTTAAATTATGTGCTGTTCTACTATGTATAGTCGAATTTTATGTACAACACGACGTTCAAAATGTTAATAAATCAATTAAAAATACTCAAACAATTTTCTTTAATCGTTACCTCCAGATGGCTAAAAAAAAGCCTGTATCAGGACGAGTCATCATCATTATCATCATTTCAGCCGAAAGACGTCTACTTTTGAACATATGTCTACCCCAAGGCTCGCCGAACAGATCGGTCCTGTGCCATCCGCATCCAACGCGATCCCGCAAATTCCCGCGATAAGGACGCTGGATCTAATAAATTCTTGCATTATATTCGAAAATTTCGAAAATATCTTATACATCAGTATTTGGTAATTCCCATCCCTGAATAAAAGCTTCTCTCATCCGCTTAAAGGTTAACTGATAGAGGTACCCTAAAGATATAAATTCAATTTTGTACATGGTGTATTGTATTGTTTCTTTATTCTTCTACAATAAAGTGTATACGTACAGGGACAATATTCTCGGATATCGACTAAATAATTGTTTGAATATTTAGTTTAATAATTTATAACCAACGTGAATACCGCAGAAGTAAACCATTTCCATATTCCACTGAAATATTTATTGTGTGACGAATATTTACAGTAAAGTGTTTTGGCACTGTCACTAATTTGAAACATTTCAAACTGTCACAATATTGCTGATTACTGCGATAAAGTACTAGGCTAAGTTAGTTTTGATTTTTTACTTGTGAGTGAAAGGTGAAAATATCTTCAATTTGGGCCCCAATTGTACGATAGACCTTTTGCTATCCATTCAATCTAACATTTAAGTTTATAATAATTATAGAAGAATTTTTAATGTCTCAAATAGGTATGATTGATAAGGTTTTCCTCTATTTGTATACATACCTATACATACTTACGTTGTACTTATTATAACTGACACCAACCGATAGGTCGTTGAGGGCTTACATGAAAAACAAAGCGGAGTAATGAAACTGACAGGGTTTAGGAATGGAAAGTTTGAAAGTAGCAAAAATGGAAGTTTGGAAGAGACCTCTGTCTACTTGGCAGGGTAGAGCTGTAGAGCGGACGCCGGGAAAGTTGAAAAGTGACAGTTAAAGGTGAAGCACTACGGAAGAAGCATTAAATATAAATATGTATGATGTTTCATAAATCGTTAAAAATTTTAATTTCTTCCTACAGTTGGTGGCAATTGATTATTTTTCCACATCATAAGCTTTGCTATCCCTACGTGGAATAGTAAAATGTCGAAAGACCAATGCGTGAGCGTACTAATAACAAACACCTCAAGTCCTATCGATTTTTATGATGATGATACAGAGTTTGTTTTTGACGTGTTCGTTTGTTATTAACTTACACTAAAAGCATTTATAAAGCACTTTATAAAGTGTCAGACAAAAAGATTAACACAGGGCAGATAGAAAGCTCTCGTCGACTTTGATAACTGGGATGTCTACATACACAAAGCTCACTAACCTTTCGGATATAATACTAGAAAAGATAGGGTTACTTAATAAAATCTGTCTCGTATATTTTAGGGTAAGATCCTACCGTAAATTCTGCATTTACTTGTTCTATTAAGGTGGCCTGGTTGTTATTTTGAAAATGGCACATCGGACAAACATATATATTAATCACGCCGGCAAAGTGATTACATTAAAAAAACTAAAAAAAAATTTTTTAGGGTACCTCCCATAGACGTAAAGTGGGGGTGATTTTTTTTTCGACTAACCCTATAGTGTGGGGCGTCATTGGATAGGTATTTGAAAATAAATAGGGGTTTTCTAAAACTATTTTTTGACAAAGTGAATATTTTAAGAGATATTCACTCCAAAAGTTCAAAATAATGTGTCCCCCCCTCTAACTTTTGAACCGCACGTCTAAAAAATATGAAAAAAATCACGTAAGTTAAACTTAATAAATACTTTCTAGGAAATTTATTTTTAACTTAATCAGTTGAGCAGTTTTTAAGTTTTTGTAAAAAATATTTCTAAACTAAGATTGTTGTAATTTACCCGCCATTGCAAGCATTTTTAGGGTTCCGTAGTCAACTAGGAACCCTTATAGTTTCGCCATGTCTGTCTGTCTGTCTGTCCGTCCTCGGCTAAGCTCTGAGATCGTTAGTACTAGAAAGCTGTAATTTGGCATGAATATACATATCAGTCACGCCAACAAAGTGGTAAAATAAAAAATATTTTTTTTTTAATTTTTTTAGGGTACCTCCCATAGACGTAAGGGGGGTGATTTTTTTTTTCTTGACTAACCCTATAATGTGGGGTATCGTTGGATAGGTCTTTTAAATCCATTGCGGGGTTGCTAACATGATTTTTCTATTCAGTGATCTGTTTGCGAAATATTAAACTTTAAAGTGAAAATTTTCATTAAAATCGACCGTCCCCCCCCCTCTAAAATCTAAACTGTTGGGTGGAAAAATTTGAAAAAATTCAGAATGGTAGTAAATATATCAAATTTACTAGGAAAATTATAGCGGCTAAGATTGCTTGGAAATTATTTGTAGTTTAAGAGTAAATAGTAGCCTAAGGTATAAAACATACCTAAACTTGGATGATTCCGTACACATACGAAATCCTTAGAAAAATATTACTTGATTTTTTCGTAATGGCTACGGAACCCTACCTTGGGCGTGTCCGACACGCTCTTGGTCGGTTTTTTTCTTTAAGTACCTATAAGATCACGCTAACAGTATCTTCTTTCAAATAAAAAAAAATTACATCTGAAAAACAATCAACATACCTACATACTAGTTCTTAGTTACCCAATTCGCCGATATAGATGGCGCTGTACCGCCGACGTTGGGACCAAAACAACCACATTAATTAAGTATGCAAAGATTTTTTGTACCTGCTACGGAACCCTATCTTGTGTGTCCGACACGCTCTTGGCCAGTTTTTAATTTTCTCATACACCTAATGATACTTTTTCTCTCCTTTATAGAGCAGCGGAATTAGAAAGAAACTTCATTCCTTATTTCCAATTGCGGTTTAAATTACAATAACTACTATAGGTATTCTTTTTCTCAAACATGCTATGAAATATTGACGTTATTATGTTCCTTATGCCTTAGGCCGCGAAGTGTCACGTTGCAGGTGCGGATAGACGAGAGGTCAATAATGGAATTTCATACAAAATTGCCGGCCTAGGCATCGCGTCGCATCGCATAGCATCGCATTGACTTCCAACACACGGAGTTACACGGCATCATGATAAAACAAAAACAAAACTAAAGCAATGTTAGTTTTTTGGTTCATTATGACATTCTGCCATTACGCTTATTTAAAATAAATATTTATGAATCATCTTTGTTTTCTATTAAATTCGTGTTGGGAATAAAATGAAATAAATAGTAATAAATGTGTTGGTTATATATTTTATCTAGTTTACTTATAATTTCTCTAGAAATAAACCTTTGATTTTTTGGAGTTTTTTTTTTATTTATTTCATTGCATGTTTGAGAAACTCTATACAAGCCTCTGCCGCGAACAGGGATTGATGACCTCGTATATATACGAGATGACGAAACCATCTAGATATATCTAGATGGTTTCGTTAACACTCGGCCATCTATAACTACCTACTCGGCCGGCAATCCGCTATTTCGCGGCCTCTGCAGTAATGTACTATTAATAATAATAACCCACTAAGATTAGTCTCAAATTCACCTTTTATTGTAGTGCTCCACCGAAATGGACACCGATCTTTGTCTGTGTCCGTAATCCACCCAAGTAGACCATGGGTCAAACAAAACAAGTGCCCACAGGCCATCCAGGTGAACTCATCCTTCAACCACGGGCAGGGAAGGTAACTGTTTGTTATATTAAATCATCTCATGAAATTAAGCTCGATTGGCACTGGATAATTTCTGTGATAAGATAATTTATATGACATTAATATCATAAAGATGTTAATTGTTGCTTTTAAGATATAAATTACGAAAACCTGATAACGTACCTATTTTAATTTGAAGAGCATGACAGTTAACTTTGATGCTCAAGCCACGGAAAAATTAGCTCCTCTTGAGCGGGGCTTTCTAAACACACATCAAACGTGCCTAGAGAACAAGCTCGTATGAGAATCCATATCTATTGGATACCCAGACTTTGAGCAATGAATAAAATATTTGAACATATCATTAACGTCGACTTTACCGGCTCGTTCGCATTCACAACATGGCCACGGCATTAACCGATGAAACATTGGCGCAATAAGTAAGCCAAAGCTAACTCGGTAGATGACTAATTGATCAGTTTATAAGTTAAGGATTTCATTCGTAGACTCTGCTCTCATCTGAGTGACTTAAAATATTCCATTTTCTTTAACAGTCTACTTTCTAAGGATTACTTATGTAAGCAGGCCGCTTCTTGTCTCCCACTCCGCGCTAAAGCTCCTACGAATGAAAGAGTTATTGTCGTTGAACCAGTGTACCTACCAAAGTTTCTCGACGTTTACAAACTGAAACTAAGTATTTACAGAATACACTTACATTACTTAATTTACGCACATTAGATGAACGATTTCTTGAAAAGTGAAAAGAAACCGTTCCTTTAATGTAAAAGTTTCTTACAAAAGTATTCACGCAAAAACCTTTAAATTAGGAGCAAAATGAGCATTTCCACTTTAAAAAGTGTACGTTTCATTTACTTTTCGTTCTTTTGTGTTCATAAAGAAAATAGTAAGTATATTTATTAATAAAGTCAGTTTTGTGACATTTTTTAGTGTCCGACCGAAACACGATTTTTAGCCGAAACCGAAACCGAATATTCGGTTTTTTTTCTGATTTCGGCCGAAACCGAAACAGAAATTTTTGAAGACGTATCATATCAAACAATATATTCAAAATTACTGTACAAATCGTAAGGAAAAGGTTATTGCAAGGATTTCTTATATGAGAACAGTTACGTTTTTTGTTAAACAAAATAAAAAACGTTTATTTTTAATAAAAATAGATATAATTAGAGATAAATTATGAAATTTTAAACCAAATAAAATCAAATCTTTAAACTTTTAAACAAAGTTACCTAATTAATATAATACTGGACAAAGTCAATTGCAAGATAAATCACAGCTTAAACATAAATCAACTTTTACATAAATTATTGGATTATCACTGTAATCAGAGATCTTTAAACAAAGTTTTAGAATAATACCTCGTGTGACAAAGTCTAACATAGCAAGAGAAACCACAGCATTCATGCTACTTTAACATAAATTAACTTTGTCAAAAAATATGAAATAATTAAATTTTAAAGTAATGGGGTTAATAAGGTATTCTTTTACTGCAGTTATCAAGACTTCACTAATTCGCGGCATAGGTATTATATTATTCAAAACAAACAACCTATTCTTATCACGTCTAAACTAAATTCACAATCCTAATATCAAACGTATTGTTCATTAATCACAGCATAAAATGCAGTAACAGATTCTAAAAAGTAAATAATAATTTAATAAATAAACAACACTCACCATATTTTGTCGCGCGCCACGTGGTTCACAAACAAACGTCACAAACTGCATGCATACTACTGTCGCTGGTCCCAGCTGGGCCGGCCGCCGATGCATTACCTATACCTACCCGGCCGAGCGTGCCCGAATTAAGCCGAGCGCGCCCGATGCGAGAGCTGCGAGAGGCCGCGAAGTAATTTCGGCCCGGCCAGATTCTGGCCGAAACCGAAACTTCAGCCGAAATCACTTTTTTGGCCGAAATTGGCCGAAACCGAACCGAAACTTCGGTCGGACACTACTTTTTTACATAGTTTGTAAGGGTTATAACAAATCTGACACAATAATTGTATGGAAAATTGAGAACACTTTTGTCTTCATCAGTAGTGCTCATAATTTTGAGTAAGAAAACCCATTTTAACCTACCTAATTCTAAAAAAGTAAAACGTACTGTTACAAACTCGCGTAGCAATCCGGTAGGAAATGTGTCGCTTGTTAATTCATGAGAGCGGAACTGAATCTCACCCGGTACCATGAATAATATCACTAATTTGATCACACGCGGCGCATCGTGGCATACGAGTACATTGGAAACCTCCGTTTGGCACACATTTAACTAATAAATGAAAAGTACTGGGTTGGTTTAATACTATTATTAAATATATGTATTCATCATTAAATTGGTTTAGCAATGTCTTAGCAATGTACAAGTTGCAGAAAATTCTTAAAACGTGGTAACATACTCGAGAACGCATTCTTGCAACATGAAACTTAATGGTTATTTAAAAAAGAAAATGTTCTTACAATTAAGTTTAAATGTGCATAATAAACCGTACCGTATGACAGAAATAAGTGATTGTGCTTCCGAGTGCAATAGACAATAAGGCCTGCGGTAGAATAGAGTAGCTTGCCACAATTGTAAGAGAACTCTCTAAAGGATTTGTCAAACTGGATGCGTTCTGCGGTCGCGGTCAGGTCAAATTGAACGCACGGACCGCACGGTCAGATCGCATATCTATACAAAATATATAGAGATTATATACATAATGCGGGCTGCGTTGTATTGACCTGACCGCGACCGCAGAACGCATGAAGTGTGGCAAATCCTTAATACTGTCAAGAGCGTTAGAACGTGTTATGTTCATTATTACGTGGATTATGTTCTGTGATAGTGAAGCTACTTTCAAGGCGACCTCCCTTTTAAATATCATCGATATCAATTTTTAAATGTGATTGATGACGTAAAACCTCTCAAAATTGCATTTTAATGGTATTTATATTTTATTTTATGGTTGAAAATCTTTCGGCGTCGATCCTAAACTAAAAAAAGAAGAACCGTAGTAACCTAAGAAAGAGACCTAAAAAACTAAACAAAAATTGTCAAAAAAATCACTACACAAGCGCCTTACAAGCGCAGACAAAATCTACTGCGAGTAAATGATTGTAATCGAATATACCAACTTACCCGTTTATAGACAACCTTTCGTTCATCTGTCATCTTGTGAAATTTATCTCGATTCATGTTTTTATGTACCTACGAGTATATCTACGTTGCCGGAGGAAGACATTGAGTTATATTTTGGGAACGGTTACGTATTGCGTGACTGTTATAAAGCCGAGTTTAGACCTGCAAGAAAAAACGTGCAAGTTGCATTACATACAATGCGAGTCAGAAAAGCCAACGAGGTAGAAGTGGCCAATCGAGCGCCGCAATGTAATGCAACCTGCATGATTTTTCTTGCATGTCTAAACTGGGCTTAAGGATTGAAAATTGTTCAATTTTGAAATAAAAGTGGCATACCTATCCATGCCAGGATACCTTATCTAGTTGAACGGCCATGTACTGTAGAGTCGTTTAGTGATTTTTGTGAATATAACAATCAAGCCAGAAATGAATTTAAAGTAAATAAAGTCACTATGTGGCTACGGCGACAAGAAATTCCTGTGTTCCATGGAACGAGGATTATTATTGATGTAGACATTTAATATAGTTGTCATATGGATCTAATGTTTATGGCTGTTCATTTAATGAGTCTTTCCACCCGGGCTGTATTGGAAAAAAAAACCAATATAATTGCGTAATTCTTCCAATAATTCTTCCGTTTTAGTACATCCATTCGTGGTGGTATGAAGCCTTAACGTCTTAACACAGCCGAGCATCGGGTTGTGATTCTGAAAACATTACGTTTAAGAGACAGTTCTCTGTATCAGAAGGTAAACATAATAAAAACAGAAGGCGTGTTGGATCAAAAAATGCGATCCACCCATGACCTTTGCAAATTTACCTACATTTGCATTTCAAAATTGTTTTTTTTTTTTAACAAAAGATTGTTAAAATAAAGCTTAAGCTGAGCTGGCAACGTTGCATTTTTGTTAGTTTTTCTCGATTATTCCATAAAAATTGAATGAAAATTAAAAATGTTTTAAATACAAATTGTTCTAATATATAAGTTAATGTGTCTACTGCAATAATAATTCATGATAAGACTTTTATTTTCTTTAAAAACCCTTAGGTAATAATTTGTTCGTTTTTAAGGAAAATAAAAGTCTTATCACGAATTATTACTGCAGTAGACACATTAACTTACGTATTAGAACAATTTGTATTTAAAACATTTTTAATTTTCATTCAATTTTTATGGAATAATCGAGAAAAACTAACAAAAATGCAACGTTGCCAGCTCAGCAGGTATAAACCCTCTTAAATTCTGTTTTATTTTGATGAGACCTGAGCCCAATTGCATAACAAAGTACAACTAATATTACAAGCGGAACTCTCGCTTCAGTTATATTAACTAGAAAGGGAGTTCCGCTTGTAATATAAGTTGTACTTTGTTATGCAATTGGGCCCTGGTTTTTTAGTTTTGAGTAAAAGTAGCATGGCATGGGGCACGTGCACCGGGTCGCCCTGCCAGTGCTAATGGCAGAGATTCTCTATTGTTCTAACGACACAGTTCCCGTTTAATTGTTTTATATAATATAACTAGCTGTTGCCAGCGACTCCGTCTGCGAAGTCAAGAATAGTTGTATGAAAAGTAGCCTAAGACCTGTTCTCAGACCTACCAAACGTAGAAAAAAAATCATAAAAATCGGTCCAGGGGGGCTACTCCGAAATTCGAAAATCGAAGTTCGTATCGCATCGTCTTGCTCGCTCTTGTATTAAATACTATTAGCGTGAGAGGAATGGCACGATACGAAGTTCGAATTTTGCACTTCGTAGTATAAGGCCAGCCGTTTCGGAGGAGTTAGATAACAAACACCGTGACACGAGATTTTATATATTACAATTCAACTCGGACCATCTTTTATCCTTACAACCTTGGGACTTCGGATATGTACAGTCAACCAATTTGATTCCTATGCCACTATATAACCTTGTCTCATTAACTACTTCATAATTACAACGTCAGTGCGGGTCATAGGATTATCAGCTTTCCGATCACAACATGCAATAAAATAAATGTAAAGAGTTTAAACGTTTTCGCTCCATGACATGAGAAGAAAAATAAGTTTTGACAGACGGCCAGTGACAATTCAGGTTATTAATACTTACATAAACAAACTCCTTTCCTGTTCACTATCGTTGAAATATGTTCGCAAAGATCGAGATGTCATCACGACATACTTCAAGCAATAATCACTGTCGTAGAAGGTATACAAATGAAAAAAAAAGCGCGGGAAACGTGAAACGCGGCGGTTGTGTTTCTAGATTTCTTTTTATTATAATTATTATTTAATACTTTAAAGATCAGCTAGGCGGTGTGTGTATATATATTTTGCCCCCCCTGTTACATATTTTCTATTTTATTTGTGTAAGTGTATAAAAATACGCCAGTTTAGGTAAGTTTTAGTTCTTAAGCTTGCCCCATGATGGGGGATGAAGAACCCCCGGATCCTGGAGGTGGGAGCCTCCAGGTTGGTTGCAATATAATTATAGACTCAAATGTAGATACCGACTCTTCAACATCTGGCATTATAGGTGATCGTAAACGACACCTTAGAGCGCCGAGATCAATTTGCAAATATTGCAATAAAAAAACTAAAAAAAACAATGGCGGAGGCTATACGTGCGATTGTTCTGTCCAGGTAGCTACAAAAGAAGCGGTTGCTCTCGAGATGGAGGTTGGAAAAAATAATAAACCAGGGATTGGCAGGAATTTATTTATTGGTACGGATGTCAGTCCGTTTACTATACATGTCCAAACAAATAACACAAACGCAAACTCGTCATTACACCCAGTCTCATTTGGGAAGTTTTTAGTTAAGAGTAATTTCCGAAACATTATAAATGGAAGCGTGAAACGGATTGGTAGGACCCGCATATCAATGGCCTTTTCCGAAATAAATGATGCTAACTCATTCCTCCGCGATTCTCGCCTTGAGGCCGAGAATCTGACAGCATACATCCCTTCGTTCTCCATCACACGCATGGGCTTAGTTCGTGGCATCCCAGCTCAATGGTCTGAGGACGAGATTGTAGCCAACATTTCTGTACCTATTGGGTATGGGAATGTTGTTAAGGTGAGAAGACTTAACCGAAGAGTTACCAACAACGATTCTGTTACATGGCAACCGTCTGAAACGGTAGTTCTAACTTTCGACGGACAGCATCTTCCTAAACGAGTGTTTTCTTGCTATAATGCAATACCGGTAGAGCTTTATATCTTTCCCACAGTGCAATGTTTCAGCTGCTGCAAGTTTGGCCACACTAAAACAAATTGCAGGTCAAAACCCCAGTGCTACAAATGTGGTCAAATGCATACAGCTGAGACTTGCTCAGTGAATGAAGAAAACGCCTTCTGCTTTTGGTGCAATGGTCCACATTTTGCTACAAGCAGGTCATGTCCAGAACACAAGAGGCAAAAGGACATTAAAGTAACTATGGCCAATAGTTGTATCTCATATGGAGAGGCTGCAAAGTGTCATCCACCAATTAAAAAATCTTTTGCAGATGTTCTTTTTCAGCAGAATCCCTCACCTCATCAACCTATGCACCAACAAACATACAGCAATAGTGTTGGAAATGGATCCAGACAAAACACATCCCAACAATCACAATCATACCGAAAAACAATATATGCTAAGCCTCGTGGCCCCCCAACCAGAACCAGTAAAGGTTATGACCAAGCGGCTCATAATGCTCTAATAAATGAATATTCTATTCCATCTCCAGCAAATGGTTGTGCGCTGAAGGATTCAAATAATACTGAACCAAAAACTCAATCTGTGGCCGAGGCCATAATTGCTTTAATTACCTTGTTATCTAAATCTAACCTTGTCTCTCATCGTCCCACGTTGCCCCTTTGCTTGAAGCACTTGCTGCTACTTTTACACAAAATGGACAAGATAGTTCAGTGGAACTGTCGAAGTATAACTAGCAAAAAACAAGAAATAATCTTTCTCATAAATAAATTTAGTCCTGTCGTACTTGCCCTCTCGGAGACATGGCTCAAGCCCGGAGCTCTTTTTAGAGTCTCTGGCTATTCATGTCTCCGAGAGGACAGACCTGATGGGTATGGTGGAGTGGCCTTACTCATCAGGAATAATATTTCATTTTCAACAATACCTACTCCACCACACAGCATCAATGAATGGTCTATTGTTGCTGCCATTGTAAATAACATTAGTTACATCTCTGTATATATTCCTCATCCATCATCACTTATCTTTTATGAGCTGGAACAAATAATAAATTCCCTTCCAAAGCCCATCCTCATCCTAGGGGATTTCAATTCACAGCATCGCTCATGGGGAAGCTCAGTCTCTAGTAATCATGGAGAACAAATTTTAGATATTCTGGATAGCCATAATCTGTGTGTCCTTAATAATGGCTTCCCCACTAGGCGCACTGGCCCCTTGGAGGCAGTTAGCGTTGTGGACTTATCTATTTGTTCTGCTCAACTTTCATCATCTTTATCTTGGCATATATTAGATTCATCACATGGTAGTGACCATTTCCCAATTTTAATTTCTTTTCCTTTTAGTATCCCATTGCTTCCGAGACCCAGTCCCATGCTCAAGTATAATTTGAGTAATGTAGATTGGAAAGTTTTCAAAAACCGTGTAGATAATAGACTATCTAATCTTCCTAGTATTGATGAGGGGGGCGTAGTTTCTTCCTCGGTTGCTCTGGCAAAGATAATTACTGAAGCAGCTGATGAAACTTTTCCTGTTAAAAATAGTGCATCAGGTAAAATTCCTTCTCCACCTTGGTGGGACTTTGAATGTTCCCAGTCAATTAAAAAACGGAAGGAGGCTGAAAGGCGTTATCGGCACTCCATGACCAATGAAAATTTTGAGTTTTACATGCAAGTTGCTAGAGATACTAAAAAATTGTTGCGTAAGAAAAAGTATGAAGGATGGAAGCAATTTTGTTCGTCACTTTCTCCTAATGTAAAGCCTTCTATAGTATGGAATAATGTTAAAAGATTTAGATCTGCATTTAACGATTCTCCTAGACATATACTTTCACCTAATTTAGCTCAACAATTCATAGACCACTTAGCCCCGGCATCAGTTCCTGAGCAATATGTCTTTCAGCATTCTTCAATTCCCTATAACCTTTCCTCTCAATTTAGTCTGGACTCACCCTTCCGTATGGAGGAATTAAAGGGTATTTTAGCTAACCTAAAGGATTCGGCACCTGGTGAGGATGGTGTTCCCTATTCTTTTCTTTCAAATGTTAGTGACAATATTCTTTCTTACTACCTCTCTATCATAAATACAGTTATGTTTACTGGCATTGTTCCGGAAGCATGGAGATCACAAATTATAATACCTATTCTGAAGCAAAGTAAACCGGCTACTGATGTTTCGTCTTATCGCCCAGTTGCATTATCTTCAGTCTTTGCCAAAGTGGCAGAGCATTTGATTAAAAACAGATTAGAATTTTTCATGGAAAGCAAACAGCTACTGGCTCAAAGTCAATTTGGCTTTCGCAAAGGCCGGTCTTGCCATGACAGTCTGGCGATAATAACATCTGATATCCGATTAGCATTCTCAAATAATGAGTCAGTAACTGCTGCTTTTCTTGATATTAGTTCAGCCTATGATAATGTGTTAGTTTTAGTATTAAGGGATAAACTTTTCAAGTTAGGGGTACCTTTAATTTTAATCAATTTCATAATCAATTTACTATCTGAAAGATTCATTAGCATACTCCTAGATGACAATAATCAAATCACCCGTACAGTGTGGCGAGGACTTCCACAGGGTTCGGTTCTAAGTCCTTTGCTATATAATATTTATACATATGACTTAGAATTATCTTTAAATGGATCAGTCAGAGTCTTACAATATGCTGATGATTTACTGTTATACTCAACTAACAGCTCCATTGAACAGGCTAGCAATAGTCTCACATCCTCTTTAGGGTCATTAAAGACATGGTTAGACTCCAATGGTTTGGAGCTATCTGTGTCTAAAAGTGCAGTGGTATTGTTTACTAGAAAGCGATTCCCTCCCCCAATTAATGTTAAATTTGATAACCATGTAATTCCAGTTAAAAATCAAACAAAATTTTTAGGTGTAGTTTTAGATAGTAAATTAAATGGACTTGCCCACTGCGATTATATAGTTTCAAAATGTGAAAAAAACATTAATATTCTGAGATGTGTATCTGGGGTTTGGTGGGGTGCACATCCTACGTCTATGAAATTACTGTACAATGCTTTGATAAGAAGCATATTAGATTATGGTACTTTTTTACTAGAACCTGGCAGTGCTGCTGGTTTCAAGAAATTAAATAGCGTCCAGTCTAAAGCTCTTAGGATTATCTGTGGTGCCATGAAATCCAGTCCAATTAATGCGCTTCAAGTGGAATGTGTTGATCCTCCTCTCTATTTACGGCGCCAATTTCTTAGTGATAGGTATCTCTTTCGCTGTGCTCAAGTATCCAATCATCAGCTTTGGTCCATTTTGCCACGCCTATCTTTGGAAATAGCCTCTTCAAGTTTTTGGAAACATAAGGAACCTCCATGTTTGATTAAAAGCTTTAATAGATATAAATCTATCTTAGCACCCACTTTCAATTCTTCTACACTTCCTATTTATCAGTATGAATATGAATCTTTAACTCTTGTTCCATCTGTTGCCTTAAATATAAGTATTTCTAAGAATGATATAGAACACAATGTACAGTTTTTGAATTTCATTGGAACACATGCTCAGGATGCACATCATATTTACACAGACGCTTCAAAGGTCTCCTCAAATGGTTGTGTTGGTGTTGGGGTACTACATTCTCAATATCGTATTGTTCAGAAAATAAAACTTCCACCGGAATCGTCTGTGTATACTGGAGAGTGTTTTGGTATCCTGAAAGCATTAGAATATATAATTTTAATGAAACTCAAGAACTCTATAATATTCTCAGATTCATTGAGCTCACTTCAGTCCATTGCCAAATTTCCATTTACATCAAAGTCTTATAATCCACATATATATAAAATTCGAAGCCTTCTACTTACATGTCACCAGAGTAAATATATTGTTTCCTTTGTTTGGATCCCTAGTCATAGGGGCATCAAGGGGAATGAATGTGCGGACCAGTTAGCTCGGGAAGCTATTGAGTGCGGAGATCTTAACCCATACAAAAATATAGCTGAAGATCTTTTAGCAATGCCAAAAATATTCTTGCATGATGCTTGGAATCAACTCTGGGCTTCCCATGATGTTAGGACGGGTTTGCGTTATCGTGATATTCAACCTACAATCCCTGTCAAGCCCTGGTTCTCAAAAATCTCGCTTTCTAAACCTGCCACAAGTATAATATCCCGCATGCGATTAGGGCATGTTTGCACACCGGAACACCTTGCTAGATTGGGCATAGTGGACAGCCCAGCATGTGAATGTGGAGCTGTCCCCTGTGATCTTAATCATATAGTCTTCGCCTGCCAACTTTATGATCGTTCCTCCTTTCTGCATCAGCTGTCACTCCTTGACGTTCCGTTTCCCGTATCTGTCCCATCCCTCCTTCCCTTTAATGATAAATCCTTGTATATATTTAAAGCTTTATATATATTTCTATCTCAGAATAATATCAAACTATAAGTATTATTTATTTATTCTACCCTTTCTGATCTTTTCCGACCCTATTTTCTAAATTCCGATCCCTACGCAATTTCTTTCACCTAATTCCGTTTCCCCGTTTAGCTAATGCGCCAAGAGCGCAAAGCTTAAAAAAAAAAAAAAAAAAAAAAAAAAAAAAAAAAAAGGTATACAAATTGATTCACTATGACATAGTTCTATAGTGGCCTAGGAATCAAATCGGTTAGCTGTATCTCGCAATTGCAGCTATTTAATAAACATAATTAAACCAAAAAGAACGTAGAGAAATCAAGTCAAAAAATATGCAAGGACTGAAAAACAAATTGTTTATCTTCTGTACTTATAAATAAATAGCAACCGTTACTGACTGATCTATCAACGCACACATCAACAGGGCTGCCAGATCGTATATTTGGATACAAAATATGTATAATCGGACGGTGTATTGTATCCTTATTGTATCCATGATCATTTCGTATAATTTGATACAATTTTCGAATTTGTACGCTCACTCTATATTGGATGAACAGAGATGGAGATAAGGTATTGCCAACTTGACAACTATGATGAAGTGTCGTGTCGTGTGGCTATAGTTCCTGATTGTGACCGCTTGATTTGATTGAGTGGGCTGAGGTTTCGTTTGGTAGGTAGTCTGTGGAGTTTTTCTTTTTCGAACTTTTCAAAGTTTTCAAAACGTTTTTTTTCGTGACTTATGTTCTTTCTTTCTTTTCTTGCCGTTGGCGCCTTCGCATTGTTTGTACTTAAGTTTAAGTAGTATATAGTGACTTAAACTTAACATCGAGATTAATATCGTGCAACAAACTTAATTCGCAACTGTGACATCAACTGATTACAGTAAGTTTTGACTATGTTATATTATATTATTAAGCATTTTAATAAATATATAGAGCAGCCTAGGTGGTACGGGTATTAAGGAATTATGAACAAAGTAACAATTTATTTCTCTATTATAAATAATGGCATGCATGCGTGTGGGGCAGGTACGTTTTTTTTTGTGAATTTTGTGATTTTGCATGATTTTATGTTTGTTTGCAGTATGTTTTAATTATGGATAAATTCGTAACCAAAAAAAGACCCGCTCCTACGCCCACATCACCTATACCTAGCACTTCACAAGAAGTACATGCTTCAAGTTCATCGTTGTCATCTACAGCACAAACAATAGCACCTCCACTTAAAAAGAAAAAACTAAACTTTCTTTCAACGACAAATGGCTAGACGCGAGTTTGTTTAAAAATTGGCTTATTAAATCCATAGATGAACATGGGGCTGTTGTTGCAAAATGTAAATTTTGCAACATAGAATTGGCCAGCCATAAGGCTGTGCTTGAAAAACATGTAGCCAGCCAAAAACACCTGCAATTTGTATCTGTCAGCAATACAAACAAAAAGATCAGTCTAGTTAGCAATTCAGAGACTAATATGGTAAAACGAGCAGAACTTAAGCTATGTAGTATGCTTGCTGAGCACAATTTGCCGTTTACTTTGATGGACACCTTAGTACCATTAATGCAAAATATTTTTCCAGACTCTAATATAGCAAAAAGTTTTGCAATGGGTAGGACAAAGACCACTGCAGTTGTTACTCAAATATTAGGGCCTGAATTTTCTACAGGATTAGTCAATGATTTGAAAGACCCAGGAAGTTACTTTTCTTTAATTATGGATGAAACCACTGACACCATTTCACAGAAACAGTGTGCCATTACTGTAATACATTGTAATAAAGACTTCAAAATACGTACAGAATTTCTTGATATAATGGAAACAGATTCTAGTACTGCAGAAAGCTTGTTTGGGCGATTGAAAGAATGTATAGAAGGCAAAAACATTCCTTTTTCTAACTTAGTGGGATTTTCAGCTGACACCACTAATTCAATGGTTGGTATACATAATTCAATCTTCTCACGCCTAAAGGATGAATTGCCTGATATAGCATGCATAAAATGTTCTTGCCACAGTATACATCTGGTGGCATCAAAAGCTTGTTTACATTTACCCAGATCGCTCGAGGACACTTTGCGAAACATAGGATCTCATTTTTCGCGTAGCAACAAGCGTCAAAAAAAACTGGCTGAAATGCAACAGTTTTTTGGTGTTGACATCCATAAAATTCTTAGCCCTGCAAATACTAGGTGGCTGTCTCTAAAACAATGTGTAGATAGAGTACTAGAGCAATTACCTGCACTGATCCCTTACTTCACTGAAGAGGTATTTGAAGACCCATCAAAAACTACAGATGAGATTTTATCAGTGTTAAAAAATGACCTAATGATCATTTATCTTGAATTTCTGTCATATTCACTGGAACTACTTACAGGTTTTAATAAATTGTTCCAATCAGAGAGTCCTCTTCTTCACCGCTTAAAGCCAGAAGTGCAATCATTGTTAAAAACAATATATGCTAACTACATGAAATTTGCAGTAACTAAATCAGATCCATGGACTGTTCACCATCAGGACCCAAATAATTTCCTCCCACTGGAAAAAGTTTACATTGAGGTTCAAGCATCTGCTTCTATTACATCATTTTTAAAAAAACACCCTGATGATCCAACAGCTAAATCAGAGGTTGACAAAGTTAGAAAGGGGTGTCTCCAATTTTATATTGAAGTTATGACTCAGTTAAAAGCACGGTTTCAATTTACTGACCCCATATTTCAGTTCATCGACATTGTCAACCCATGTCATGCTCAAAGTTATGAAGAAAAGGAACTAGGCGCTGTAATAAAACGCTTTCCGTATTTGTCACTAATTATTGATCACCAGAAATTAGACATGGAATGGAAGAAACATGCTCTTCTAGAACATGAAAGTTTAGGCCTTGACACCAACCTTCCAGCAGAACAATACTGGAGAAAAGTTTTTTCTCTGAATGATGGACAAGGTGACAAAATGTTTCCGAATTTAAAAGCGGTCATAGCTCTTTTGCTTGTTTTGCCCTTTTCAAATGCATCTGTGGAGCGCACTTTTAGTCACCTAAAAAAAATAAAGACGCAGGACAGGAATTGTTTAAAAACAGAAACAATATCCGCTCTTATGAAAACAAAAAATGGTGTAGCAAAACATGGAGGATGCATTGATTTTGAGCCATCAAGAGCTATGTTAAATAAGAAAATAATTTACAATAAAAAATAATAATTCAAAATTCAAATTCAAATAATTTATTTCAAGTAATTTTACAAACTCATATTCAAAAATAAAATAATACAAAATCAATAGAATAAAATTAACAATCATAAAATTAAAATTAATACTTACGAATAATTAAAATTAATAATACTGCATGATGGTTGGTAATTTGAGATGGGTCATGGGAATGGAAGCTTAGAACTAACTGCAAACCTGGTAAGCTCAGAACTAACTACCTAACTTGAACTTCGTTTTTTTAGCATTAGAAATAAGGTAAGCAATCTTGGCATGTATTTTTATTGAAAACACTTTTGAAAAATAAAGCACAGCAAAAATACAATAATTAGCAAGGACATAATGATCATTTACATTCTTATGGTTTTTCATAATTAATAGTTTAAAGGTTTATGTGTCAGCCGATTGGGGACATCATCGTCTTATCTCCGCTCGTCACTTTAATCTCATTCTGGATCACGGCTTTTGTTGAGAACCATTGCTGTCTGCTGACGCGTCATGACAAGCGTGTAAGCACCTTGTAAACCTGGGTGCCCCTTTTCTCCCATAATCTTTTTTATCCGAATTTTGAAAGTCATAAATTGATGTCCATAATATTCTTGCTCATAAATATCGATGGTCATAATTTTTGTAAAGCATATCGCTTAATAGTTCTAACTGCAATGAGCCATAATCCCATTGATCATAACTTTAAAAAGTCATAATATTGATATCAATAATATTTAAGGGAATATCGTTGATTATTCAGAAACGTTATAGGGCATATATCTTAAAGTAATAATTGTTTTTAGTCATAATTTTTCATTACCTAAAATGCAGTAACCAACTACATTGAATTCTATAACATCCAAAGGAACATTGATAATTATTCAGAAACATTGTAAGACATATCGCTGGCAGCGAGCGAGCGAAGCGAGCGAGCAAGACTTTCAGGGCAGAAGCGACTCGGACAGGTTAGGTTCAGAAGGCTAAGGCGGGAGCGAAGCGTAAGCGTAGCTCCCGCCTTAGCCTTCGATGTTAGGTATTTTTTTTATGACAGCACAGAAAAGGATTATTACCTTTAGTATTATGAAATGTCATACAACCATGACATTGAATGTTATTACAAAGTAATATTGTGCCTTAAAATAATTATGACCTGCGAAAAAAGACCTTGCAATAATTATTATGAGTGACTTTAGTACCTTTAATATTATGAAGTGTGATGCTTCTTGACACTGAATGATATGAGTTTACTTATTAGTCCTTACAATAATTATGACTTAAGAAAATCGTAGCTCCAATTTATGTTGTTTAATATTATGACTTCCGATAATATGACAAAGAAAAATGATGACAGAAAACGTTATGGTCTTGAAAATTCGGAACAAAAATTTTATGGGAGTCATTATAGACCCTGTAAACCTACCTACTTATAATAATTAGTTTCACGTGACAACAGTAGGTAAGCAAGAAAATGAAAAGGGCGTAGTTCACCACGCGGCTGTTATAGTTTTATTTTCTCGGGCTGGCTCAGATAATTAATAGTCAGATAATAAAATAACGTGTTACTTTTAAAGTTTATCTCCGGGATCATATTAGATTATGATCAAATGAAATCCGAGCAAGTATTAAAGTCAGCGACATAGCTCGAAGAATCGCCAAACTCAAAATAGCAGTGGGCAGGGCACATCGCTCGTAGAACTGATGGCCGGTGAGGCCAAAAGGTTCTCGAGTGGCGTCCACGCACCGGAAAACGCAGTATAGGTAGGCCTCCATCGAAATGGAGCTACGACCTGGTTAAGGCTACGGGAACGCGTTGGATGCGGATGGCGCAGGACCAGTACGTTTGGTAAACCTTGGGGGAGGCCTATGCTCAGCAGTGGACATCTTTCGGCTGAAATGATGATGATGATACTCTTAAAGGCAAGACAAGTTACTAACCCAACCTAACCATGTTATGCAATAGGATTAAAAAATGTAGATTTATGTACAAAATTGTAGGAAATCCAATACGTAATCATTACGAATATCTGATTATTATGCTGTTGAAATCGTTTAGTTATCTATTACACTACGCACGTATTGGTCTATACACTATTTGTTAGAAGAAAACTCAGTCTGCTTAATAATAATAATTTACGGATGTAGAACTTGAGGGATCTATTATTTAAATTCTTTATTAATGTTGGAGCTATAGCTAGCTTATATAACTGAATACCGTCGAAAAAACAATTGTACTGACTTAACAGACAACAGAAATTTAAGACAACGAAGCCATGGTGACTCCGGGACAGACTAATTATGTAATTCAATATAACCATGATTGACGTCACAATTGGAGTTATTTATTCCATATGCACAGCACGAGCCCTTAAAAATCAATACCTCGCAGAGCCACGTGTGACGTATCGGACACTCAATGCAGTCCTATTTTTACGACAAATCCCAACACAAGTGTTCAGTTTACGAGCGAATTAAGTACCTACGTTTTTTGGCAGTCAATTCAGAATAATAAAAATTGTAAACTTTAACACAATCATTAACAGCATATATCTTTTGATAATTTCGTAAGTGTAGTTAGAAAACGGGATTACACCCAAAAACTCAAATCCTTTTCCACCAATGTCACTTTAAGTCACTTATAAACAATCATAGAAGCGAAATGAAAGTCCTACCTAAGATAATGTCCGCTCACGAATGTGTTCAATTTTGTCGTCTGCACTACACTATAAGTATGTTTTAGGGGTATAATACCGAGAATTAATAGTGACAGAAACAGAAAAAAACTTTTTACTGGCGCAACCTAATTAGGTAGGTAGGTAGTGTATGTGCAAGTAGTAACCAATCTGTACTATTCCATAGGTACTGGGTTCGCGTGGGAACTGACGCATGTGCCCAGCAGTGCGACGCACAATAGGCTGATAACTAATGAGAAGTAGTGGATGTATCCCCGAGTTTGTTTCTGTGCCTTTACATAGTTGAGAGTTAACACACGACTTTGTCTCGTAAGTGAGCGATCCGCACTTAGTTGTCCTAATTGTCTTCGTTAGACGTAACTTCACACTGAGAGTTAGCCAAGGCTCGTATACAGTTAATGCGAGTTCCCCTATTTAATTATTCAGTGCTTTATTAGTTTAAACTAATTTCGATTATTTAAATAATTAATGCGAAACAATGGTAAATTAATGTTAGTCTTTGACTAAACTTTCATAAAAGGTCAGAGGCCTATTATAATTAAAAATAATATGTTGTGTCTTTGTTTGGCAAAATCAAATGTCAAAGTGACAGATAAAGGCTTACGAATATTTAATTAACAGAAGCTTTACGTTAAAATAAGATAAAATATGTCAGTTTGGCGGCAAAGTCTGTGCCTCAATGTAACTTCGTTTATAACTTTATCTTGGCACTAGAAATGGAGATCTACCGAGTCCTACCAAAATTTACGGGTCCTACCCCCTCCCAGGGGGTATAGACAGGGAGTTTTATAAATTAGGCGAGTGAGGTGTCATTTTCAATGTACTTCTTGCTCTGAATCGAATGAGACCATACTCATTACTTATAGGATCAATATTTTGCAAGATATGAAGGGTTTTTGTTGAACAGCCCAACCAACAATAGTTTCTCAAGATGTGGATGTGATAGTAATACTGATTGCTCTCAGTTATACTGAGAAGCCTGTATTGTTACTTAAACCCATATACATAATATATATATTACGAGATCACTTTTGTACCTTGGGGCTTACCACGCTGTCTTAATACGATTCAGTTTAGGCTCTAAACTGAACTGCATCACTATAACCTTTGATCAATTATAACTGAAGATACACATTGCCGAACAAAATCCCCTTCAAAGAATGTCCGAACTTTTTTATTTGGTTGCGTAACAAATAAAATCATCACCTACACAGAAATTTGAACCTAGTCTTTAATTCATTACAGTCGAATTTCGGTAGCGGCAAAACTCCACTTGACAGCTAAACTTGACAATTTCACGCAACCTTCTGAGAAAAAATAATAGTTTAAAAAAACTAAAAAACACGCTTTAAAAAAATAAAAATAAAAAGTAAAAATAAATTAATAAATTTCAATTCACTATTCTTATAGTGCAGTAAAAAATCTTAATAAGCAATTATTATATTGTTATAACCAGATCAAAATTTGTAAACAATTCTAAATATTGATAAAATAAATAATAATAGTTTAAAATATTTTATTGTAAAAAAAGCGTGGGGTGCATGGTGTCAATTGTCAAGGATTATCATTTTGATAACATCTTAAAAAGCACCCCACGCTTTTTTTTTACAATAAAATATTTTAAACTATTATTATTTATTTTATCAATATTTAGAATTGTTTACAAATTTTGATCTGGTTATAACAATATAATAATTGCTTATTAAGATTTTTTACTGCACTATAAGAATAGTGAATTGAAATTTATTAATTTATTTTTACTTTTTATTTTTATTTTTTTAAAGCATGTTTTTTAGTTTTTTTAAACTATTATTTATTTTCTATTTTTTAGTTGCATTTTTTTTACAGTGACAGTTTCCATGTGCTAAAAAGAGACCCCCCAACCCCCTAAACCCAACCCCCCAACATCCCCCAACCCATTTCCCCAACCCCCCCAAACACCTAACCCCAACCCCCACCCCATTTCCTCAAACTTCCCCCAAACCCCTATCCCCAACCCCCCTTACCCCCAACCCCAACCCCCTAAAACCCCAACCCCGAACCCCCCTTACCCCCTCCCCATTTCCCACAACCCCCCCAACCTCCCTAACCCACGAACCCCTCCAACACCCCACACCCTTAACCCCAACCCCTTAAACCCCCTTCCCCTCCCATTTCCCTTCAACCCCCCACCCCTCCACCTACCCCCCTTCCAGCTCCATCATCAAACCCTTGTTACCATCTAGGCCTCTTACCCCCTCCCCATTTTCCACAACCCCCAAAATCCCTAACCCCCGAACCCCCAAACACCCCCACCCTATTTTCCCCAAACCCCCCTAACCCCCCCCCACCCCCTAACCCCAACCGCCACACCCTTACCCTCAACCCTCTAAACCCCCGACCCCCTTACCCCCACCCCATTCCCCCCCCCCCCCCCGCCACCTGCCCCCCTTCCAGCTCCATCATCAGACCCTTGTTACCATCTAGGACCAAAGTACTCGTCAAAACGAATCAAACGAGCCCAAACTCGGTGGGGTTGTGTCGTTTTATTGTGGAGTGCCTTTGGCCATCTTCCAGCTCCATCATCAGACCCTGGTTACCATCTGGGATCAAAGTGCTCGTCAAGACGAATCAAACGAGCCCAACTCGATGGGGTTGTGTCGTTTTATTGTGGAGTGCCTTTGGCCATCTTCCAGCTCCATCATCAGACCCTGGTTACCATATGGGATCAAAGTGCTCGTCAAGACGAATCAAACGAGCCCAAACTCGATGGGGTTGTGTCGTTTTACTGTGGAGTGCCTTTGGCCATCTTCCAGCTCCATCATCAGACCCTGGTTACCATATGGGATCAAAGTGCTCGTCAAGACAAATCAAACGAGCCCAAACTCGATGGGGTTGTGTCGTTTTATTGTGGAGTGCCTTTGGCCATCTTCCAGCTCCATCATCAGACCCTGGTTACCATCTGAGATCAAAGTGCTCGTCAAGACGAATCAAACGAGCCCTAACTCGACGGGATTGTGTTATTTTATTACATAGTTCCTATGGCCACCATCCAGCTCCATCATCAGATCAGCTCCATGTTACAATAATATTGCATTGTCATCCAATTTACACATATGTGCAAAATTTCAGCTCAATCGGAAACCGGGAAGTGGGTGAAAATTATGCTCAAAGATTCCGTTACATACATACATACATACATAGTTAGTTACAACCCAAGCTAAATAAAAGCGTGTTAAAATAAACTTGACAATTTCACGCAACGTACTGAGAAAAAAAGAAGGCCACTTTTATCAAAGTGGCGCTCATTTGGCTCGGACATTTTCGGGCGCGTGACTGTGGATCTACAGTTATAATTGATCAAAGGCTATAACGTTACTTTTGCGATTCAGTTTAAGTGCGGTTCAGCGGTAGCGATACAGACATTTTCATTCACTCACTTCAAGTGGTTTTCGTACCATGACGCTTAACTTGAGTGGGAATTGATTCGCTTCAGTGTCAAATGGTGTCAAATTTAGCGATTCAGTATAAGTTACTCATTCCGAAAACTCTTTTGGATCGCTTTGTTTTAAAACTATTTAAATAAAACAAATTTAGTGTTTTACGGTGCAATAACAACTTAAAAGTGTAAGTAATCGTTGTGTGCTGTGCATTCCGGACTGTTTTCATAAATCTATCCAATTAAAACCCACTATGGTCATTCGCTTGGTTAGTGCGAGAACTTTCAGAAAAAGGAAACCTATAAGTAAGTATATTAATTTGAAGAAGAGTCATCAGAGGGACATGATCCGTCTACAGTTGGTAGTACAACAGAATTTTCTGAAAATGAAAGTTCTAGTAAAAAATAATGAAACATTTGCCAAAATAAAAGAGCTTTTTGAAATTTCATTAACTACATTGTGGAGAATATTTAACCAATCTTTGAAAGCACTAAGTTTATTTTTTAGAGAAGTAATATATTGGCCAACAGCCCTGAACATTAAGAGGAACCTTCCTACTGCTTTTACTACAAGCAAAGAGTATGCAGTTCAGGCAATAATAGATTGCTTCGAGATAGAAATAGAAAAGCCTAAAAAACCTGTAGACCAGGCCCTTACATGGTCCCAATACAAGAATTGTAATACCATAAAGTATTTGATAAGTGCTACCCCAGATGGTTTTATAAATTTTGTGTCTGAAGGTTATGGAGGACGTATATATGTATTTAGTTGAACAAAGTGGATATTTAAAGATAATACCAGCAAATGCTATCATACTAGCAGACAGGGGTTTCAAGCATTTAGAATCACATTTAGTTAAGAAATCTGTAAAAGTTCTGCGTCCGCCTAGTGTCCTCAAAGACACAAAAATGACAAAATCAGAGGTGACTGATAGTAAAATTTTAGCTAGTTTACGCATACATATAGAAAGGGTTATCAGGAGGGTAAGACTTTATAAAATGTTGAAGCCACATGCTGTTGTAAATAATAAATGATTAAACATTCTAGATGATGCAGTGGTAGTTGCTTGTGGACTTGTAAATTTACAGTTACCTGTCATAAGGAAGTATTAAGCATTGGAAGGCCAATTTAGGCCAAAATCACAGTGAACAATAAAATTATTAATGATTTTTATTTATCAAACTGTACAATATTCAAGAAAACTGTATGTTATGTTTGTATAATTTTTGATACCTGTGTGTTGCTATAAATGGTATAACTAATAAAAGAGACACTTTACGTTTAAAATTTTGATTTTTATTTATTTATTTATTTATTTATTGAAACACAAACAGTCATACATAGCTCAATACAAATAAAAATAAGGTAAGTTAACTCATTGACAAAATAGTGTTCACATTACAAGTAACAAATTTCAAAGATATTCAGCCTCCTAGCTGAATATGACGGACGCGTAAGATCACTAGAAATATGTACCTATGTATATCAAATTTTACAATAATTTTACAATTTTAATTTTACAATAATGCATAATGTAATTCAGCATATGTGCAACAACTGCAAGCCAATTTCTCACCACAACTTAAGGCAGTTTATATAAATTGTTTCTAAATATGTTAAAGGAAACATTAAACAATTCAATATCGCTAAAATATCGATTATAGGAATTACAGGTGCGAGAAATAAATGAGCACACACATAATGTACAATATCTAACATTTTTTAAAAATAAATTTCTCCCAAAACATTTCACCTTCTTCCACTAACGTTTCTGCGAACAATCTGTCATAATACACCCAATGTTCATGGTAGCATTTATTACTTTCGAAGTCTGGATCAGCTATACATAATAAAGCTTTTTTCATGTTCATCGCCAACATTTGCAGCTGTATTTGGGCATTACATTTAGCCGATATCACACTATTTTAAACATTAAACTACCGTGAGACTCACTCATAGTGAAAATAAACGGATCACTCACGTCTTAAAACGTGTTTAACTCGACATGTTTCGGGCTAATTCGTAGCCTTTCCTCTCGGAGTCGCACGTCACGGCGGCTGCCAAACGCGCAAACATGTCGAGTTAAACTCGTTTTAAAACGTGAGTGATCCGTTTATTTTCACTATGATATCACACTATCTTTAACATTGCTTTCCATAGTTTTATTACTATTGGGGCATTTGATTTGTACGGTGAAGCCATGTTCTACACAAAATCCATCTGGTGATGCTCCTACAAAAGGTGTGATTAATTTAATCCACATTGAATTATCTCAATATTCATTTTTTTAATTATTTCATTCACCACTTCTTTTTCCAAGCGTTTTCCTGAGTTCGATTCCCAGCATTGGTCTTTTTTCTGGGGTTTTTTCTGTGCATCTATATTTCAGTTTGTATTTAGTTTGAAATATATGGTTTCATGAGACTAAAAGAGATAGATATATTTGGTTTTCATATAGCGGCATCCCTTTCGCGACTTAGAGTTTCAGTTTCGGACCAGAGTACAATATCGGTCTTTCTTTCACTTGTAAGCGATTGAGACTCAGCTCTGAGAAATAGACGTCGTGGTACCAATTGGCATTGATCACTTTTTTACAATGTGGTCTAATTCCAAAACCGTTTCGAGGAATAGGTTTATTAAGTCATTTTATAACATTGTAGTAATAAAATATTAAATGATCGTGTGTATTTTTGCAAAATAATGTTTGACCTTTGTTTGACCTTTCTGTATAACTTTGAAATTCTTTGCAACAAGAAAAAAAAAGCCGTCCGTCTAGTTTCTCTATACCTACTATTCTCTGTCACTTCGACGTAGTTATCATCTGTCAGTTTAAGGATACTATTTTGAAAAACATTCTTCGCGTTTTTCATATTTTAATAATGGATTTATACAGGAAGTGTTTCATTCCTACTTGTGGAAATGATTCTGTCAATAGCCCAAACAAATTAATTGTTGGCATTAGAGAAGATTTACAAGAGAAGTGGTGTCGCAAAGTTAATTCAAAGTTTACAAGATGTAATTATTGTGGCGAGGATCATTTTAATGTAAGTATGGATTAAATCCGCCAAAGAACTTTCAAGGGAACACTTCTGACCATTTTATTTTATACGTACAAAAAATACTATAGCAGTAAATCGTCTTTTTTACCTATTCTCTTGGAATCGGCAACTTTAGTGTTATTGTTATTGTAATGTAAAGTGACATTGTCAGATGACAACTAACCATCGATTGTGACACATTTTTTTTGTCATTGTGTCTGTGGTTTATACACAGATTCAGCCGCAGCATGTAATTTACGAGAAGTCGTATCTCAAATTTACAATAAATTATAAAAAAATATTGGAGTGATGAATTGCTGAAATATTCAAATTAGTTTCTTATAATGCTCTATATTTTCGATAAAATAAATAAAAAGGGGGGGTTACAAAAAATTAACAATCCCAATTTCGACGATTCAGTTAAGGTGCCTAAATTGAACTGCTCTGCGTTTGGATCGTTTGTGGAAAGATCATGGTAAGCCCCCTGGTCACATTAACGTCATATTTGAAAAGCCATACGAAATTATAAAATAAATGAAAGCGACAACGTACAAAACTGATCACTTATTTATGACGTTAACTGGACGATTCGGTTCTAAAAAACTCGCGTCACTCGTTTTTAGGGTTCCGTACCCAAAGGGTAAAAATACCCGTACCAGTCTGTCCGTCTGTCACCAGGCTGTATCTCATGAACCGGGATAGCTAGACAGTTGAAATTATCACACATGATAAAATACATATAACAACAAATACTAAAAAAACAGAATAAAATAAATATTTAAGGGGGCTCCCATACAACAAACGTGATTTTTTTGCTCGCTTTTGCTCGATATTGATAACGGCAACAGGTAGACGTTTGAAATATTCACAGAATATTTAGTTATATATTTACTTTAAAAATAAATAATTAAATTAAAATAAACTTATATTTAAGGGGGGCTCCCAAACAACAAAAGTGTTTTTTACCGCTTTTATAGATAACTAGCGGACCCGACAGACGTTGTCCTGCATGAACCTAGATACCGACTGCAGCGCCATCTGCCGGGCTGATTTGTGAATCTAAACCATCCAGGGCGCCACTCAAACGCATACAAAAAAAATCATTCAAATCGGTCCAGCCGTTTAGGAGGAGTTCAGTGACATACACACGTACAGTAGAATTATATATATAAAGATAGCACGGAACCCTTCGTGCGCGAGTCCGACTCGCACTTGGCCGGTTTTTTAACATCACCGTAACTAGTTGGAAATTGGCTACTTTCCGTAGTTGTATCCGTAAATGATGAAACCCAATGCATTCATTACTGTGAACATAGTTAATATTTAAGTGACTAAACAGGAAATGACCATTCAGTCAACTGTAAAATTGGTAAAATTACATTAAAAATGTACGTATCTCCTAACTGCATAATTAATTGTAATTACCGATAATGTAGCAATTAGCTACATAAAAACCATTAAGCATTCTCAGGATTCAGGAACAATATTACCCAATTAATTTAATGGTTGCCACGTACCTGCCGCGACCCAGTTATGGAGGACGCGCCTACTCGGATTTTGACTGTTTTACTTTGTGGCCTTTGGCTTTTTGTTTATATATTCGTGATTATAGAACATTACATTTTTATTAAATACACGAATACCTAATAAGCACACGAATGTCACTAAGCTAAGTACGTAATTTATACAGAATAAGTAAAGATAGGTAAATAAATGTCTGATTCATCATCATCATCATCCCAGCTTATATACGTCCCGCTGCTGAGTTCACGCCTCCTTTCAGAATGCGTGGAGTTGAGGCTGTAGTGCCTACGTGGGCCCAGAGCGGAGTGGGTATCTCATAGACACAATATTGAACTACTTCGCTGCTTATGATGTTTTCCTTTATGGAAAATCTCATGGTAAATTTCTAATGTTATTTTGCACATAAATTCCGAAAGACTCAAAGATGCAAGCCCGGGTTGAACCTACACACGACCTCCAAGGCTTTTTTTTCTATTTTACTGGTAAAATTGTGGAACATTTAACGATGACCTAACTGCTTCGAACTCATGTCTTGTTCGTTTGTTTTTATTTATAACTGTGACGTTTGTCTTTACAAAATAATCGATAGGCTCGTTAGCATAATGTAATGAATCAACAAATATGTTGAAACAACTAGGTACTTACAATTATTCGAATATGTTCTCAATAGATTTGGTAAGGTAAACTACCTCTTTATCCTACTTAATATTATAAATATGATACAATCAAACGTAAGCGGTTCCACGGATTTAAATGTAATTTTGCACATAGACCATGACATGATGGCTCAACCGATATCCACACAGAAGAACAAACTAATGTATAAATATATTGCCATTCAAGCTTTTACAACATACGAACGTTATCTTCGAAGATCTCTGTTTTTCAGTTGGCGCTAGCTATGAAATATCTTTGATGTTTGAAGTTTTGTACTTATTAATTTGCAGCAACAATCAATTTCTTCTAAATTTGACTCCATGCCATTTAGCATTAAAATCTGCACTTTAAGGTGACTATTGACCGATTTTCTAAAGGTATTGATAATGTTGTTCCGACCTGAGACAGATTCCATCAGCTGCAGCATGTTCCCAATGTCCCAATTCTCAATATGACGTTGGTGTGAATGAAAATTTAATGGAGTTTGCGTGTAACCGTACTTTGTATACCATGAACTTACCGCAAGGATAAATTAAATTGTTGGCTGTGAATACCTGATTGTTCGTTTCCTGTTGATTATTGATTTTTCTACGCTATTTTTGTACCTTCCTTGTTAAGGCATCCACGCCACAGACACGAACAACAAACTACCGGTCAATTGATTTGTCATATGCTAAAAGATTGCTCTTTTTTTCACAATTTCTAAACGCAAGAATAGTAGGTACATTTCATTTTACAACAACTTTATAAAACGCGTCATTGTATCTGATAGGTACAACATTTCTTACAATCGGCTCAGTAGTTCCAGAAACTTTAAACATTTAGCGGCTCGATAGAGATGCGTATAGCCAGTAGCTTTCATGAGTCCTCGTGAGTACCTACATCGTCAGCAGCCCTATTTATTTCTCAGCTGAGCTAGCCGCGCTCACCGCCCCGGTAGTACTTTTCGTCGCTTTTTCCACTAACTGTTGTATTTATTTAGGAAAAATAGCAGGAAGTCAGATATTTTAGATTCTCTATTCAGCTTACAGGCGGTTCAGTCTTCATCTACCATTTCATAGATTACGTTTTATAAACTGTTTTCAGTTTTCTTTTTTATTCGCTTCTATATGAATCTCTCCTCCAGAATTTCTTCAATCAAGATTTCTGTCTCATGCTGTTCTATGCGCTTCTGTGTCACTATTTAGATTGGCTATCGTGACATCCAGTTTAGCTTTGTGAAGTGTACAAAAGCCTCGTTATATGTAGTCTAAGTATACCAGGTTTCTGTATAAATCCACGTGCAAAAATTCTAGCATTTTAATGTTTCCATTGTTCGAACCAATCATATACATAATTATTTTCTAGACAGAATGTAATATAAGACGCGACTCTTTTTAATGATGAAGCTAGAGCTCATCATTAAAGGTAATCGTAGTATACATATCGTAGGAAATGAGTCCAATATTAACCGTAAATCATTTAAAACTGTTCTTCTTTTTACTTTTGTAAATATTTTGCCGCACGTGTCGTTTCTAACGGAAGTACGTATGCTTTTATTTCAACTTTGATAAATATCGTCGTGAGAGTCTCCTCTTTTAAGAACGAACCACTGTCCTAAAAATGTATTTTTATCGTCGCCATTCTTGACAGTTTGTTGCCGTAACCATTGTAGAGGCTTCTCTCATAGAATTTGCTTGGAACAAGACAAAAATAATACACAGGTATACTTAGTCAGCAACTGATTTTTTAGCCCTATTCCGAAAAGATGAAGTTGAAAGCGGTCCGTTTGTCTGCTAAAGCTAAAATGAGTCATACTGTGTTAACTTGAGCAATTTCATAATCGCGTTTACTATAATACCAAGATAATACCTACTCACCTATACCCACACCGAGCTGGGTTTTAACAATATTAAATAGAGACGTCTACGTGTGCATTTAACAGCATGGTTGTGCGCGTATTATCGCACTTTTTACATTCGAGTAACAGACCAAAATTTTCAAATGTATTTTAGTATTGTTATTACTTAATTGGAAAATGGTTTCAGAGGCAATCTGAATTTACCGTCGTTATGGTCAAAGACTAAAAAATTACAACCGTGTGATACTTAATGTCTCTTCCAACTTACATCTTGGAAACGAAACATCTTTTAATTTTGCGAATATATTATAATTTTTTTTTTCGGCATATTAAGTTAGCAGTGATGAATTATAAATGTGTCCCAATATCCACCATAGTACTTAATACATTTATTTGATTTAATTATTTGGGCTAAAACAGCCATAAATTAGTGATTATTGTATGAGGTAGAAAGCCGGCTCCCGAAATATCCGCATGTAATTTCATTGCACCTTATAGATTCATGTCCGAAATCTCGACCCACGTAGATTAGATTTGGGGATAGACAGAGACTTCTTGGCACACAGCAATCTACTGCTATGATTGCCCTATAGGACCGGCCAGATAGCTTGCTACCTACACGCACACCAGACGTGTAAGTGAAATACATTGGTCGGAGTGCGCCCGGGGCAATCAGTATGTGCCCTTCATCATTATTATCTGATACGTATCGCTGTACGATCGATGTACGTCCAGACTACACAAGATCCATTAAGGTCTTTACACGTATGCTTGTCGCAATGCCCTACGAGTAATATAGAAAGTCATCGGTGTTAAATAATTGAATTGAATAGCATGTCTCAGGGCGTGGGTGACTCAATAAGTTTAAAGATAAAGAAAAAGTATTCAACATAAAGTGTTTTCTCAAACATGCTATGTAATGTTTACGTTGTGTTCCTTAAAACAGACTTCAAAATACACCGTTGCAGGCCTAGGCCGGCAATGCGATCGTCTATTGTTTCATGTCACACAGCACCATGATGATTATAGGTCTATGGCATCATAGCATTTAGCCATTTAAAAAAACTATAAGCAATATTTGCGTTTTGGTTCATTATGACATTCTGCCACTACGCTTATTTAAGGTAAGGTAAGATGGTGATGGTAGAGGTGATCTGCCTAGAGAAATATTTCACCATCAACATCATCATCACCATCATCATCATCATCATCGTTATCGTCATCATCATCATCATCATCATCACCATCATCATCATCACCATCATCATCAACATCATCATCATCATCATCATCATCATCATCATCATCATCATCATCACCATCACCATCGTCACCATCATCACCATCATCATCATCACCATCACCACCGTCATCATCATCACCACCATCATCATCATCATCATCATCACCACCATCATCATCATCATCATCATCACCATCACCATCATGATGACGACGACGACGATGATGATGATGATGATGGTGATGGTGATGGTGGTGGTTTGAGAAAAGCACTATACATGCCTCGGCCGGAACAGGGGTTGCCGGCCTCGTATCATGCCAACTTAGATACTCGGCAACTTAAAAACGTCGTAGAAAGTAACGCATCCTGGAGACTAGCTGCTAGTGTCCAGGAAGTAATCTCGAACTGTTCAGGAAGTAAGTATGAAATTCATTACATATCAAGTGTTCAAATTTGGAACCCGTGCTCTACATCTGTGAAAAACTTAAACTATTAAAAAAGTTCACACTTAACACGTTAACTGCGAAGCGAGGCCTAAATCACCCCTGATGCAACTTCCCTGTGGTGCGGCAAGCAAAAAAGTGAATTTCTCTGTCGTGCGAATGGCATAGCTTTGGTTTGGTCCAGTGTAGGAAAGAGATAAATATATATTTGAGATCACTAAATGGTTCCGGACTCGGTGGTGTACCTACCTTGGTACCGGATGTCTTAGGCCTCGTGCCGCACTGAATTAATATAATTTTAATGCAGTGCGGAACGAGGCTAAAACGTCCCATATCCCCCCTGACCTCGTACCGCACTGAACGCGAGCTTCCCGCGACCAGTGTTGTGCATCACGTCGATTGGAGAGCACGTTTCCAATAATAAGTCTGTAATAGGTGCCTGTTAATGGTATAGAATGGAACGCTTCGTGCGCGAGTCCGACTCGCACTTGGCCGGTTTTTTTTTCTTTATGGCGCCTTCAAGCACAATTTAGATTATTTAAAAAAAAATGTATCCTTTGATAGCTTTGTGTTGTTTTGCCAGGTTTTGCCCTTAAAACGATCTAATGAGATATAATTGATCAAAATCGGTCAAGTCGTTGCGTAGTTAAGACAGTTTAAAAACGTCGATATTATTTTTTCCATCACTAATCGCAGCGAAAATTTGCCCTATTTCAGTGCGTTACGAGGTGTATAAGATCCCATATTTTGTTTTGCTAATAATTCCTAAACTAGCCATCAGATCCCGGGGCGACGGTGGATTAGGGTTCATCAATTCACTGTCTATATCAATAAGGAACAAAATTCTCATTTATCTTTGATTTCGCGCCAGAAAATGGATTTTAGTCTGTAAAAGGAGGTGGGGTCTAATAGACCACGTGTCGCCCTAACGTCTGGTCACGGTACGGGCCGATTATACCTCGTGCCGCAGGAACGGAAAGTATGCAAAAATTGGTGCCGCAGCTAACGTGTTAAGAGGATGTATGCAAATGTGATAGTTCTCTGATTAAATAACTGGAACATTTTTCACTAATTTATGTACTAAAACAATTACTTTGCTCACCCGCGACCTTAAAACACCAAGGTATGTAGGTAGGTTATAAGGTCGCGGGTGAGCAAAGTAATTGTTTTAGTTCATTAATATGGACCTCCGCAAAGTAACGCCTGATTCAATAAACTAATTTATGTTGTTGTAATTACAATTTTCGTGTTTCAAATGTTTCAAAATTAAGAAAATTATTATTAAAATTAGACGTTTGTAATTTAAAGTTGGCAGATATCTTAACAAAAACACACCTTTAAAAAAAGCAATCATACCATAGACTACAGACATAGGTTAGCGAGTGAGTAGCTAAAATGGCGGGTCGTAGGTTTTCTTTATTTTTTCAATGTGTACTTTTATTTTATTTTTATCAACTAGTTTCATTTTTGAGAAAAGCACTATACAAGCTTCGCCCATTAATCGCCATCCTGATCCCGTATCATTGCTAACTAACTTTAACTTCTACTCGTCCAGGATGGCTTACTTACTCTTCAAAATATTCTCCATCATGCTCAACGCAAAGTTCCATGCTTCTCAATCAACTTTAAAAACTCTTTAGCCAGTCTTGATCTGACAAGACATTACCTAATCGTTACTTTATAAGATAAGTAGCCAGAGCTTCTTCTAAGCTTGAAAGTTATTTTTCATTTATTCTTTCTTTCGTGTGAAAAATATACAGTTTTCAAATGCTACGTAGTTTGCACAAGTCTGTTAGGTAACTGGAATATGCATTACTGGCAATGGTCTGAATAACATAATAAAATCAAAACTAAATACTATATGACTGGCCTAGTACGTCAGTGAAGCCATGAAAACAAATGTGAAACATACTAGGCGCTATAAAGGACGATTGTATTGTTCGCCTGTTCCATAACGGCGGAATGAGACAAACGGACCACGTTCGCGCCCAGGCCACGTACAATGTGGTCAGCACATAATAAATAGTCATTGCTGAGGAAAGTACGTTATCTCGATTCGCTGGAGCTCTGAGGCAGCCAGGCGCACCGGCGCACCGGCCTCAATATCAAGTTTTGCGATATGTTCACCCTAGTTACCCTATAAACATTGTTCCATTAATGCAAACGTGATAAATATTTTTGAATGCTGAGTTAAAAGAAAAATATTGGAATTTCAGAATGAGCTATCAATTTATCGTACCTACGTAAATTTTAAACTCCAAACTTCTCAATTTGTCCAAAACCAGCTCACAAATATTCATCATCATCATTTCAGCCGTAGGACGTCCAATGCTTGACATAGGCCTCCCTCATTGATGCCCAATCATTACGATTGGGAGCGATTTGCATCCACCCTGAACCTGCGGCCTTCACCAAATCGTCCGTCCATCTCGTTGGTGGACGTCCCACGCTGTGCTTGCCAGTCCGTGGTCTCCATTCCAGAACTTTTGGGCCCCAACGGCCATCTGTTCTGCGTGCTATATGGCCTGCCCATTGCCAATTCAACGAGCTAATCCGTTTGGCTATGTCAGTAACCCCAGTTCTTTTACGGAACTCCTCGTACCAAAATTTAATAATATTGAAACACAAACAAATATTGATTTTTATGTGCTTAATAATTTTGTTAGGCTATTTCGGAACATACTAGTTTAGAGGTATCTTGTTGTGCTTTGAGCAAAATGAGGGGCGCTTCCATAGACTCTTAAGATTTGGGGTTTTCCGAGGAAAGACAATTGCTGCTGTTTTGAATACGATACTTATACTTTCAAAAATGCGAGTTTCTAAAATACAGTCATCAAAAATGTCTAGGAATATTTTTTATCCCTAGAAAAACTTGATGTTTTGAGTCAGTAATAGTATGCCTATATTTTTTGTAAATGTACCTAGTGAAACGTGGTATATATAGGTCATATGAACAACTTCTTAAACGATTTACATATTATACATATATATGGGGCTAGGCAATATCGCTCTCAAACTTTTCTTGTGAGCTATGAATGCCCTGTTCCTGCAGTTGTTCTCTTATCTATCTGCGGGCCCACGTAACTATGGTAGGCGCTCAAAGTGGCTTCCAAGGTGGAAGTGCGCCTTAGTCCACTCTGAACAGCGAATCTATTGACTTTGTAACATACATGTTCAATCTACGTTTCTCAATCCAAATATTTGTCCATTATGCCCTTAGATTATTTATACACTAGATAGAGCTTCGCCGGCATGAAAACGTCCCGAAAAATATAAACCATCTGTTGGCTTATATGTCATTTGCCTCCCTTCAGTTTGAATGACGTAACGCGATCGTAATATGAAGCTGTCAAATAGATTTTTGGACGTTTTGTATCGCAATGTTTGCTACTGACACTCTATCTAGTGCATAAATAATCTAAGATTATGCCCTAAAAATAAGAAAAAACAACAGAAAAAATCGCAAGGTGTTAGGTCCGGGCTCCTTGGCGGCCATGGGATGTCACCTCTGCGAGAAATCAACTTTTCCGGAAACATTTCTTTTACTACCGGTGAACTCATGTTTGACGTATGGCAGGCATGTCGCTCCATTTTCTGCTGTTAACCTTCAAAGTCATGCAACTTTGGTGCCAAAACTTCTCGCAACATCTTCACGTATTCCACTGAATCCACCGTTACGTTATTTCCATAGAAATATGGACCAATTATGCCCTTTGCTGATATGGCAGCCCAAACTGTGGTTTTAGGTGAATGAAGTGGCCTTTGGTGTTTAAAGCGAGGGTTTTCTGTGCTCCAAAATCGGCAATTGTGTTTATTAACGTGCCCATTGATTTGATATGGGCCTCATCTGTAAACAATACATTCTCAAGGCTAGAGAATCGCTCCAGTATAGTGTCAGCCAATAACTTACGATTAATGTAATCATTTGGTTTCATCTCTTGCACAATTTGAAGCTTGTATGGGTGCAGTTTCAGATCCAGATGTAAAATTCGCCGTAGACTAGTTCTTGGTATTGCTAGAGCTTTATTGAATCAGGCGTTACTTTGCGGAGGTCCATATTAATGAACTAAAACAATTACTTTGCTCACCCGCGACCTTACAATAGTTACGTTTATGCAAGAAATGTGTGTTCATGCAGTTCCTCCACCTCCACACTGTACGAACACACACAAATCACATAAACACAACTATCACCACCACCAAGCTACACTGACGCGTTTCGAACTCAACCAGAGCTCATCTTCGGATGAAGAAGATCATCTTCCGAAGATGAGCTCTGGTTGAGTATTCTCATAATTTCTTGTTGAACGTGGCCGCCCTGTTTGTTTGATATTCATTGTCGAACCAGTTTGCTCAAACTTTTGGACCCAAGATTTAATTAAATTAACACTTGGACACTCACTTACTCGGCGTAATCCGTATTCAATTCTAAATAGGCGTCGTACAGAAACGTACGAATCGTTGTTTTTATAAAACTGTTTAGCACAGAAAGCCCGTTGTTTTCCCGTGAAACGCTCCATTATCAATAAAATTGCACAAAGTGACCTATAGTTTCCCGCCAATTTCCCACCGCTCACTCTAAAAGTTTCCGAAAAATAATTCAGTGTTGCTATTTGCAAATATTTATGACCCAACCTGTATAAAAAAGTTATTCTAACCATTTAATAACTACCTACTTCTATTAATTTTATTTCCATACTCATGTTCATGTATGTAAAACTCTTATTGTACATAAAAACCTAAAATTAACAATTAACAAGAGAAACAGATCATTATTATCATGTTTTTTCTGCTGTAATCCATCTGCGAATAAAACAGATTGACATGGAATTATGTCAGGTAACTCGTTTATGTAAATGTTGAATTGCGGATCCTTTGTTTCCCATAATTTCATTTGCCATACCAACGTTTGCATTAAAAATAAAGAAGCGTGCTCTTTTCAGGATTTTTTAAATGTCATCTTATACCGGGTTTCGCCCATACCTAAGTGAAACAGTAAATTTAAACGATGATTATTTAGCATATCTGAAGTTACCTCGATCTGATCCTAATGCGCCAAAATGCTTAATCTCAGAAAAGTAGTAATTTAAAGTTACAATGCATAAACAATGAACTTCATCATTATGAAATTGTCAGTTATCGGTCGTTAGATGTCTTGGTACGGAGCATTTCCTTGGTACAGGGGCGATGTTATTTTTTTTTTATAAATATTTACTCATAAACATAAAGATGTTTTCTTTCTTCTTTTAATACTTGTAGCTTCATTTTCCGTTAGTTTTTCATGCTTTTCTTCTCTATTCTTAATATTATATTATATATTACATTAGGTTACCTTGATAGGGGATTTGTTATTAGTTTTCCTTTTATTTTATTACAGTCTTCCAAGTCTATGGTATTACTTACACTAACTATATATGTTTTTTCTTCTTCTTTGATGTGCTTGATTTCCGTATTTTTATAGCTAACCACATCCGATGCAGTGTCTGTGTCATTTGTTTAAATTTTTTCACCCTCTTCAGCACACACACTTCTTCCAATTTTAACGTAGATCTTTCTATTTTCGCTAGCACTGGCTGATTTGCAGTTTTTTGTCAAACTTGAACTAGTTCCAGGTCTAACATCCGTCTTTTCTTCTTGCTAATGTTTTTTTTAGATATTGTCTATTAAACATGAACTAGTTCCTACATTTATATTTTCGTTATCATTCTGTGCACTACACTTAACATTTGTTTTTTGATACGAGATTTATTGTTAGTTTTACCTTTTGTTTTGTTACAGTTTTCTGATGTAGTTAGTTGGGACTTGGGTTCTACTTCCACTATCTATATTTGTTATATTTTCTATGTTTTTCTTACTACTTACTTTTATTAGAATCAGAATCGTCGTTAATACTAACACTTCTTTCTTTTCTTTTCTTTTTTCTGCATGATGCCCTATTCTCCCTGTATCTCATTTCTGCTAAGAGCGACAAAACGATCTGATCAATGGCTTCCTTGTAATTTTCTTGTTCTCTTATCATATTATTTGGCAACCTTTCTAAAACTTTGTTTCTATTTATCGGACTTATCCCACATTTTTTAAAGCCGGTTAATATGTTGTATGATAAATTGCCTTCTAATCTTGCTACTATATTTTGGTATTGTAGCCTGCATTGTGCCATCAGTATTCTTCCCTCTGTGACAGTAGTACTACCAGGTAGTTCAATTGGTGGTAGTACAAATGATACACCGTAAGGTCACTAGTATACTACTAATAAAAATACAAGAATATCCCTCGGGTTTTGTCATTGACCACACTGTTAAATGTTCAACTGGTAGTACAAATGATACACATGCCAGATGTAAATAAAATATACAGTATATGGTAATGTTCCGTGTATATTATTAACTTATTTATGTGTGAAAATCGTGAAAGTTTAAATCTATATCAAGGTGTTAACGTAAAAATAGTTTTTCTCGCCTCTTTGCTCTTTTCTTACATAATTAATTATTAATTAGACTGTTGACTTACAATAATATCTGTGATCTATTAAAAAATGTGACGAAAGATTGTCGCCCATTAGGATCTTAGGGTCAGTTTTGTCTTTGAAATATGGAATAATAATTGTCTTTACCCAATCTTCAAAAGTTATAGCATCAAACTAACCTGAGATTGTCCTATTATAACGGCATCCCTTTGGTCCGTTTTGGATCCAAGTATCGTATAGGTGTTGAGCTTTATACACGACATAATACGGTGATAGCAAACTTCCGTCTGCAGTGCAAGCCATCATTATAGAAGTAGAAGTCTTTGTAGTATGATTCATCACCCTGTCAAGATATTTAACGCTTATTTCCACTAACACTTTTTTTCTTCCAGGGTCGTCTGTTAAATTTGTCTCGTCGTAATTTATAATATTACACAATGGTACATCTTGCAGAGATTTTTCCAATTCATCAAAATATTTCTCAATGATCTGTGGTGACATGACACGGCTGCTCGAGAACGTTTGATATTTTGGCTAAACATTACAGTAATCTTATCTTTGTGTCATTTTAGAAAAGTTTGCACAAAATCACGTCCAGGCATATGTCCGTCCGTCCGTCTGTCCGTCTGTCCGTCTGCCCATCTGTCACCAGGCTGTATCTCGGGAACCGTGATAGCTAGAGAGTTGAAATTTTCACAGATAATGTATTTTAGTTGCCGCTATAACAACAAATACAAAAAATGGAATAAAATAAATATTTAAAGGGGCTCCCATACAACAAACGGGCCATTCTACTTTTAAGTAACCATTAATCTTTTGTGAAATATAAGGCATACCTGGTGATTTTTTTAAGTGTAAATAACTTATATACAAACTGAAACACCTAAATTTAATGTTTTAAAGCAATAAAACTTTAAATTCAAAGAAATTTTGTGGAAAAAATTGGTAACTCAGCGGAAAATACATCAATTTCCATACAAATGGCGGGGACATGCATGTCCACTGCGTTACCTACTTTATAGATAATAATGATTACTTTATATACGTAGTGATAATTTTAAATATAAGCTTAATTATGTGCCTATTTAAATCTTAAATGATTTAAACCGAGCACTTTACCGTTTTTGTAAAAAAAATATTTGAAGAGCACAGTACAAAAAAATACTGGTCAACGATAAGTAGAATGGCCCAAACGTGATTTTTTTGCTTGTTTTTGCTCGATATTGATAACGACAACAGGTAGATGCTAGAAATATTCACAGAATATTTAATTATACATTGACTTTAAAAATAAATCATTAAATTAAAATAAATAAAAATTTAAGGGGGCTCCCATACACAACAAACGTGATTTTTATAGATAATTGTACGGAACCCTTCGTGCGCGAGTCCGACTCGCACTTGGCCGGTTTTTTTATTTCCATTAAATTCAACACGTTGCTTACATTAGTAGAAACTACCTGGTATATTATTTTTTGTTAAAATAGAAAAAAATCGCGACGTTTTCCGTTGAGATAAACACGAATATTGTACAATACCAATGTTTACGATTGTGACATTGATGTGACACTAATAAAAGAAAAATTATGTATATGTCGAACGAACTCGCCTCAATAATCTCCTTGTCACGAATAGCTATGAATGGAAAACTCTTTACTGACGAAATTTAAAAGATAAATAATAATAGGACGTAATGAAGGACCTTTTACACTGGTTCAAAGACACTAGTTTCTTCGAGAAATTAACTTTATGTGATCTGAATAATCTTCCCCTAAAGTTAACGGAAATCAAAAAATACGGTGTACAGAATAATTCAATATCTACTGACACTAACAGCAAATAATAGTAAAACAGTAAATTGTTTAAAGTTTAGAATCAAATTAACTTGGTAAATTTAACCTAACTGTTTAACATCAATGATAATTAGCTGACCTAACGCTAACAAGACTAAACAAGATTTCAACTATCTGTCACCCATTTGGCCGATCAAACATCCGCACCGAATTACAATATCATCTTTTGTTATTAGTATTCAAGCGGGCCACTACACTGGTTACCTAACATTAATGATGACAAATAATCCAAGTCTCGACGTTGTAGCTATGTATGGGAAATCCAAAATTAATCAGAAAACTATAAAAAAAAAGAAGTTTTTATTGACATTGCACATCACTAAATGTTAAAGTAACCACCAAACTTCCCGCTTGATAACTAGGTCTTGTTATTATTATTATTGTTGTGGTAATTTTTAGTGTCAAATTTGTTTATCGCTATAAGGAATTAAATATAGAAGATGGAGAATAGTTTAACCTGTCTTAATTACATATTTTTGATTCACAGTAAATAGATCAGTAAAATCCCTAATCAACTGGAAACCATTAAGACTAAGAGTTTCACGTGATTATTTATAAATTGTCGGCAGTAATGAGTTGAAAAAAGGCGGTTGTAAGAATGTCAAAATAGGGAAAAGCTTTGCTTACTCTATTTATACATATTTAGTGATGCATGCAGTTTATTGCTAAATCTCGGACTAAGAGCTTTCAATAAATTGTTGTAAACAGCGCTGCATACATATTTAGTTTAGTTGTACAGTCGACTACAAAAAGATTTATGCATCTACATATTACCTTATTACTACGCCATGTAGTGAGAAAGTGGATATATACCTACATGATCATATAATTGACTTTACCGATATATCTTAAAATCTGTGACGAAACCGTTCCAATAAATAGTTACGTGGACTTAGGTATGACGCTACGACTGTATTGTACATTCTCCCAACCTCAAAAATGATCTGGGAAGGAGCCCCCTGAATGTCCATGTCGTTAGGTGTCTGCCTTGCTGCCTGGAAGGTTTCGTTAGTATTACGCACTATTTTATCGATTTGTATATGGCCTTGATCAAGAAGTACGTAGCCAGTCCCATAATGTGTTCGATCCATCACTATTTTATTTTGAATCATAAAAACAGTTTAGACAGATCCCGCCAATTGATACTTACTATGTGCAAGTCTAGTACATGTGATGGCTTCGTATACCTGCTGTGCACCTCTGGATAACTTTGCGAAATGAATGCGATGACAACTGGCCACGTCTCCCTTAAAGTTGTATTCTTTTCTCCGTCAAAATCATTGAATGAACGCACGCATTATGGCAATCGGCAGTCCAGAATGTACGAATATAGTACTTACACCCTTTAAGAGGGTTTAAACCTGCTGAGCTGGCAACGTTGCATTTTTGTTAGTTTTTCTCGATTATTCCATAAAAATTGAATGAAAATTAAAAATGTTTTGAATACAAATTGTTCTAATATATAATTTAATGTGTCTACTGCAATAATAATTCGTGATAGACTTTTATTTTCTTTAAAAACGAACAAATTATTACCTAACGGTTTTTAAAGAAAATAAAAGTCTTATCACGAATTATTATTGCAGTAGACACATTAACTTATATATTAGAACAATTTGTATACAAAACATTTTTAATTTTCATTCAATTTTTATGGAATAATCGAGAAAAACTAACAAAAATGCAACGTTGCCAGCTCAGCAGGTATAAACCCTCTTAAATTTAATATTCTAGCTAATCTGGTTGGTGTCATATGTAAACGGTTGTCCAATGTTACTCCTGCATAGTACCTGAGTAGCGCAATGATGGTGTTGCAGTGGCCCGCCTTTCGTGTACTATTACTACACGTTTAGTCTGTTTTTTTCATAAGACAGGGGAAAGTTTTGATAACAATGCAATAAACAAGTACCGTTAGCAATAAATATTGTGTTAAAATGTTGTAAAGACGTTGTTTCGTTTCGTTGTTGTATTAACTTAATACAACAGTCGGCACGCCAATGACGCCAAACTTACAGTTTCAAGCCTTCGGTTACAAAGCAAACCACACATTCGTCTGACATGTTGAGTCGTGACACGCCAGAATGGTTTCGGGTTCATACATTTAAAATGAGAAAGAGAGAGATATCCTATGTATAGTCCCATGGCTATGCCACATGGAGGGGAAGTACCTTAAATATTGTAGATAGACAATTTTACTGAAAAGAGACTTCATTTTGATTTTAATAACAATTTTAACTGCATTCAAAGATTTTTGAATAAACGCCTGTCTGAACCGGGAATCGAACCCGGTCAAATGGTAAAAAAAACGACCCGTAATTTTACGACACCGATCAAAAGGCTCAATCAAAAGGATTATTTTTTTCCAAGTAACATAGCATCGTAAATAAAAGGAAGACCATGCAATTTTACGTTTATTTAAAATAATTACATTTTGCTTACAATTAATTTAATTTAGCAAATGCTCAAAATGTGTCCCGTTCTGTATTTATTTTCCTGAAATTATAAACGTATAATTGCACGGTCTTCCTTTTATTTACGATGCTATGTTACTTGGAAAAAAATAATCCTTTCGATTGAGTTTTTTGATCGGTGTTGTAATATTACGGGTATTTTTTTACCATATTTGACCGGGTTCAAATTCCGGTTCAGACAGGCGTTTATTCAAAAATCTTTGAATGCAGTTAAAATTGTTTTTAATATCAAAATGAAGTCTCTTTTCAGTAAATTTGTCTATCTATAAAATTGAAGGTATTTCCCCTCCATGTGGCATTGACGTGGGACGCCCTGGGCTGTATTTACAACACAGCCAACACAACATTATTGCGTAAATCGCACCATAATAAATATATACAACCAATTCTGTTCTAACGCGTAACGTCACGATACGTCACACATACATAATGTAAGTAAACTGACTTTAATCTCGGAAGATTTATTGCTGCATTTTAGTATTTAATATAGTTATTCCCCTATAATTTCGCTAAACGTAAGATCTTTTTATACCTGTTGTAACACGACCTTTGCAATATGAGGACCGGAAAACATTTACGTAGAAGTCATATTTTTTTTGTACGTTTTCTGGTGTAGTTGTATGTCGCGACATGCCACTCTGGCCCAAGGTCGTCTTTGATGCGCGTCTTTCCACCTTTGAAATCACTTGATCACATTTGGATCGTTGATAACGAAAGTGCAGTCATTTTAAAAATCGCTTAATCCCTTTTTAATGATTATGTTTTAATTATCTACTGTTGTGTTAATAATCTTACTGGCATAGCAATGCCATAACAGTGATTTGTTCGACAATTCCAGTTTAATGTTTAGATTTTTATATATTACCAGTACTTTAAATGAAGTAAAAGCTTATATGAAAGAAGTTGGAACATAAGGACTGCATAAATATGAGTTAACGCTCCTCTTACATTACAAAAAGCTAAACGTGCAATCACTATTATGCAAATGCTGACTTTTTCTTCACAAACATCTTATCAACTCCCATTGTATACTCTTTGTTGCAGACTGACTTGGAAATTAAATTCCTCACTTTTTAAATGTTTTTTTTTTTAGAGAACGGAAACCGTTTATTCGCAATTGCGCCTGAGATCTAACTTGACATTTCAGATACCGTAAACATCGTAACGTGCCCTACTGATTCGTACACCATGTCCATTGGTCGTTGATTTCCGGGCCGATATCGCAGTATATCATTGGTCGATGGTAATAACTAGCCGTCGGGGCCGGGGACTAGGGTTGCCAACTCTTTTTGACAAAAAAACGTGAACGTGATTTGAATAGGAAAAAATTACGTTTGTAATTTACCATGAGCTTTACGGTGTAGTAAAACATTGTGAGGAAACCTGCACACGCCTGCGAAGAAATTCAATGGTGTGTGTGAAGTTCCCAATCCGTACTGGGCCCGCGTGGGGAATACGGCCCAAGCCCTCTCATTCTGAGAGGAGGTCTGTGCCCTGCAGTGGGTCGTATATAGGCTGGGATGATGGGATGATGATGATGAGGAAAAAATAAAGTATTTGGAAGAAAAAAAAGTATTAAAGTAAGTATTAAGTATTGTTAAACATATACCATCAAACAGATATATCCACATACTCTAAGTTGCAAGCTTTCCTAAAACGCAAGTCAGAGGGGTTTAAATCAAAGAAATCAAAAACATTCTTGCCTGACGAAATCAGCGTATTTCTAAATGAAGCACCAGATGAGAAGTACCTTTTCTCCTTAGAGAATAGGTATCAATTAAAAACACTGCTTATTAAAAAACAATGTTTTATTTTATTTAAAGTGCTTAGTAATTTTATGTTTGATTTAATATTTACTCATAAATGTCTCTCCGTCAGTCAAGTATAACTTATGTATGTATACTTCTTTTTTAATTTCCCTCCAAAGTACTTATATTACTGTGTTATTTTGTTTGGTAGATGTTTTATTAATTATATCGTTACAGGTAGCTGCAATTTTTGGAATAATGGGTGCTTGTCGCAGGCAAGAACTTTACGGACTACAATTGAGCGATGTGAAAGACCTAAGGTGCTGCACTTTTAGTTCAAATTTCTAATACTAAAACCAAGATTGACCGAACATTTACGATCACAGGAAAATTCTATGATTTATGCAAGAAATACCTAAGTCTTCGGCCGAATCCATGTAAAAATCCGCATTTTTTTGTAAGGTATAATGATGGAAAATGCAGCATTCTGAATGTTGGCATAAACACATTCGGATACATGGGAAAAACAATTGCGGACTATCTTAACCTGCCCGACCCAGAATTATATACAGGACACTGTTTTCGCAGGACATCTGCTACTTTATTAGTTGATGCCGGCGGCAATATAACTGATTTGAAGAGACATGGCGGGTGGAAATCTACAAGAGTAGCTGAAGGCTACATTGACAATTCAGTTCAGAGTAAGATGAAAGTTTCAAACCAAATATTGAACTCTATAGAAAAACCGGAGAATAAAAACCATTTTGCCCCATCTACTTCGACTGCCCATGCTTCAAATGTTCCACAAACTGATGACTGTCCTCTCTCACCAAATTCACCAACCTTTACACAAAACGAGAATAATGCTCAACATTCTACACAAATTTTGAATGAAAATAATACTACAGATATAAACATTAATGCTTCTGCAATTCCTACTGTCATCTCAATAACAAAAAATAATATTACTAATTTGCATATTCACTACCATAAATAAATAAATAAAAGTTTTTTTTTTAATTTCTTGTTTCATTTCTGAAATAATGTCGTAAAAAAAGTTATGTATGCAACTGTATATAACTGGTCATTATACACTCGTGTGATTCTTTTATAAAACTCGCCAAGGCTCGTTTTATAAACACATGCTCGTGAATAATGACCCTTGTTATGTTACAGTAGCATAAAATACTATTATGCAACTGTGTCATAATAAGGGTCATTAAGACACGAATGCGAGTTTATGACATGAGGCGAGACATGAGTTGCATACATTACTTTTTCTACGAGATCAAAATAAACAAATATTAAATAATGAATACTTACTTACATAACGGACAATAAATGAATTTTTCGATTTTAATAGTAGCAAATTATTGCTCACTTCTATTGCCGCCTGTTTTATTTCTCGCGGCGTCAACATTTCTGCATCACTTAATTCACCAAAGTTACAAATGCTCATAGATAAAAAGTCATTTAAGTAGTGATTGATTAACTCTTATTTCTTTCAACTTGAAAGAATTCCGTGCAAAAGCAAAACGAATTCCCGCTATTTTGAATCTTTTTTTTTCACTATTCACAACCTTAGAATGGACCCGGGAACTTTAGCGGCCATACAGCCAAATTGAATGATGTTAAAAAATATTCATATTTAATAATGACTTTATTTAAGTATTCATTATTTAATAATTGTTAATGTAAACATATTTTAATTAATGTATAATGAATTTATATTAATTTCTCGCTTTTTTTTTTATTTGCGACCGTACTCGTACCATAGAGCTTAATCAGCGTGTTCTCAATTACGAAATTTCGCTTGAAGAAATAAACCTTGATTGTGATTGGTCTTACCTGTTCTTACTCATTTTTAAGCAACCAATCACGTGGCACACGCATATTTAAAGAAACTCGATTATCAAAATCGATTTCCGTATTCTTTTTTTGAATGTTAATATTACTCAGTCCCGTAACATAATGAAAATTATAAGGGTTATTATGTTACTTGGAACAGACTTATAAGTCTTATAACGTTAGGTTATAGTTGTTGACCATATAATTGAAAGATTATACTACAGGAGTAGAAAAAACGTATTTTTGTGTGCTTTTAGCACTTTTTTCAAAACTTTTTTGGCATTCGGAATTTAATTTTTTATAAATAAATCGTTTCCAACATCTATTTTAACTTATGCGTAGGTACCTACCGTTAAATAGTTAACGTGTGTTTTGTTTTACGCATCACAATAAAGTTTGGAAATAAAGTATTTTCACATACTTTATTTGTATCCATAATAACATAATATCCTACTTTATTTTTGGTAAGTATAAAGCATAATTACCAAAAAATAAAGTATGATACGTTATTATAAAGTATGGTTGGCAACCCTACGGGGGACAGTTGAGGAAGGAAGTAGGACTTAAATAGTATTGTGTTTTTGCTTTACGCTTTTTACTCTAATCTTCCAGTATTTCGAAGTGAAAAAAATTGTCTATTATTGACTTGCCGAAGATATACCTTTAATAAAAATCGCTCTTAACTCTTCGATAAATCAATTACTTTTAAAGACTATACTATCAAAAATATATAATATATCTACCCTATATTTTTACTTTTAGCCTACAGGTTTGTCGAAATGAAAGATATGTTTGTAAATCAAATGGCTTGCGTACGTTCAGTTGACATGTATAAAATAAATTTAAATGTAGGACAATTTAGTGTCACCTTTCAAAACAAAACTTAGTTGAATTCTTTATAGAGTTGAAATTGGTATGATTGCACTAAAGCTCTTGCGAATTCAAGCGTGAGCTCCGAATTGCGCATGCTAAGACGAGGGCGGCCGCGGCAGAATGCGTCAAACATTTTAGCGATCCAAATGGCGCTCGCTTATATTGTAAAATCATAAAGTACGTATTGGTGAGTGGATGTAGAAAGCCCCTATATTCAAAGATAACCTCCTTGTAAACCTCCTCTCTTCGTGGCATGACTCTTTACTTTGTAGGTATAGCACAGAAAAATTTTTCCACAGCACCCACTTAAAACTGAGTCTAAATAGCATGGTACCTCTCTTGAACTATGAAAACTTTCTTCCAGAAAAAATATACATCTTTGAACTAGTCATAATTACGAAATTACCCGTGTACCCATGTACACTATTTGTTTTCTTTTCTGACTAGAACATATGTATGTCGATACTAGAATCTTTAACTAGAAATAAACAAAGCAAACACTGACCTTTCTTCAAAGCGTATGCTGGAGCGGCTGATATCACTCCAAGCGCTCATTGATCGGCCGCGGCCGCGGTGGTAGGTGGCAGTGGCGCGGCGCTCCAGGTCCACGTCGGGGGGAAAATTGACCTTCGCGGAGCCCCGCGAGGATGGGCCCTCGGCGGACTCGCCGCCGCCGGACAGCTCCATCTCGAAGGCGGTGTACTCGGGCGCCTCCTCGGGCTCGCCGTCGCTACCGTCGCTCGCCGCCGAGAGCGCTTCGTACCCGTAGCCGGGGCGGACGCCGCCGACGCCGCTGGCCGCGCCTCCGCCCCCGCTGCGCCCGCATTCGGACCCCGCTCCCGACAGTCTCGGGGATGCTTCTATTCGACTCAATGACGAGGCCTTGACGGATGGTCCCCGGACGGTGGATGGCGAGCCTCTCGCCGGTAAATGATGTGAATAACGTAATTTGCTATGGCGAAACGTGGTGCTGCTTTATCACTTTCCTTCAGGTGACAATCGAATAGAGTTCAACTTTAAGTCACTACTACAACTTGCGACGAATATTTATTTTCACTTAATTGCACTTTGATGACTTAAATAGGACGGTAATTTAGTCAACTTTATTTATAACAAGAGTTAAACTAAAAGTTAATATTTAGAATTGCATATTCACAACAACAGTGTCCATAGAGAGAAGGTCAAGCCTCACACACATTTTCGTGGGTACTGTCATCGCACATTTCGTGACTTTCGATCCGTAGCTGTAGCTGGCTCAAAGCTTACTGTAACAATGTGAAGAAAGTAAAAAAACGTCGATCGTGTAGCGCTGCCGAACATGGCCTGAGTGGCCCGTATTCGACTATTAGTGACCTTTATGTCGCGGAGCGGTGACAAGTTTTGTTAATGGGGGGGTTACCAAACAACAAAATCGTATAGATACTACTTAGGTTTCATACATAAAATTGTTGGAGTGAAGTAAGCAAAAGGTCGTCGTATTGGATGCGAGTGAAGTGCGCCCAAGCGGCGTCGGGCGGGGCGGCGGATCGATGCGGCGGCCACGGGCGCCCCGCTCGTAGTCACCGACGCTGCCACCACAGCGTGGCGCTACAGTCTCGCGCGACATTTGATACAATTCAATTTCAGTATTCCTAAACCTTGATACGCTGTCATGAAACCTTTTGCTTTTACTTGGGACTTTATTTCGTAAACTTACGTTACTTTTCAGATGAAACTGCTTTTTTATTCACGATTACTTATTATAACAGATTCTTTTCCATGAACTTTGACATTTTAAACAGCCAACCAAGTTCAGATTCTAGGCTGAGGGTTGCAACTGCAAACTTTAGTTTTGAGACTTATTATTAGACTAGCTTTTACCCGCGGCTTCGCTCGCGTGAACCATAAACATTTAAAAAAAACACAAGCAATTAAGTAAGCAAGGAATCATGCAAGCATGCAATCAAACCTGCAAGCAAGCATGCAGGCAAACGTGTAAGCAAGCATGCAAGCAGCAAGCCTGCAGCAAGCATACAAGCAAACCTGCAAGCAAGCATGCAGGCAAACGTGTAAGCAAGCATGCAAGCAAGCAAGCCTTCAAGCACATGCAAGCAAACCTGCAAGCAAGCATGCAGGCAAACTTGTAAGCAAGCCTGCAATCAAACCTGCAAGCAAGCATGTATGCAAACATGTAAGCAAGCATGCAATCAAGCAAGCCTGTAAGCAAGCATGCAAGCAAACCTACAAGCAAGCATGCAAGCAATCATGCAAGCAGGCATGCAGGAAAGCATGCAAGCAAGAATGCAGGCTAGCATGCAAGCAAGCATTCTAGCAAGCAAGCATGCATTCAAGCAAGCATGCAGGTAACCTGTGCCCCGCGGTGTTACCCGCGGTTTATTAGGGAAAATAAATTGTGTAGGTATTAACAGTAAAAATAATAACCATTCACATTTTTAGAAGCAAAATAATTTATTTTTGAGCTTCCGAAAGATCAATTTACAAAATTTGATGACTGACAGAACGGGAGAGTTGATTATGCTGTCTTATGTATTTAATTGTTTTTTGTCTCGGGTCGTAGAGAGCTAGGAATCATTTTACTGCAGCACAATGACATCCCGGTAAACAACATTGCGGGACTTATTGTTTTCTGCGTAAATAATTAGATTTCTTGCTCTCCACACACGCGAGCAACCCACGTACCTACGTGTTGTTGTTGAGAAAGCCTCTTTTAAAGGAAATTGTAGGCGTATGAACTGGAAGGGTAAGTTTGTGGGTATTATAGGGATTCTGGGTATCAATACCGTCTCTCCTTTGGCCCCTCCAGTAAGAATGGTGGCCTGGACGATGTGCTGGCTCAGCTCTGTGATGCGTAACCTAGTGCCGTCGCACAGTCTGGGCGCGTCCAGTAGGCTTATTGTCTAACGCTTCAGACGCTTGCCTTCGCTATCACTATTTCTTTCTGTCAAACAGTATAAGATGATGACAGAATGAGACGGTGAAAGCGAAGGCAAGCGTCAGAAGCGTTAGACAATACGGCCTCAGGTTACGCATCAGTATGACAGGCACACCATTTTTGAGTTCCAACCTGTGGGAGGGTACCCCTGACAGGTCAAGGGAATTTAAGAACTCTACAGGGTATATAGTTGCGTCGTCAGTTGTCATCACCGTGTCTATTGACATATAGGTCCTCACTTTACCTGGAACTTGCTCTAATATTCTTTTACTAATTTTTCCTACCAATTAATTTTTGGGCGCCATGATAGCTCTTTCGCACAACCACTCTTCGTTAGCTAGGTTTTCTGTAAACTCGGAAATACCTCATTAATAAGGTTATCTTCCGAGCTAACAACATTGCTAAATAGGCTGTCAGAGGTCATTTGGCCGTAAGTATCCGTCGGCATGCGACCTTCGCCGACCTCGAGAAGCGTTTGTGCGAAGAGTCCAGACTCCTGATCATTGAAGAGCTGGACCCTCATGTTAGTATTCAGCTGTAACCGCTCTACCTTAGACCACAACGGCGAAGCCTTGAGGCATGCGTTTATCTCGTCTGCCGCGGTACCTTGCTTGATAACCGGCAACGTCTGCCGGAAATCACCTGCCAGCAAGATGACCACTACACCCATCAAAATTCGATTGCCCCGAATGTATTGCCAGCTTGCAAGCTGCGATTCAGTGCTTCAATCGCTCGCTTGTGCACCATTGTGCATTCGTCCCACACGATCAATTTGCACCATTGCAATAGAGCACCGCGACTAATACTTTTGCTGATGTTGCAAATGGGCGTTTCTTCACTTGCATGGTTCAGCGGGAGCTTGAATACTGAGTGTGCGGTTCTGCCACCACTCCGCAAGGTTGCGGCTATTCCGGAGGACGCAACAGCCACTTCAACCACTTTGTCTTTGCGCAACTGTGCCAGCAGCAAGTTCAGTAAAAAAGTTTTGCCGGTGCCCCCTGATGCGTCCAAGAAAAAAAGACCCCCTTGTCCGCTAGCTACGCGGTTTGTTATTAAATTGAATTTTTGTTTTTGCTCCGGTAGTAGGGCTCTGTTTGGGTATTCGCGGATAATGTAAAGTTCCCCATCCATTATCCTCGAATTCATTTTCATCGATTTTCCCGATTTTTCCCATGGGTATAAGATATTTTCCCGCAGTAAAACGTAGCCTATGTGTTAATCCAGGTTGTCATCTAGCTCCATAGGTACCAAATTTTATTAAAAATCGCTCCAGCCGTTTACACGTGAAGAAGTAACATACATACACACGCCTATATAATATTAGTGTGATAGTGTGATAAGCAAAGTATTTCGAAATTAAATCTCCAAGCTATTTTTAAGTTGAGTTTCCAAATAGATAACATAACCTTGCATAACCTGTTTGTAAAATAATTGAAGTGAATATAAATTAGGACAAATGTACTTTAACCCACAGAAACCTTGATTGGTTGGGTCCATAATTGTATAATTTTAGTGTACATAGATCAGACGTATCGTATTGAACACGCGTAGATATCCTAAGCGCGAACTTCGGACGTTTAAGTACTTTGTTATTTAATTCATCACGTAGTGTTTCACGGCGTTTTGCATGACCAATTATCTTTTCGATTGAACTAACGATAACTAACGAACTTGTATTAGGTACCCGACGGAGACGATACGCTAAAATGTTACAATCTGGACCTATTCTAAAGCCAAGTTAACTTGTAATTATTGTATTACATTGTACAGGTGCACCCGGAGTCGGACTGGGATTTAAAAACTGTCATTGACTTTTTTGGAAAACTCATTTTTTTCTAGATTTTGAAATGGTACTTCTACTCTCGGTTGCCTCGTAGCCGCGTTCGTTTAAAGTGGTTTCCGCCTTGTCGATGATATTTAATTAGAATTACATTTCATTTCGGCACGGGCTTTATTCAGCGAGGACCGAAAGCACCGGACGTCCTATTTGATAAAGGCATCACAATTTTAAGTGGTGCCCTTATCAGAAATCATCGATTGTGGAACAGTATTCAGATCCCGATTTAACGGTTGGTAAGTTTTTAGTTCAGGTGTCGCCCTTGTCGCTACCAATTAGACGCTAATGCTCCGTTTTCGTCAAACAATTATAGTATAGTTAATTCGGCCACTTTCACACATCTTATATTATTTCTAAACAGAAACTTTATTTAGCTTAACATCTCAGTTTCGAAGTCATGTTTTTTTAATTATTTTTGTAATAAAAGCGCTAAACGTTATACAGGGTGACACATAAGACGTAATACAAAAAAAAACATATCTGACTCAGTTGTTAAAAAATAATATACCTAATGCCGCACCGCAGTGTCTCAAGTCAAAAGTCTTTGACCAGTGTGTGTTGCCAGTGATGACTTATGGCACTGAGACTTGGCCGCTAACGATGGGTCTTATAAGGAAGCTCAAGGTCACTCAGAGGGCGATGGAGAGGGCTATGCTTGGAGCTTCTCTGCGGGATCGCATTAGAAATGATGAAATCCGCGCGAGAACTAAAGTCACGGACATAGCTCGAAGAATCGCTAGACTTAAGTGGCAGTGGGCAGGGCACATCGCCCGTAGAATTGACGGCCGATGGGGCCGAAAGGTTCTCGAGTGGCGTCCGCGGACCGGAAGACGCAGTGTAGGTAGGCCTCCAACAAGATGGAGCGACGACCTGGTGAAGGTAGCGGGAACGCATTGGATGCGGATGGCCCAGGGCCGATCTGTTTGACGAGCCTTGGGGGAGGCCTATGTTCAGCAGTGGACGTCTTTCGGCTGAAATGATGAGGTGAATATACCTAATGCAATTAATTAGCGAAGCACATTCGCCTTGTCTAATTTTTACTAATTTTGTAACAATAAATAAATTGACCTTGAATTGTGGACACGCTGCAGCAAGTACTTAGCTGTCATATCAACTTGTAAAATTATCTTTTCTCAAACATGCTTTGAAATATATGCGTTAATGTCACGAAATGAAGCCATGAAGTTTGTTGTTTATGGCTCCCTACATTACTTCTTGGCCTAGGCCGTAAAAGTAAGTATGAAAAACCATTATTGTCCGCTGCTGTAACTTTTTAAATTTGCTTACTAACACTAAACTGACAAAGGAAAAATTACATACAGCCAACTTACGACATTAAAAAAAATCCATCTTCTTTTATTTCTATAAAACCGCCTAAACTACTGGTGATGGATGGATGGATGTACGGATGGATGGATGTATGGATGGATGGATGTATGGATGGATTTATAGATGTATGGATGGATGTATGAATGGATGGATGGATGGATGTATGGATGGATGGATGGATAGATGTATGGATGGATGGATGTATGGATGGATGGATGTATGGATAGATGGATGGATGGATGGATGGATGGATGGATGTATGGATGGATGGATGTATGGATGGATGTATGGATGTATGGATGGATGTATGGATGGATGTATAGATGTATGGATGGATGTATGAATGGATGGATGGATGTATGGATGGATGTATGGGTGGATGTATGGATGGATGGATGGATGGATGTATGGATGGATGTATGGATGGATGTATGGATGGATGGATGTATGGATGGATGGATGTATGGATGGATGTATGGATGGATGTATAGATGTATGGATGGATGTATGAATGGATGGATGGATGGATGTATGGATGGATGGATGGATGGATGTATGGATGGATGGATGTATGGATGGATGGATGTACAGTTGTGGCCATATAATTAAGAACGATTATTTATTGAGATGATTTTTTCAAAGTAACAAGTATAACTAATTGCCCGTATTTTTTTTATTTCTCTCGGTATTGCAAAACTTTTCCGTACTACCGGTACATTTATTTATGCAACATTGTTGGCTAAAAAATTAATAGAGAAACTTTATACATTCGATCTGAACCTAGTATTAGTACTTACTGGCTGGTCACGTAATTAAGAACGCTGAATAGTTTATTATTTTTTCAAATTTAAATAGAGAACACTGTGTGGCTCTGTGGTTGTAGATTATTATTCGTATAATTTTGGCGCCATTTCGTGCTGTTAAAGTCTTAAAAGTGATTACTTCGTATAAAAACAATGGGGAAAAATAATAGTTGTGATAAATCTACAAGAGAAGTAATAATAAAACTTCGCGAGAAGAATTGGTCGTATAAAAAGATAGCCGACCATCTGCAATGTTCAAAAACAATGGTTTTCCATGCCGTAAAGCATTTTTCCACGTATCAAACTACTTCAAACGTTCCGCGTGGACCTAGACAGAGAAAGTCATCTCGTCGAGATGATCGAAATATCGTTCGTTTGGCAAAACAAAATCCTTTTAAAGGGTCTAATGAGTTGAGAAAAGAATATTTTGGCGAAAACAACCCTTCAGCAATCTCTGCACGCACTATTCGAAGGCGTTTGGTAGAAAATAAGTTGAACGGAAGGATAGCAAGAAAGGTGCCTATGTTGAAACGATGTCATAGGCAAGCCCGACTTGCATTTGCAAGAAGGTATGAAAACTGGACAGTCAGACAGTGGAAAAACGTTCTTTTTTCTGACGAGACAAAAATAAATAGGGTATGTTCTGATGGAAAACGATATGTACGACGCCCTCCGAATAAAGCATTCGACCCAAAGTACACAAAAGTGACATTAAAGCATGGCGGGAGAAATGTGAAAATTTGGGGGTGCTTTTCTGGACATGGCGTTGGACCTGTTAGGCTGATAGAAGGAAACATGGATCAATTCCAATACAAAAATATACTGCAAGAAACAATGTTACCATATGCCGAAGACGTGCTTCCGGTTATTTGGACATTCCAGCACGACAATGATCCAAAGCATACTGCACGCACCGTTAAGGAATTCCTCACATCACAATCAGTTTCAGTCTTAGATTGGCCAGCCAACAGCCCAGATCTTAACCCAATAGATCATCTTTGGTGCGAAGTCAAGAAAAAGGTTTCAAATCGACAGTGTGGCAATTTGAGAGAGCTGTACGACGTTTTCTTAGAAGAATGGAACTCTATTTCTCTTGCGAAATGTCAAAAATTGATAGATTCAATGCCTCGCCGGTGTAAAGCCATAATTAAAAGCCGTGGACATGCTACTAACTATTAATTTTAGTTCAAATGTATTAAATTGCTTTTTTTTCTATACCAACTTCACATTAATATGATTTATTTAATCTAAGTTTCATATAAAACAACTCTCGAGCAGTTTAATAAATCGTTCTTAATTATTTGTCCAGCTTCATTACTATTTGAATTTATTAGTATAGAGAACAAATAAAATTTGTAAAAAAAAATGTTAGCAATTATACACTATTATTATTAATCCTGTTTGCTCTATCCATGTGGCTATTTTATAACATAACTTGTTACTTCTAAGAAGGAACACAACTAGACATATGACATGATTTAGATAAAAAAAATCGGAAACTTCAAATCGTTCTTAATTGTATGACCACCACTGTATGTATGGATGGATGGATGGATGGATGGATGTATGGATGTATGGATGTATGGATGGATGTATGGATGGATGTATGGATGGATGGATGGATGGATGGATGGACGGGTGGATGGATGGTTGGATGGATGGATGATGATGATGATGATGATGATGATGATGCATGTTTGAGAAAAGCTCTATACAATCCTCGGCCGGAACAGGGATTGCTGGACTCGTTTTATACCCCAAATCTCGTCCATCAATCCCTTACTTCACGGCCTCTGCAGTAATGTACTATATATTGTACTCAATCGGAGGTTAATAATAATATTGCTATCAATACTTTCAATCGAAAAATAAGCCAAGTTGAATTATTTCTTAATTTATTTTTTAAAGGCCTGCCATGTTTTTGGGCATTTATTACATTTATTTAATCTCGTGCTGATACAAGTAAAGCTATAGTCTTGAAATTCATGTGTAAGATATTTGAGGATTCGCTCTAATGACAAGTGTTTATCGAAACACGATTACCCATAGTTCGCTCAATAGAAAAAATCCAAAGTCGTCTCTAAATTAAAAATAAAATAAATTCATAGTACGACGCTAATACTGCACGGCAGGTCATGACTTTTTGAATGTTAATAAAACAAGATGTTTTCTAGGGCGTAGTGTTGCTAAATTTTTAAAATATGTATTTGTTTTAGTAATAAGATGAAAATACCCAAAAACACGCGCAGGCCAAGCAACCTATCTTGAGCCATCGTGCCTCCCTCACGCCCGAAATCGCCCACCCAAAATCGATTAGCGCGAAAAGGTCGGTAGGCCCTTAAACGTTGACATTGACAAATCCATACACTAGCAACGAACGTAGAGACTTACCAGTAGAAAATCTTCCTCGTACATAACTATTCGGCCATGTTGGAATTGCAAGGGTAACGGTAGTTACTGTATAAAACCAGATAGTTCGGTCGCCCGTAGAACATTCAAATTACCAAAAAATAACCGTTCATCTGTGTGAAATTCTCATAGATTTCGCCATTTTATGTACTAAAACCAAAGTCTTACAAATCCTAACCCGCCGTAGCTATATAAAGTATAAAGTCAAAAATCGCCACTTTTACTTAAATGTACATTTCGAGGCAACCGCACCGTTTCACTACTGTCATGTTATACAGTATGCTTAGTATAAGTTTACCTTCACCTAAATACTTCTCGATCGCGTTTACGTAAAAAATTCAATTCTATGGAAACATGGAGGCGCGCGCGCGGAGGCGCTGTCACATGTTTCCATAGAATTGATTTTTTTACGTAAACGCGATCGAGAAGTATTGAAGTGAAGGAAAACTTATACTAAGCGTACAGCTTTGTGCCATTACGAAACGTCATAGTAAGACCGTCCAAAATGGCCGAACACAATTTTAAGACCAGATGAAACCCTGCCATTTTGACAAAAATTTACATTTCAGAGCTATCGTTCCAAATTAATACATGTGATAATAGGCCCTCTGAATAAACCGTATACTTATTTTTCTCAAACATGCTATGTAATGTTTATGTTCTATTGTTTCATGTCACACAGCACCATGATGTTTATAGTTTATAGGTCTATGGCATCATAGCATTTAGCCATTTAAAAAAAACTATACTATTTGCATTTTGGTTCATTGACATTCTGCCACTACGCTTATTTAAGGTAAGATGGTGATATTGGTGATGGTGATGGTAATGGTGATCTGCCTAGAAAAATATTTCACAATCAACATCATCGTCACCATTATCATCATCACCATCATCACCATCATCATCATCACCATCATCATCATCATCATCATCATCATCGTCATCATCATCATCATCATCACCATCACTATCATCATCATCACCATCATCATCATCACCACCACCATCAGCATCACCATCATCATCATCATCATCACCATCACCACCATCATCATCATCATCATCATTACCATCATCATCACTATCATCACCATCATCATCATCATCATCACCATCATCATCATCACCATCATCATCATAACCATCATCACCATCATCACCATCATCGTTATCGTCGTAATCATCATCACCATCATCATCATCAATATCATCATCATCACCGTCATCATCACCACCACCATCATCATCATCATCATCATCATGACCATCATCATCATCACCATCACCATCGTCACCATCACCATCACCATCATCACCATCTTCATCTTCATCATCATCATCATCAACATCACCATCACCATCATCACCTCCATCATCATCATCATCACCATCATGATGACGACGACGACGATGATGATGATGATGATGGTGATGGTGCATGTTTGAGAAAAGCACTATACAAGCCTCGGCCGGAACAGGGGTTGCCGGCCTCGTATCATGCGTACAGTATGCTTAGTATAAGTTTTACTTCACCAAATACTTCTCGATCGCGTTTACGTAAAAATTTCAATTCTATGGAAACATAGACGCGCGCGCGCGGAGACGCTGTCCATGTTTCCATAGTAATTGATTTTTTTACGTAAACGCGATCGAGTAGTATTTGGTGAAGTAAAACTTATACTAAGCATACTGGACGCGCGCGCGCGGAGGCCCTGTCCATGTTTCCATAGTAATTGATTTTTTTACGTAAACGCGATCGTTAAGTATTTTGGTGAAGTAAAACTTATACTAAGCGTACACTGAGGCTTGTCTGTAAAAGTAGTGATCGACCAAGTAACGCGAAACCGCCTCGGAGTCCTTTTACACATCCTCCGGACTGCGATATGAAAACATCCGAATTTATTTATTGTTACCAAAACAACAGTTCGCTTTAATATCAATTAAACATAACGAATTTACTATTCTCTTTAACCACGTTGGAGGCACAAGATTCACTTTGAACGATCCTAAAAATGGCTGGGAACGAATGTATTTTAACAGTGTTTTTTTTGTACATTTTGCCTAAAGTAATGGTAAGTGTTAAAATTTTCTTAAACTTCATTTTATCTGCCTTTCTTTAGTTTTCTTTTGTTAAATCAAAAATAACTATGTTTTAAATTATACATTTTTGCACTCGGAATAATGAAATGCTGTCTCATTAATTGGAGATTAATCGCCCCGGCTTTGCGAGGGTGCAATGCTGATACTAAATAATTATGCATGTATTTTACATATAAACCTTTCTCTTGAATCACTCTATCTATTAAAAATAACCGCATCAAAATCCGTTGCGTAGTTTTAAAGATCTAAGCATACATAGGGACAGACAGACAGCGGGAAGCGACTTTGTTTTATACTATTGTACCTACCTAGTGATGATAATTTACGGCGCTTTCTTTTTTAACCCACGACACAAAAACAGGGGTGTTATAAATTTGACCGCTAAACACATAGCGGTCAAACACCGCTCGCTATCACATATTTTGTATCAGGTTTGAAATTTCGCCATTGCGAAATCTCTTTCCAGGCAGATGTTATGCCACGTGTGTGTGTGTGTGTGTGTGTGTGTCTGTTTGTCTGTCTACCTGTGTTTCTGTCTGTGGCATCATATAGCTTTTAAACGGGTGACCCGATTTGGATGCGGTTTTTTTTATTAGAAAGCAGGTTTCTTGGCGATGGTTCTTAGATATATTTCATCAAAATCAGTTCAGCCGTTTCAAAGTTATCAGCTCTTTTGTTATCTGCGGAAAGGATGTTATACGCGTAATGGGCATTTACTTAATATTCAAACATACGAGTGACAATTGCGTTGGGGGTTTTTAATTTATAGTTATTTAGATTAAACGTGAAAGAATTCTGTGCGGCCTATTCGCAAACTAAAGTTTTTTGTTTTTTTTTTCAGTAATGCCTTGATTTAACTAATACAATAATTCAATGAGCCTATTTCATTCAATCAGTTTTTCAACCTTATCACTCCATTTCAATTATATGCTCTTTCACAAATTTCAGGGTACTCTTCCAGGAACATACTTTTGGAGACCTCGACTGTCCATTGACCTAGGTTCTCCTACCACAGGTGTGCATCATATTTTATGCATTTAAGGCGAATTATTTCTTATTTGGTGAAAAAAATCTGCAAATGTGTATTGAATCACATTGAAAATCAGGGCCGGCCCCGTCCATATAGGCGAACTAGGCGACGGCCTATGGCGCCAGTATTAGGGGGGTGCCAATTCGAGACATCGAAATTCAAAAATCATAAAGGCCACCACTAATCCGAAGCGTAGGGCGGGCGCCGTCGGAGCAGACCTAACGCGTTGTATAACACTGAATCATATATACAATGACACACACCGGCAGCGGGGCGCTTCGTATATAATTCAGTACAACGCGCTGGACCCGTTCCGTCTGCGCCCCGCGCTGCGATCTGTGGTGGCTTTAAGTACAGTTTTTTTAATGTTCAACTTGAATACTCCCGATTTAACAAAACTATAAAGATTTCATTTGCTAATATGCTCTGATTTTTCTTTTAAAAATTGCTCAGTCTGTTTGTAGGTAAATATACAGGGTGTCTCGTAAATAGTACGACAAACTTAAAGGGGAAATAGGTGGGCAGGTCATCTACCAGATATAAAAATTACAGTAAAGGCCACCATAAACAGCGAGCGCGGGGCGCCGGACGGAGCGTGCCGTGCCCAGCGCGGTCAATAACACTGAATCATATACGCTGTACCGCGCTGCCTGTGTGTGTGTGTGTCATCGTATACATGATTCAGTGTTATTGAGCGCGCTGGGCAGTGGGCATGCTTCGTCGGCGCCCCGCGCTCCTGGTTTGTGGTGGCCTTAAAGTCTCACAGTTATTTTCTGATTTCGATTTTTCTGATTTTTTGCTCGCTCGTTTGCCTCCTTCTCATAATAATAAAAAAAATGTATAAAAAAAATGTGCGGGTGCACTAAAATTTTGATTTGTGATATTTAAAATTAATATTTTTATGCATTTATGTTTATTGAAAAACTGTTTAAAAATATTACAGTTTTTTTAAATAAATTTAAATTTTGCCTCTTCAAAAATGATAAATATCTCATCAAAAATACATTTAAGTACAGTATCAATCTTAATTTCCCGTGTTTTATTAAAAAGTTAGTCACTCAAAAAATTTGAACCTAATTTTACTATTAATTCGTGTGTGGTTAAATAAACAAATGATAAACAAAGTTAATTTTAAAGATTTTTAAATAAAGAGTTGGACAAGTCGTTGTTAAAGGCAACCACAAACCGGGAGCGTGGGGCGCTGACGGAGCGTGCCCAGTGCGCTCTATATATAACACTCTAAATAAAGAGTTGGACAAGTCGTTGTTAAAGGCAACCACAAACCGGGAGCGTGGGGCGCTGACGGGGCGTGCCCAGTGCGCTCTATATATAACACTCTAAATAAAGAGTTAGACAAGTCGTTGTTAAAGGCAACCACAAACCGGGAGCGTGGGGCGCTGACGGGGCGTGCCCAGTGCGCTCTATATATAACACTGGATCAAATACACGGTGACACGCACTGGCAGCGCGGCACACCGTATTTGATTCAGTGTTACTGACCGCGCTGGGCACGCTCCGTCGGCGCCCTACGCTGCCGGTTTTGTTGTGGCCTTAAGTTTGCTGCCATCTCATAGTTTGAAAATTGCAGAGTAATAATTATAATAGTTTTTATTTTTTTTCCATTTTGAATAAATTCTGGTTACATTCAGGAGTTATGCAAAATTAAATAAACAACTTAAAATCTTAATTTCACATTTATTACAAAAAAAAAAATATTAGTCAGCAATTTTCAAACAAAGTATGACATCTACGTTGCAAACTTAAAAACGCCTCATTCAACTCTTTATTTAAAAAAATACTGGCCACAAAGACTTCAAAATACAGCCAAATTGAAATTCGAAATTTCAAAAAAATTTTGCTCATCATTTTGTTTATTGCGATTTGATAAAATTGGGTTCAAATGTGAACGAGTTTTAATATTTTTTTAATTAGCACCCGCAATCAAGATTTTTAATTTACTTTTGTACGTAATTTTTTGCGCGTAATTTATTTTTGTATGCAAAACCATAGCTGCTGAATTTAACCAGAGTGAATTCTGATCCAGTTTTACGCGGTTTGTAGAGTACTTAAAGCTTTAAATACAAATAAATGCGTAAATGTTTTTTGTTACGATATTTATCATTTTTGATTTTTTATTGAATGGATATGTTTTCATAAAAATTTCAGAAGGGGCAAAATTTAAATTAAAAAACACTAATAAATTCAACAGTTTTTAAATGTTTGTTTTTTATCTGATAGCACAACTATTCTACATTATTTTTCAATTAAAATTAATGTAAATAATAATTAATTCCAAATACCACAACTCAAAATCTTATTGCGATACATTTCTCAACAATTCCAAAAAAACCGGCCAAGTGCGAGTCGGATTCGCGCACCGAGGGCTTCGTACAAATTTCCAGGTATGTAAAATATCCGCCGTAAACAGCCGTAAGTATAATAATCCAGTGTTAGCAAAACCCTGCTTCTAAGTAAAATGTACGCAGTTTGAGATCATTTTATATTGGTTATCAAGACCCCCTTAATATTGAATATAATTATATTTTTATTATTTGCTGTTGTACCGGCCACATTACCGGTGAAATTTTCAAGTGTCTAGTTAACGCCATTATAAAGATCGAGTTAAAAACGCGAAAATAAGCACGCTTCTAGTACGACGACCCCCTTTAATTTTTAACTTTATTTTATTTTTTAGTATTTGTTGAATATATCAACTGTCTAGCTATCACGGTTCATGAGATACAGCCTGGTGACAGACAGACAGACGGGCAGTGGTTTCTTAGTAATAGGGTCCCGTTTTTACCCTTTAGGTACAACAGAACCCTAAAAAAATCTCATTTTCTAGAGAACGGTGCGACTTTTACTAAGGTCATGTTTTTACAATTAGTAGATAACCTGCCCACCTATCTCCCATTTAAGTTTGTCGTACTACTTACGGGACACCCTGTATATAATATATTTTGTCTTTTGTCACGAATTCTCTTTAAAAAGGGCGCCAGGAATGCTCGGGACGGCCCTGTTGAAAATTATTTCATCTTATCAGTTTAGCTGAAGGATGAGAAAGAATATACATAAGTAAATTGAAGACCTAGCGTCTGAGTCCAAAAATATTAGAGACCAAAGCGTCCAGACTTCGATGGCTTGGACACGTGGAAATGTTGGGAGTGGATCGAGCCGTGAAAAGAGCGCACTTGGGACGATCGAGTGGACGTAGGCCAGTTGGATGTCCCAGATACCGCTGGAGGGACGAAGTCCAGAAAGATCTTTTGGATCTCGAGGTCGAAGGCTGGCAAGAGCTAACCCAAGATCGCAAAGCATGGTGTTGTCTGGTGTAGGAGGCCAAAACCCACTTCGGATCACTGCGCCCAGCTAGTAGTTGTTTAGGCACGGGTTCTAATAAATCAGTTAGATTAGGCAAATAATTTACTCGCTTTTATCTGACCACGTGAATCAAAATAAAAGTCCGTGTACGGTGAGTCAAAATAGTCTGATAGCCAATCTCAAACACTAGCTCTAGTATTGGACAGTGCTTTGTTTGTCAGTCAGACATTGCGTGATACCATTTTATAAATATATGAACTTAGATGCCCTCGTGATGTTTTTTAAGATTGTAATACTTCGTTAATCAAATACATCTTATTTGCAGAGGAACCCATGTTAAAGGAATTCCGGCCTAGCCCTGAACACATTAGAGAAGGTGTAGTGGTGCTACTAGACCCCTACAGTGTGGGCATGACTATGATAACGTTGGCTGCCGGCGCATCCAGAGGTCCGACGCACGACGACATTAATCCCTTAGCACCTGACTTCTACATTAACGTATATCAATGGTTCTTGAGATATACAAGCTTGTAAGTTAGCGTGTTATATCAGTCAGAGAAATAATTTCATGCTTTCATCTGTAAATATTTAGTAGAAGCATTCTTAAACATTATATCCCTTTTTAGGGTGCTATACTGCACTCTAATAGTTTTACCATGTTCGTCCATCTACCTACAGCTTAGCTTCGCGACTCGTAGTACCTATTTAAAAAGTTATAATTTGGCATGAGTATACATACAGTCAGGGTCATAAGCATATGTTAAGACGTCAAAAACATCTATACACCTCTAAGTCACTAATCATAAGATAAGGTTCATGTTTGGATATATTTGACGCGATGGTTGTGTAATATATACCCTCGACTGTACATCCGTACACCTTTTTTTATGGTGCGGAAAATGCCTCTGCTTGGAGAAACAGATAGTATGTGGGGCTCTCCCACAAGGGGCTTACCCACTAAAAACCGCACGGATTCCCTCTATGGCATTGTGAACGCCGCGGGAGCATGAAGAGACACCGCGACGCCCACTGGCCGCCTTGGGATGGGGCTCCTCTGTCGACACCCCGGTCTGTTCCCGGCAAACCGTTGTTACGTGCCCTCACGTTAGCTCTCGTGCCCTTGTGTCCTGCTCTGAAAGCAGAGTGGAACCGAGGGCACGATCGCTTCCACCCACTGAGGCTCACACTCACCTTTACCTGCCCGGGTCAAACGAGCTGGTGCTTGGCTTAAGCTCGCCTTCGTCAAAAAGCGTCCGCCCCAGAGCAAGACGCCGTCCTCTCTGAGAGCCCACGAATGGGCCCGCTGGCTCCGTTGCGGGTTCATCTCGCCACCCCTTCTCCCCCAGTCAATCAATCGCCACAGGCCATAGGCCCAACCGCTACTCTTCCCCCCCTTAATCGCCAGGCTTAACAGGGGGGAACTGTAACGATTGTGCAGCCCAGATGATAGCGAGTACTAACGCCCAGGCTCATGTGGAGATTGCCGACCCCCTCCCCCCGGTCGTATATTAGCCATCGGTTAACTAATTCCTCCCAAGGAATTACTTAAACGTTGTTACCCAGGGTGCACCGTCTGAACCGTTACCCTTCCTCGCCCCATGAGGCCTACGCCTTGGATAAAAGGGAGTGGTAACGCCCGAGCACTCGAGGAGGTTTCCGACACCGCACCCCTAAACGTACAGTATGGATGATTTTTTTTTTCATCTTTTACCCCGTGGTTTGGGACAGCTATACATAGATCTATGCTGGATAGGTCATTCAAATTATTCTACATATTAATGTAGAATTTCAAAAACCATTTATCTACACACACAGGGATCCGTTTGAGTAATATTAAGCTTTAAAGTGCAATTTTTGGTAATGACAAGCCCATGGCTAAACTTTTTTTTAAGTAGTTACAATAAGGAAACCTATCACAGCTAAGTCGGCATTACAAGTTAACGAGTAACAGCCGAGGTGAAGGACGTAGAAGCTACAAGAGAGAAAACAGCGTACGGACAAGCACCCTAGTTTAACTCTATAATTAAAACCATGAGGTTAAAATAGACATGAGTACCTTATGTTTATGTTGATATATTAATATCTAGACGCACGGTAGTCTGTCAAGCCAAGTTCAAGCAAAAGGAACTGGCGAACGAAGCAACGCCGTGCGAAATACTAATTAATTACACGGAACATTTGGAGCTACTTTTGACCCTTTTACCTATATTTTTACAGACTTCCTACCTGGTCGGCAGGCACCCATGGCCACTTTTGCGATACACTCAAAGTTTGGCACCGGCGGTGGCAGTACTTGGACGAGACGGTACCCAATTGGTTAAGGGCCTTGACGCCCATTTCTAAAGAGGCTTGGGCGGCCGAAGACTTAGAAAGGAAACGATTTAAAGCGTATGCGGAGTCTGCTTTTATGAAACATTACAGATATCCATCGAAAAATTTTAAAAACTTTGATTCTTTCTGGTCCGAAGAAACTTCAGCTTTCAAACCACCCTCTTCATCTTTATCACAGCCTTAAAATTTATGGAACTACATTAATTATTTAACAAGGAAGTAAAGGCAGTGTAAGTAGGTACATATAACTGGGGTAAAACCACTGGGTAAAACTCTCTAATTTTCGTTACAATTTTTAGAGCTGATTAGAGTACTTGACTCTAGGAGTACATTTAAGTGTACCTAAAACATTTGAAAAGTCCATGATGGTTTTTGAATAAAATTAGGGAAACAGCTTTGCTATGTAAAAACGCTCTGTTAATGAGATAAATAATAGTCAATGATGATTGATTTTATTAACACATCTTTGATTATCTTACAGAACTTCTTAACCTTAACTATCGCACTGGTCATAAGTAGTCATAACACAATAAATATCAATATCGTTTAAACATTTCTCGCCGATTAGGTACGTACATGACATTAAAATTTATGTTAAATGACAATCGCACCGCGATGAATAACCGCTATTCACGTGTCAGAAAGAGTTAAACCTCTTGTCAGTTAAATTCGCAGAATTTTAAATTGTGCTTGCACATGATTTTAGTTAATTTAATTTGTTCGGAAAATAAATTAAAAAAAAAACATGTTGAAATTATTCATAATTTATTTCTACTAAAGTTTATTTTCTGTATATACTTAAGTAAAGTAACTAAAATCTCGTTTTTCTACTCGTGTACAGTTTTACGAACATTATCACAAATGCGTTTTTAGTGTTAAATCATAAGTCTATTATAATTGTAGTACTTACTGGCTTGCCACCAACACCTGAAGTGATGACCACGACCACTCTGTCAAGAGTGATACCGACAAGGAAGACTTACTGGCTACTGTGCCGAAATAGTAGATTGTAAAACAAGAGCATAATACGAGCCATTTTACCAGAGACGTCCATATAGCCACCCGAGCCGGTACGACAAGGATGGATAGATAAGATACGTCCAGCCAGGGGAAAATGGGTTTAATGCTCGAGTTTTACACTCTGCTTTTCACTTCGATTGCAATTAAATGAAACAGCAACATTGGAAAAAAAATACAGGCTCTTATATTTTATGCATTGAAATTTCTACCTATACCTAATAATGTGCTAGATTTGCCTAGTTTTATTAATTTTGTAATATATAAACAAGAAACTTATATTTTATTAATTTACTTTTTGTGGCTGTTTGCGCCTAATGGCCCCAGTCTTAGAACTTTTAGACGAAGATTTTACTTTAAAAAGCCGTTTTATGCAGCATTTTCTCGACATAAAGAACAACTTTACGAGCATGAGAAGTGAAATAGTTATTTGTGATACAAGATTGGTAAGTATGGTTTTACAAATGAGTTGACGAGTGATGAAAAAGGTTTTCATCGTTACGAGTTTGTAAAACCTTGCCAACCATGTATCATACGACGTTTTTCAATACATTTGTGAGAAAATAGGCAATTAATAACACAAAATTATTTATTTTGCGCGGTTTGCGCCTTACTTAAAATATGGGGCGGAGTTAATAGGCTAGACGACTAAAAAAAACTGTTTAGTCCGTCAGTTAGATTATTAAAAAATATTGTACACGTATTTTTTCCTTTGTTTGACAAACAAAAAATTAGGAGGATACAGTGCTTAGAAGTTTCGAGTGACGTCACTATATGGTACAATTTTTACCTAAGGGTGACGTCACAAGCCCCCACTCCGGAAGTTTGATGGTTTAATAATTTGATAAACCAAAAAATACGTGTCCCATAATTTCCCATAATCTAAATGACGGACTAATTAGAATGACCAATTTTTAACCCAGTCGTCATCCCTATTCCATGTTATTGTCGACTTCATCACTTGAAGAACTCATTTTGTTTAGTTGATCAACAACACAAACAACGCAAAGTTTTACAAAAATTCCGCGTCCATAATGCGCATGCGTGTTTTTTTTTTGTTTTTTTTTTTTTGGAAAATCATTAAAATGTGAGGTAATTAAATTACAGTTTATAATAATTACAATAAATTTTGCAAATTCATTACTTAGTTTTGTATACTTACTTATACATTTTTCTACTTGTAAGTCGATTTTTTATTTTTGTCACTGAAAACTCTTTGCTTGTGTAAACTTTTAAAATGGAGAATTTAAAAAAACTTTAAAAAATCGCACTAGTGCGGTAAAATGAACTTACGAGCCATGTATACCTACATCCTTTGAAAGTGAATTTTTCGAGCAACTGTATTGAAAAAAATATTAAGGCGAGGTTCTTGAAGCGCGCCACGTTAATTTACACCCCGCACCCCGCCCGCGCAAAAGCTACGATCGCCGCGCGCGCCGTGAACTCGCCGACGGAGGTCAAGCTTGCCAGCAACAGTGTAATATAATTTACAGTACTGTAAGTTGCAACCGAGACCAAGATCACGCTGTAATTTAAATGTTTAGGTGCAATTACTTAGATTACTTTTGTGTTATAAATGTAAAATATGAAACGTTTTCGAAGTGGATACTTCTTTGTCCGCAGCTTGTACAGTTCTAGAATTTCAGTTAGATACAAAACTAAACTATATACATATGGCGCTAAAATACAAATAACGGTAGGTGTCGGTCATTCTTCACGGATCAAGTGGTCAAAAATATGAAAACACTCGCAGGAGCCTCGTAAGCCATACTTCTCACGCTCCCACACACTACAACAATTGCTAAAAGTGGCATTCTGTCGATAGTCAGCGGTCTAAGTCAATATTTTAAAAACCGAATTTGAGATTTATGAAAAAATGAGCGTATGAAATGAGTGGTCGGCAGTTAAGAAGTAAATCCTGACACCTGTCATTTCCATATTGTTTATAACCTAAACGTCACTGAGATTATAAACTTTAGGAAAATGATAGGTGTCAGGAGTCCACAATATTAAATTTCAAAATCGATGTCATTTTCGTAATTAACGTCCCAAAAAAAAACATAAAAACGACACCCATATTGATATTTAGATATTTCAACCCCATTGCACCCCACCGGGATGGTATTTCACGTCCGCCACGTTGGATTTTAAAATTGTTGTTGTTTTCGTAACCAGCGCGACCCGAGAAGGTCCCTAAACCATAGAAACAATACCCATGTTGATTTTCAGACCTTGTCACCCCATTTCCCTCTTTTAGGGGTTGAATTCCCAAAAAACCTGAAACACGTGTTTACTCATTTATCGTTAGTACTCCTGAAAAATTTCGAATAAAATAGTCTAACTAATCTTGTTTCCCCATACAAACTTCGGACCCCCGTCTCACCCCCTTAAGTTGTGAATTTTGAAAAATCCTTTCTTAGTGCACCTCTAGACCTTATAAGGAACCTTTTGGCAATTTGGGATCTCTAGACCCAGCCGCTTGGGCTGTGCGTTGATATTTCAGTCAGTCAGTCAGTCAGTCAGTTTCTTCTTTTATACACGATGATTTTTAATCGGTGATCAGGAACCAATTTTTCTAGATCAGTATTCGATGGCGACCACGTTTAAGTCGCAGTTACACGAAAAAATCCAACAATTTTTTTAAACATTAATTATTTGGAAAATCACTTTTTAACTAAAATCATTGTCACCCTACGCATGGTTTAGTCTATGAGCCTGAAACCTCTTTGACAAGTCAGTTTCTTTAACAAACATTGACGTGAGACCTGTCAAATTTCCCGCCAAAGCGATGGCACTTGACGGAACTACTTAACTAAAACAAATGTAGGATGACCATGCATTCGGTGGATGGAAGAAGTTTTAACATCTTTTTTTTATTTATTAATTAACCAGAGACCTCATTGCTTTAAGATCTCATCTATTAAATTCCATTTTGTCTAGGGATCAAGATTTTTCAACTCCTGCTCACCGATTAAAAATCATCGTGTATATTTAGACGTGTGAAACAGTCATTTTTGTCACCTTCATGCTGAAATAAAAAGAATTATCATTTCGGCGATTGCAGCGGTAACATTAGTAAACTTTGTACTGTGGCAATTTTGTCAATAATTGCGAATTTATATTTCAGGCACTTGTAAAAAATTTGATAGACCCGTACCACAGAGTAAAAATGTAACCAGTTATTCAACTTCATACTAGAGAGCCCGAATCGACGCACGCACACAGCCAAGCGTCATAGACAGCGCACCGCGTGGGACTGCAGCATTGTTTTATATTCCGAAGATTACTTAGCGGCCGTGTAATACGTTTGGCTGTGTGCGTGCGTCGATTCGGGCGCTCTAGTATGAAGTTGAATAACTTGTTACATTTTTACTCTGTGCCCGTACTGTTTTTCTTTGTACACTGTGTACTGTGTATAGTTGCGTGGATGGGTGTTTCTTTTTGTGTGTGGCGGTTACATTGAATAGTGATAAATAACAGAAATAAATGATGATACTACTACCCACATCAAGGATATTTAGTCGTAATGTGGAGCGCTTCAAAAATTGGCAAGCGTCCGACCTCCAACACGTTCCGCTCGGGACTGAGCGGCGGGCTGGCAGCGGGGCGCCAGTAAATCGTGCCGTGAATTTCGTTAATATTGAGTTAAATATTATATGTTTTACAAAATTAACAAAATTAAACCCGACGGACATTACATCGTTACAGACGTTTATTTTGATGTGACTTTCAATACATCAAGTAGTATAGTATTGAAATGAAATGAGTTTAAAGGTACAAAAAAGGGGTATGTTTGGATTTTTTTTCTATCGAGCGAAGTTTGTCCAATTATGTAACGAGTGCCCGACGTACTTACAGAAAGGTCTCAAAAGCAACATATATTTTTTTCACGTGTTTAATCATTACCGTTTCTAAATAAAATGAAATTAAAAATTACGTTTCTACGAGGTACCTCGCCTTAAAGGTCTGCGTAGAGAACTTAAAAAAACATTCAAAAGTAGAACGTCGTTATTTAAACGAGTTTTTCACTATATTTGTCAAATATGACTTGACACAAACCATATTGGTACTTCCTGATTGGTACTTCCTGATTGGTTGAAATGAGTTAATACCTGGCCAATCTGTTGCCTTGTGATTAGTAAAAAATATTGAATACGGTACTGAAGTCGTCACTAGAGAACAGGATTAAGTATATGCAATTGCATATTTGCAGATGCAATTGTACATTTAGCCCATTTTCATCTATCATTATCATTATCATTGCAAATTTTACCTAAAATCTTGTGATTGTGCATATTTTCACTCGATAAGTAAATTGCAATATTTCTAGGTTATATAATATGATTATTCATTGCCAGAATAAGTTCTATTATTCGTAACATAGCCGCCTAAATTTAAATACTGCCCGGTTGCCTCAGTTGATATGGAACGATCGTTTTCCACTTGTAAAGATATTTTTTAGTGTATGCATAATGGAACGTTTGAAACAGTACCTCATTGTTGTTGTCTACAAGAACTTATTTAAGACAAGAACACAAAATGTTAAATACCGTAAAACGGGGTCACTTTAAAAATGCAGGGGCTACTTTGGAAAACAGTTTTTACGCCGTATCCTTATTTATTTACACCATCTGTGGCAGTGAAATAACTACCTTGATAAATTACTAACTTTTTACGTCATTGCTCAATCGAGCTATGAATATCTGCGTTTTTATAACCATTTTAAATCTATCAAAGTAACCCCAAGATTTCCTAAAGTAACCCCAGTTTACCGGTACCTAAATCTTAATTTACCTACCTACTGTTAATTGTATGTGATTTATAAAAAAAGACTTCTATTTTTTTTTAATTTAATTTTGCATATTTTGGTAGTTTTCATGCATATTTCTATCATTTTTTCTGCATAATTGCATGCATATTTCAGGCTTTTTATGTTGCATATTTATAATCCGATCTCTACTCGTCACCAATAAATTTGTACCATTTTTATTTTATTTTATTTTTTTTTGCTTTTGTTTGCGATATCATTTCAACCGTAGGACATCCACCACTGGACATAGGCCTTCCTCATTGACGCCCAATCGGTTGGAAGCGACATGCATCCACCCTGAACCTGCGGCCTTAACCGAATCGTCCATTCGATCCATCTCGTTGGTGGACGTCCTACGCTGCGCTTGCCAGTCCGTGGTCACCATTCGAGAACTTTTGGACCCCAACGGCCATCTACTATAAGCTACGGTTGTATAAAATATTATATTATCGCATTTCACCTTTATGGGTTCTCATCTCAGCGATGAAATCACCAAAAATCTATAGTAAAATTTATAAACATACAGTTTTTAATCTTAACCCTTAATATTTAAGGCCCCATTTATTGGAGCATACTACCACAAAATCAAAAGCGCTATCGAACGCATACCTGATAAAGTATATTTTTAAAGCTAGTCGTATTTTCAATAATTACAATGGATATTGTGACGTAAGTATTACTAAAGCAATAAGGTTGAATTTCCAAAGTAATGCATGTGCTCGGTAAATCGCCTCTACCTTTTTAAGGGTTAATCACGTGCCAAAAATCGGCAACTGTGTATCGTTCGACGAAGAACGTGATTGGATTAGTAATGAGCTAATGAGCCAGATTGTTAAAGATATTGTAATCTTGGATGGCCAGATAAATTATATCAAGTTTAGAATGAAGTTGCGCCTAACCTAAATTTTTACTTATTTACAAACCAAAAAAGTTGCACCTTGCTTTTCTTAATAAAATAGGTCGAGAGTGTTGAAGGCGAGGTTGACGGTGTAGGTCTTTATATAGGCATAGGAAGTTTATGTTGCGGCCTGCAGCCGCAGCCAACGCTGTTTTTCTGGCTAGAATCAGATAACGTGGATCATCATCGTCACTTTGGCCAATCGATATCGTAAAAACAATTTACTTTTTTCTCGTTGTATCTACACACTCATTAAAGATGCTTTTTTTATAAAATGACGTTTTTTATTATTATTAAACCTTAAACTGTGTCCCTTCGAGCCTGTCCCATGTCTTTCAGTAACAAGCTAAACAATTTCAGTGCATGCTCGTTTATGTCAACAGCGATGTTGTGAAGCACTACTAATGCTACAATTATTGTTTTGGTAGTGCTTAGCTAGAGTACATTCCTCTCAAAAAAACCCGAAATACCTTCGATGTAAGTTCCTGCACTTTAACGGCTCTATCATGCATGGACGTTCAAAGGACTAAGAAGAGATAAATATGGCGTACACGCACAGCCAGTCTGTCTCCCAGAAGTTGGTCATGGAACCGTCTTCACTGCAAAACTTTCCTTTAACAAACGTTCGCTGAAAATTGTCGCGTCGCGAATACTTTCTCTCTAACGTACTTTTACGAACCCGATCTTTAACTTTGAGTCACAGACAAAGAGGACAACTTAATCCAACAAAAGTAAGTACCTAGGTACTTTGAACGGACAATGTGAAACGAGTGTTAGGTACCTACCTGTAATAAATGACGAGACAAGCTTAAAATAACAAATAAACTTTTATAACTTAAGTGTACAACCTTAAATGTACGCTAAACTACATTGATCGCGTATTTTTAACAACTACTTCTGTATTTAGCACTAAAGAAAAAGAGTAGGTACAAACGTAACAAGATGCTTTTAACGCTGACTGTATCTACCTACGTCTGTTGAATTTATCTCGCTGAAGTTTGACTGATTTCGTAACAGATTATGACAACATCCGATGCTCTACCAAAACAGTTGTTTTCCTAATACCGACGTAAAACTACCTACTAACCACTCTGCTTGAGCTCGTTGGCGACAAAGATTCATTTTCCAAGAGAAATTCTAAAGTTCTTTTACAATGGCTAGAAAAGAACATATTGTGGCAGTTATTTTGTTGTATATTTTACCTAAAGCAATGGTGAGTGCTAAACTCTACATATTTTTATTTATGTTCATTATAATTTACTACGTCTGAATTACTTACCTACATATAAATATATACCTACCGCAGAGAAATGGCCAAAACAGAAATTTGAACAAATCTCTAAGGAATATGATCAAATCGTGCAGGATTTTTAAATAGTTAATTCTATCATTTCCCTAGAAAAAATCTGTCATTTGATCAAAAACCTAAACCTGTTTAGTGAAAAGAAATGACAAAATTGGATTAAGAAGGCGACTCATATTTTCATTTCACTAGATTTGTTTAGCGATTTGTAAAATCCCTGTTACACGTCAGTGAGTTGACGGAACGAACTCGCAAAGTCGACTCGTGTACATACGACTTATGTAATGTTCATTAAGTACCAAATGTCAGTGAAAATGAACTTGAAAATACATAGGTACAGTCGAACATACAGTGGGCAGGGCACATCGCTCGTAGAACTGATGGCCGATGGGGCAAAAAGGTTCTCGAGTGGCGTCTGCGGACCGGAAGACGCAGTGTAGGTAGGCCTCCAACAAGATGGACCGACGACCTGGTTAAGGTTGCGGCATCGCGTTGGATGCGGATGGCACAGGACTGTTTGGCGAGCCTTAAGGGAGGCCTATGATCTGCAGTGAACGTCTTTCGGCTGAAATGATGATGATGATGAGTCGAACATAGAATCTCCTCCTTTTTTAAGTCTGTTAAAAAGAAAGACTGAGTTACAAAATTAACCCCACGTATGCGGGAAGTGAAAAAAAAAACGTTCATTCTAGTCTCAACTGTTTCATATACCGGATGGATTTCAACGAGGGATCTTCCCGAAAACAGGTGATAGTGTTGCTTGAACTGAACAACTTTCTCCAAGGAAAATAGGTTTTTTTTTTCGTTTTTCGACCTATGTTCCTTGGAGAAAGTTGTTCTGTTTAAGCAACACTATCACCTGTTTTCGGGAAGGTCCCTCGTGGAAATCCACCGGGTATAACATAGATATGCTTAAATCCAATTTTACAGATTAAAATAAAAATTCAAAAAGAAGGCCTTAAATTTGGCACAGATCCGTATTTTAAGCATACGAGGGGTTAGGTACGAGCTGTTAGGGCCGGCACAGATGATTTGCATCGGAATGGTGATTGTTTTTTGTAGCATTTAAAATTCTAAGAACTTTCAGTTTCATCTATCGTAAGTAACTAGTACCTGAGCGACTTAGATTTGTTCAGTTATTTTTGCTAAAACTCGAAAACACGTGTTTTCCCAGAGATAACACCGAGCCAGATCAATTGTTCGCCGTCGAAAACCCGTCCAAATTGTTAGAGCCTCTTTCCGATATCTCCGAAACAGACGAATTTCTCGTTTGCAGGTTGAGGCAACAATACAATACAATACAATACAAATATTTCAATATAATATAATACCTTTCTTAACTACGTAGTAAAATGTATTAAGGATATATTTTGTTAGTTTCCGTGACTTTCGTTACTTACTAACATTGTACATGTACAGTCAAGTGTAAAAAAACTATGGGTGCATGCATACAACTTCTTCATAAATATGTCCCATAGCTCTTATGTCGTCGAATTAAATATTTTTGCGGTTGAGCGTACGGTATCGGTAATATATGTATTAAATAAAGGAAATATTTCAGGGTGCACCTCCAGGAACATACTTTTGGAGGCCTCGATTGGCCATTGATCTAGGTTCTCCAACTACAGGTGTGCAACTATTTAATGTATTTAGCTCAGTTCAAAAGAACATAGTGTTACACTATTAACTTAAACAGTATATTGACATACACAAACAAATTGTGCCGTTTTGGCCCACCCAACCTTGCCCACTTATGGTTTGTTGTAAGCTGCTGCATATATTACTGCGGCCATTACCATGTTTTACCATGTCATCTTGCTACTGGAAGACATTTTTAACTAGCCGCCTACAGATAGAAACTTAAAAAAACTTGAGTGATTGTAGATTGACGCCCTATATTTTTAGGGTTCGTATCCAAAGGGTAAAAACGGGACCCTACTACTGCGGCTCCGCTGTCGTCCGTCCGTCTGTCCATCCGTCCGTCTGTCACCAGGCTGTATCTCATGAACCGTGATAGCTAGACAGTTGAAAGTTTCACAGATGATGTATTTCGGTTGCCGCTATAAGGGGCTCGGCCTCGGTCGGTCTTTTGCTCGTTTTTGCTCGATATTGATAGCGGCAACAGGTAGACGCTTGAAATATTCACAGATTATTTAGTTATATATTCACTTTAAAAATAAATAATTAAATTAAAATAAAACAAATATTTAAGGGGGCTCCCACTAATACAAAAACGTGATTTTTTTTGCCGTTTTTATAGATACCTAGTGGTACGGAACCCTTCGTGCGCGAGTCCGACTCTCACTTGGCTGGTTTTCATTTAAATATTCTATTAAAAAGTTCTGGCATAAGCAATTAGTGGCCTAGTATATCCAGAACGAATTCGGAATTAATTTAAAAAATTATAATTTTTGATTTTGAACGTCTCTCAATGGGTAGTTCACAGTTTAGAAAAAAAGCAATATTTCCAAGACGCGACTCTACTAATATAAATACTTAGTTTATTTTAGCCCTGTATATCAAAACTAATGATTTAGGTACTGTTATTGGTTATTGAGTAGGTATAAATTGTCCCGTGATATTTATTGAGTATAAATGAAAAATCGTCTACTTACTTGAATTGACCATTTTGAATTTTGGGCAAAAATAAAACCGTTCAAAATGAATTTTGGCAAAGTGTAATTTATTACCAAATTTATTTTCGCTATAAATGGATTAAGAATGAATGGAATTAATCATTAACCTTTTCGACGCCAACGACGCATTATCCGCACCGCAGGTTCAACGCCAACGTCAGATAGGTACATACTTATATGACATGGCGTGTGAATGAGAGCTGTTGTATTTTACAAAGCGTTGATAAGGTTATTTGAATTTGTTATTATATCTTTCAGCCTAATTATATTATTATCAATTTTGACAATTTCACCGTGGGACATGATTTTTCGACAATATTCTGGATGGACAACTTTCTTTATTGATGGGATGGATTTAAAATTGGCATTTTTCTGATTTGACGTATACCTAATTTAATTTAGAGTGGACGATTTTCTATTTGTACTTAATGTACCTAATGACCGTCAATCAAATTAATTTGCAATAACGCGCAGAATTTTATTTTTAGACGTCTCAAACCTTTATTGCCATTCAAAATCTATGAGAGAATCGCATTTTAACAGCTCTAAAAAAGTACGTCAATTATTGGTGGTGTCAACTAGGACCTCATTCACTGTATGAAAACGGTTTACACGTTCATTCTGGTGTCAATTCAGTCCATCATTCTGGTTTTCTGTCATTCACAATGGATTGACGAATATTATTTAAAGTATTGAATTTCGATTTGAATCATACTCTCGTCATTCTGACTAGAATGATGGACTGAACTAACGCCAGAATGAACGTGTAACCGATGTCCCGTTGTCTATTCGTTAGATGTACGCTTCGCATTCGCTTAGCAAAATTGATTTGCGACCTGCTTAAAATAAATCCTATTTGCAGAGGAACCGATGTTAAAGGAATTCCACCCGGCCAAGCAAGACGTTTTGGACGGCATTGTAGTACTAATAGACCCCTATAGTGTGGGCGTGACGATGATAACGTTAGCATCCGCCGTAGCTAGAGCTCAAACGAATGCCGACATCAATCCTTTCGAAGCCGACTTGTACATTAACATATACCAATGGATTTTAAGATTTTTAAGCTTGTAAGTTTCAACACAAAGTCAGCCATAGAAACTCACTCATGTATACATTGTCTGCATCAGACACAATTTCATGCTTGACATGATAAACATTTGCAAAGATTATGCAGATACCATTTAAAGCATTTTTTGTCCCTCTTTTGCCCTGGAGTACGGGTACAATGTACATAGGTACCTACCTAACTGTACGATATATTAGTCGTTTTGAAAAAAATGTATACTTAGGTAGGTACACAATTAAGACAAACAAAAACAAAAGTTAATTGATTCCTTTGTGTTACATGAAAGTTACCCATATATTTTGTATGACTAACTTTCGTTACACAAAGGAAGCGATCGTGATTTAGTTTTTATTAAGCCCTTAACTATGTACACATTATTATAATTATCCTCCTGCAGCCCACGTCAAATTTTGTTTCAATTTTCATTAATGAGTTGAGTTCAATGTCACATTAGAATAAGTCCTAATAATAGGACATCGGACCTCAGGAGGTAGCCCAGTTTAAATTTGCAAGTCGCATTACATTGCGCGGCCGTAAAGCGAACAAATTTGAAGTGGTCAATTGAGCGCCGCAATGTAGCGCAACTTGCACGTTTTTTCTTGCATGTCTAAATCCAGCTTATAAATAATATATTATGTCTAAAAAATCAACGATAACTTGGTAGGTAAGGAGCGAGAAGTCAAACAAAAAAAAAGTTCTCTCGCCTGTTACCAGGTTATCGTTGAGTATTGGGACATGGGACTATACAATATACATAGTACTAGTCTTAACTCGCAGTTTTAGACCGTTCAAATAAGTCATCGCCCGCGCGGTACAGAGGTATAAAGACGACAAAGGGACCGAGAGAGGAGTGAGGGCGAGTGCTGCGCCTCGTGTGCCTGCCGCTCGCACCTCTCCCGGCCCCCTTTGTCGTCATACCCCCCAGCCCCTGTACCGCGCGGGTAACGATTCATTTAAACGGTTTAGCTATAGGTTTTTTCAAAAATTTCGAATGAATCCCCAATTCCCCAATAAGTAGTTACATGGCACAGCTACTAAAAACATAAAAGCATAAAAAACACCCGAGCAAAATTTCATGTCTTGAAACCCAGTCGTTGAGATTTCGGATTTTTGTCCCGAATCCCGTGGGAACATTGGGATAAAAAGTGGCCTATGTGTTATTCCAGACGTCCAGCTACCTACACACCAAAGTTTATCTAAATCCGTCCAGCCGTTTTAACGTGAATGAGCAACAAACATACTGCACACGCACAAGCACATAAGTACCTACTCAAAAAATTTCGCATTTATAATAATCAGTAAATTGTATAAGTATGTATATGTAAAGTTAAAATTTAAAATGGTATCCAAGTTACTACAACCTATCTACTTCATTGTTGTTGCTCTATCACAAAGTTTTTTTTATTTTACCAAATAGATTAGACTACCGTTATTGCTCAGCTGCACAACTTGACTATAACGTAATTACAGCATTAGTGTATGCTAATGCAACGCACATATTAGCACTTGACAAATGTTTTTCTTAAAGTGGTCAATCACTGGTGCATGGGCAATAACTGGGTAGTTTACCCTAATGTGGTTTCCATTAAAGTGTAGAGCAACGAAATGCCCTTTGAATTAACGCATTCACTGCCACCTATGACTTCCACAGGTGCCACCGACGCACATGTGCGTTCAAAATGTATGAATAATTATGACAGTGGCACTGGGCGAAGTCCCGAAAATATATGCGTCGGTGGCAGTGAATGTGTTAATTGTGATTTTGATTTGATATATTACACGATAAACAATACACGAGAAGTTTTGTTTTAGTTTAGTTCTTGTGATATTTGCTTGTCACTCAGAGCGTCCCGTTCTATCAAATAAAGGACGTAAGAAGAAGCAAGCAAGAAATAACGCGCGAACTAGCGCCCCGGCTAACTGAAACGAACACCAAGGGAAAATAATTCATGACAGCTAAAATTTGTGTTTTGTGCAGAATTCCTAACTGGTCAGCTGGCACTGACGGGCACTTTTGCCGAACACTCAAGACATGGCGTCGACGGTGGCAGTATATGGACTCACGAGTACCTGACTGGATGAGGGCCATTACACCAATCTCAGAAAAGGGTTGGGCGGCCGAAGACTTAGAAAGGAAACGATATAAATCGTACGCGGAGTCTGCTTTTATCAAACATTACAGGTTTCCGACAAAAGTCTTTAGAAATTTCGACTCTTTCGTGTCTGCGCAAACTTCAGCTTTTAAACCTCCCTCGTCGTCATTATCACAGCCCTAAAACCTAAAACTATATTACCTGTGATAGGTACTAGGGTAAACGTACCAGTGAATGAACAGTCCCAGTGAATGAACAAAACGATTTTTTTTGAAATAATAAGAATTTGGTACGTTTCTACCACGCCTCGTATTTTTTTTCGACTAGCACCTTTACTTGTCAGGTTCTGGTAAATTTACTTCGACTCCTAAGCAACAGTTTTGAAATGGCGACGATGTAAAGTGGACGTGTACGTATGTTGTACATTTTTTCTATGGAGCAGTATTAAGGAAGAACGAAAGCTAGAGGTAACGCCACCAGAGTTGAGGCCACGCACACAACCACATCTCATGTAATGACAGCGGGATTTTGACGTTGTGTTGACGTTTAACGACAACACAACGTCAAAATCCCGCTGTCATTACAAGAGATGTGGTTGGGTGCGTGGCCTCAACTCTGGTGGCGTTACCTATACTATACTTCTGATGTGTTACTGCATTTGTCCCCGCCATCTATCATTCATTGGGTATGGTTTTTTTAAGCTTTAAAAACCTGTTTGTTAGTACTATTCATATATAGTTTAATGTAATTTATTTACAAACAATACCTTTTAATCCAGTGTTTTTTTACTGGAATCCAAAATCGCCTAAATCCAGTGAATGAACGGGGGGGGGGGGTTCATTCACTGGGACTGCAGGATTTTCTATTTGTGCAATATCTTTCCTTCTAGTAGTCATATTAAGATTTCGTTTTCAGTGACATTGATCCAAATATATTATCTACCGAATGGCCAGTATTGGAACAAACGTAAAATATAGGTACATTAACTGGTTCAAGTTTTCCAGTGAATGAACTATGTCACTTATAGCTAGTTCATTTACTAGTTTCCAAGATCTAGTGAATGAACAATACTCTTATTTTTGTATTTTAATTGTTTTAGAACATGGAATCGACCAAATAAGTATATTGAATGTAGTTGTATTAATATAACTTCGCTTTTGTATATTTATAGTATAACAAAACATCATATTCAAAGTTGTTCATTCACTGGTTTCATTTGTTCATTCACTAGAATTTTGCGTTCATTCACTGGTGATTTTCCATTTTTTCCCTTAAATAGTGATATATCTTCAAACTGTGCAGTAATACTGTTGAATAATGATGTTGAATAGTGAGAGTAGTTGGTTGTGCTATACAAAAAGTAATATTTTAAATAAACTGTGCCCAACTGCCTAAAATTAATTTTCAAAGTCGAAAATTTTCCTTAAGTGTTCATTCATTGGTATAGTAATCTTTTTAGGGTTCCGTACCCAAAGGGTAAAAACGGAAACCCTATTACTGAGGCTCCGCTGTCCGTCCGTCTGTCCGTCTGTCACCAGGCTGTATCTCGGGATCCGTGATAGCTAGAGAGTTGAAATTTTCACAGATAATGTATTTCGGTTGCCGCTATAACAACAAATACTAAAAAATGGAATAAAATAAATATTTAAGGGGGCTCCCATACATCAAACATGATTTTTTTTGCTCGTTTTTGCTCGATATTGATAACGGCAATAGGTAGACACTTAAAATATTCACTGAATATTTAATTATATATTAACTTTAAAAATAAATCATTAAATTAAAATAAAATAAAATATTTAAGGGGGGCTCCCATACAACAAACGTGATTTTTATAGATAATTGTACGGAACCCTTCGTTTCGGCCGGTTTTTTTTGGGTCATACACAACGTAATCTAGAAACAAAAGTGGGCTTTCCTGTGGACATAAAATTATCGGTTTCGAGTCAGCAAACTTAAAATTTATTAAAATGAGCTGATAGTTGGCCAGGCGCCCCCCACGCCGAATGTAGACTTGACTTGAAAATATTGGCTATGCAAAATTCCCACGGGATAGAAATAAGTACATTAAACTTTGGCACTGATTTTAAAAATTCTTTCATATGACATGACTATCCCCAATTGACATAGACTACTTTTTCTTCGGGAAAATGCAAAATTCCCGCGGGATAGAATAAGTGAATTCAACTACGGGACTGATTGTAAAAATTCTTTCACCAATAGTAAGCTACAGTATCCGTGATTTTTTTTTTTAATTATTTAATTTGATATGATATGTCTATCCCCAATTGACACAGACTACTCTTTTTTTGGATAAATTCACAATTCCCACGGGATAGAAAAAACTGAATTCAACTTCGGGGCTGATTTTGAAAATTCTTTCACCAATAGTAAGGTACTTTTCCGGGAAAATGAAAAATTCCCGCGGGATAGAATTAAGTAAATTCTACTTGGAGCTAATTTTAAAAAAATATTTTACAATTTGAAAGCTACAATATCTCTGATTCATATGCTGCTTTTCTAATGAAAAATGCAAATTTCCTGCGGGATCGAAATAAGTAATTTCAACTTTGGGGCTGATTTAAAAAAAAATGCAACTTGAAAGCTACATTATCCTTGATTTAAATACTACTTTTTCTGCGGAAAAAAGCAAAATCCCCACGGGATAGAAATAAGTGAATTGGACGTGGGGGCTAAAAAGCTACACAGCTGTCTCTGATTTTCAAAATAGGTCAAAACAGTTATTTATTTCTATCCCGCGGTATTCTGTACTTTGCACTTTCCCGGGATAAAATGTTGTTGTTTCCATCAGGCCTCCTCCCAAAACGAGAACACTTGGGCCGTAGTTCCCCCTTGGGCCCAGTGCGATTTGTACAGTGCGGGTGTGTACCATTGAATTTCTTCTCAGGTGCGTGCAGCTATTCTCGCGATGTTTTCCTTCACTGTAAAGTTCATGGTAATCTTCAAACGTAATTTAGCACATGAATTCGGAATAACTCAGAGGTCCAAGTTAGGGCTCAAACCCATGACCCTCTGCTTAAGAGACCATAGGTCAAAACAACAGGCCATCATGGCTTACCGGCTTTAAAATTCACTTATTCAAATTCCGCGGGAAATTTTCAATTTTCTAGCATTATCCTATGTGTTAATCCATGTCATTGTGCCAAATTTCATGCAAACAACTAACGTTATTGTCTTCGCGTACGAAGTCGCGGGCAAAAACTAGTTATTTTTATAAGTCGTTTGTCATTGTTGTTTGAAAATGTATTATTAAAATAAAATATTTTATTAAAACCAAAGCTTAACTTCGCATCATTTTAATTATCATATAACTGCTTCACGGAAACATAATTAAGCCTGATCGAAATTACATACATATTTAAGTATATAAAAAGACAAATAGGTACAATAAATTCTAAAAAAAACTTTTAGTCCGTTATCTCACCAAACCATTCAAGATAAGTTATACTTGAAGTAGATAAGATTTTAAGTCACAATCGAAGACCACGTGGAAAAAAATTACATACTTACCTTACAATAAAAATACTTGTTTGGATACGATCATATCATAACATAACCAAGAATAGGCCAGAGGCCAGAACCAAAGATATATTTGACGCCACCCAACAATTGAGACAGTTTGTCAAATGTCTAAACGCAATTCCCCATAAAATTTTATTTACTTCAAAGCTACTAAAAATAGAATTTTACAGTTAATTGAAAAAAAAATTAAATAGTTATTTTAATAGGGTTGTGTCTTGAAATTATTGGATAGTGGTGTCAAAAACCCTCTTGGAATTATTAAATTATTGCAACAAATTGCTTGTGCGCTAAGAGGACGAAGTCGATACAGAGTAACTCATTTCTAATTGGGGCTTAGTTCCGTGAAAGTTCCTTAACCCTGAAACACGCCAAAGGATGTATGCCTTCCACATTAATTTGTTTAGTTTCTACTTGGTTAAGTGTTATATTATAGCTTCAGGAATGTCCAAAATCCAATTTCAATTAAAGAAACCAATTCAACTTGGCATCGCAATCAAATCGAACGGTATTTCTAATGATTTGATACTCACATGCTGTCTGTATTTACCTCTACGTACATAAGGTGTACGCACACATCTTCATATACTTTTTTAATATACTCCATTTGTACAAAGGTAAAAAATTGAAAGTATACATACTTATTTATTACCATAGATTTAGAATATACAACCTAAACTAAATCCTAAACTTGATGGACTGAATGTGATTTTTATATTTACGTTTGTTCGATTCCTATTTAAAAACGTAAAAGTTTCCCTCCATGTGGCCTTCAAATCGTCCTCTCAAGGTATTGTCCATATAAATTAGACAAACACATTTTAAACAATGCAACAACACTGACGTACTTACATTATAACACATATTTCACTGTACCAATACGTTTACAATTAGTTTCGAATTAATGAAATGTTTAGCTTATGCGCACAAGCGTGTCGTGACTTAGTTAATAATTTATGAACGACGGGACCACAGTATCTCGTGTGAGAATATACTGGTTATTACAACATTACGTCGGGCATCATTTTCGTGCCCTTTGAGAGACATGAGCAGATCTATTTGGGCAACGAGGTGGCAGCTTCATGCGAGTGTTGGTTGTGTGCAAGCAGCGGCGTCTACGGGTCGACGAAGGAGATCATGATGTAGCGGGTGCCTGCCGTGACTTGGAGCCCCTCGTGGTAGTGCGTGAGCCGGCCCGGGTGCATGAGCAGCCAGCCTGGCTTGGTGTCCTTCACGGAGCAGTTGTACCGGATGAAGTGGCAGCCACCACCCTCGTAGTCTAAAGCTGTCATTAAGAAATCGAACATCTATTATATAAAAGTGAACGGCCAGAACGGGATAAGAAAAACGAGACAGAGCAGGATGGCGCTCTACAACACCATTTTGACACGTTTCTCCCAAACAACGCATTATTTCTCTGGAATTTTAAAGCAATTCGATTCTTTGACCTTGGGAATCGCGAAAAACTTGAGAAAATATGATATTGGGTGTGTACATTCTGTATATTAAGCAAAATAAAATCACAAGTTCGAATTTCGAGCCAAAAGCGAGCGATCTATTATCTATGCCAGTATTGCCATTCAGGGAAAAAGAAATCCATTCATTATCATGCATTGCAGTCTGTAATAAATAATTTCGACAAAACAAAAACCGATTTCAAAGAACTTCCCTATAGGTGGTATTTTTTCTTCAAATTTAAATGGGACCAAACAAACAAACTATTTTTCATTATTTTTCCAAACGGATTCATAATGGCAGAGTTCTGAGGTAACGAACATGGAAAAAATTCGAGCGAAATGAGAGCTTCCTCTTTTTTGAGGTCGATTGTTCCACTGATGGCATAAAAGGCACCATATTACCTGAGACGGTTTATATCCACCCAAGCCGCAGGTGAGGGCTGATATTTGAGTCGACGGTAAAATGGGTTCTATGAACGAGTTACCCTAGGGGCTTTTCAATTTAATTGCAAATCAACACCGCCAATAGATAGATGTTCATTTTAAATTTTTATTTTACATGCACTTCTGATTGTATAATAACAGTATTACCACAACTGATCTTCATATTGTTTGGTATCTGTGCCATCTAGACAGATAAATGTGAGGCGTGGTGCAAGGCAGAGCGGCGTGCCCGCCCTGATAATTCTCAGGCGCCCATGCTACTCAACCTACAGCGCGTTACGGTACTTAACATACTCGTGATTAGTGCGGAATGGGAACATCACACACACCATTGAATTTCTTCGCAGGTGTATACAGATTTCCTCACGACATTTTCCTTCGCCGTAAAGTTCATGGTAAATTTCAAATGTAATTTCGCACATAAATTCTGAAAAAATTCGGAGGGGTGAGCCCGGGTTCAAACCCACGAGCCTCTGCTTGTGACGCCATAGGTCAAAGCACTTGGTCACCTTACCTTACATTTAATGTTGACCTGTCATTGTATTAATATTAGGTAAATACTTAATCCAAACACTGAAATTTTTGGCTTCACTGGCATTTAAATTATTCTGCATAAATAAGTGGTCTTAGATCAGTGGCGATCCTTACATAGAAGCCCAAAAGCCGGGCTTGCCTTATAAATCTCAAATCAAGATTAAAAATAAAAGCCAAACCTCGTCCAAACGAAAAAAGTTCTAATAAAATCACTTTCATAATAACGCGCTTTATTTTACGTAAAATACCAAGAATTGCATAACAAATCCGCTGCGCGGCCCAGCGGCGCTGTACGGCGGCCGACGCGGCGATAGGCGATAGTAGCGACGTTATAAATAGCATGACATCTCGCTCGCTCTTGTGGGCTTTTACGGGGCTTCGAAACGCTCTCTTCATACTTAGGAAAACGTTAGTTTTGCAAATATCTATGTATAGCTGCATATATAGCGCTTTCTTTGCAATTTTGAATCTGGCTTACGGTGTGAAGTTTGCTGCGTTTGGTTTAGAACGCGAGTGCGCGGGCGAGATGAATAACTTCACGATTGTTTAAATCGAATCGTGGGCCATACCATGCAAGGCGTTGTAAAATGCGTGAATTTATGTAATTACAAAATAAATAGGTATTCTTGTTTTAGTGCGTTGCTGCGTGTGAGAATGAGTCTGTAAAATTTAAAATTCTGTTGGTAAGCTTGCCCAAACTGAGTAAAGCGGCAACAAGATGGATTTACCTACATTAAATTATAAAAAAATACTAAAACATATCTCTCGGCTTGCCATAGCCTGATACCCTAGGCACGCCACTGTCTTAGATATAATGTGTGTAATATTAAACATTGGTAGTACTGACTGGGAGTGTTGAGGGCGAGGTTGATAGTGTAAGTGGAGGAGTCGTGATGTGGCCGCAGCGACGGCTGCTCGTCCGGCCGGTACCGGACCACGAAGTTCATCACCGACACAGGCGGCTGCAACAACAAAATAGTACATTGTGCATCTAGGGCCGTAAGTAGGGGATTACTAACGAGTGTCAATTAGAAGCCCGACGCCGAAGGCGGAGGGCTTTTAATGACTCGAGTTTGTAATCCCCTTACTGCCCGTGATACACACAACGATTTTCATCACATTGCGAGGAAAAAAAAACATATTAAAATTATTTTGACTCTAAACATTTAAATTGAATAAAATAATGGCTACCCGCCAATACAGATTGACACTTTTTTCGAGTCATCTACCATAGATAATGTAAACTGCGTTTAGTTTAGAATGGTCATACGGCCAGATTCTGCCAACATGTTAAAAAAATATTTACTAAAATTATTGCAAAACTATTTGATATAAATTTAAAATATAAAAATAACGAATTTTTATGAAGCGTAGATAAAGCGATAAGCGTAGTTTTGTGTTGTAAAATTGGGTTATAGCTAAGTTTTAAAGATATAAATAAAACGTTGGCTGACTTGAAACCTCCTTAGTCTGAAATGTCTTGTTTGCATATTTTAAAACTAAAGTCAGAACTCCCTTGGGTAGAAAAACTGTACGTAAATCCATAACTCCCTTAAGAATAATTTAGGCCATTGTCATTTAGTATACAGGCATGGAATAACACCATTGACGAGCAGTGTGATGAAATAGTTATTTATGATACAAGTGCGGAAAGTAGGCTATTCCCAACGAATGGCGGAGATCTAAACAAACGAGCGAAGCGAGTTTGGTTTAGCCGACATGAGTTGGGAATTTCCTACTTTCGACACGTATATCATACAACATTTTACAATGCATTAAGCGAGAAAAAAAATTGGGGCTAAGAGCGCGCGCAGACAGAGAGCGGTCTGGAGTACCGAGTTCCGCGTTCAGAGTTCTGTGTTTTCATCGCTCGAGAGTTCCAGTCGCCTGCTGTGTGCGTTATCGTAAGAGACTCAGTACATTCGAAAGAACGCAGAACTCTGAACTCGGAACTCCAGACCGCTCTCTGTTTGCGCGAGCTCATAAACTTTTCGGAAAAAGATGTTGCGTTCTTATTTACCTTTCATTGAGGGAAAGTCTCGTAGATGTTTACATATTTCAGCATCGATTTAGTAGCAGGAGGCTATCACATTTAATTTTGTGCTTGGTCTAGGACGTCAGGCGGCGTTAAGTCCTATGTAAATTCATCACTTGAACTCTCCATTTTAATTTACTAAACTTAAATTTATTCTCCGGACTGAATTCATGAACATTACTGTGGCGGGTTTTCATGACAGGCGCGAACGGAACGAACCATGATTGGTTCGTGTTACGCCATGCGCGCGCACTGAAAACTCATTGGTTGACAGGCGCGAACGGGTAACCGTGATTGGTTCGTGTTACGCCATGCGCGCACACTGAAAGCTCATTGGTTGACAGGCGCGAACGGTTAAACATGATTGGTTCGTGTTACGCCATGCGCGCGCACTGAAAGCGCAGATGTCGTACGGTCCGAAATGGACTCAAGGAATTATTTTAGTACTAAATTTTTTATTTCAAATCTTTTGACGAAATTAAAATTTGTGTGTTTTAATATTAAAACAATCTGTTTTATTATTTTATCAGTAAATATTCATTTGTTTGCATCAAACATTTTCTTATTTGTGCAAAGCTGAATTATGAAGACACAACTCTCTAGTCTTATTTTTTAAACACTAGTTTGGACACAACTTTTTGAGAATTGGCAATTTAAAAAGTTACTTTTCCGCACGCGTGTGGAAAGTAAAATCCATACAATTTTTTTTCACACTTGCGAAAGTGTGCTGGGATGACTAACTTTCTATAGATATGTTGACTCGCGTCAAGAGGCACTTTCCGAGCATATGCATCGTAAAAGTATTAAAATTATCATCTTCATCATCATTTCAGACGAATGACGCCATTGCTGAACATAGGCCTTCCCCAAGGTTCGCCAAACACACCAGCCCTGCATCGTCCGCATCCAATTCGTTCCCGCTACCTTAACCAGGTCGTGACTCCATCTTGTTGAGCCTATGTACCATCGCCCCAGACGTCAGATACCCATTTTCAAAACAAATTTGCTTGCAGCCGTTGATGTTTATTGCTATGGATTGTTATGGACAGATGTCTAGCCACTGCACGCAAACTGGGCCTTTAATGTGGTTATCTGGCGCTTGGGGCGATAGTACATTGCGTCTCCCGGTCTCCAGCCATTCGAGAACTTTTTGCCCCTTCGGCGATCAGTTCTACGAGCGATATGCCATGCCCACTGCCACTTGCCACTTGAGTCTGGCGATTCTTCACGCTACATTGGTGACTTGAAATATAAAAAATATTTGAAGGTAAAGTAAAATAATATTTTATATTTATATTTAAGTATTTATTTATTTAATTATAATTGGCTAAGTAAAGTTTTTTCAAGAGGTACTAACTATTTTTTTTTGACAGTCGTTTACTTAAAGATCGAGCAACTGCAGCTGTTTTATTTTTATCTCATTTTATTTATTGGAAACCAGCTGATGTTTTTTTAAGGGTTCGAGATGTCATTTCTGAGATTTTATGGCTGACAAGCCGTTCGTGCTCAGTACTTAGTAGAAACAGAAAAAAGAAAAGTCGACGTCGATGACGTCAGCCACCGTTTGCCATCACTTCGTATGGAGCGTTTTCGCAGAGCTCGGGTGATGACGCTTTGTCTGTGCCTGTTACTTACATTGTGATAATATCCAGTGAAGGTCATCTCCTGGAGAGGCCGCACGTATTCCTTGAGGATGTAGAGCCACTGCTTGTCAAGGCCGACCTGCGTCATGTGAATGTCTCGCGTCGGCACGGCCTCGTACCCGCTCTCCAGTCGTTTATCCTACGAACAACAAACCTCGTCACTACTAGGTAAAGCTTGCACTTGGCGCTGCGTGTTCACGATGCGTAATTGATATCACCTGGGAAAGAATACGCAACGCTAGAAGTGATGTAAATAAATATACCACTAACCCGTCGCACGACCAACGACTTTTTTGGTCATTTTGAGTAAGTATGCTGAGTTAAAAGGTGATCTAAAGTAATCTAAACTAATGACAAAAATTGGCAAATTACGAGCAGTTACGCGCGGGACGTCCCTCGGGTTAAGACTTTTTCGCGATGTCCACTAGGATCACCTATTTGGATCCCCCAGGTACGGTCGGCCAAGAAAGTGGTCTACCAGTTTTGACAAGTTTCTGTGACATCTAAATATCGTTAAGGTTGACTTTTCAAACTGAGTGAAGTCTTTAGTCACTGTCACCCAATTATTTCAAGCTAAAATCGACCTCGTTGTATTATGACGTGCAAATGAACTTCAACCGTAGGGTGGTAGACCATATTTTTGGCTGATGGTACAATAATTGTATATTAGGTGATCCAATTAGGTGATCCTAGTGGGCATCGCAGACTTTTTCAGATTTTTGAAGCCCAGTTTAACAAAAATAGCTTTTTAACGCGTAATATTTCACAAACTGATCCTTGAATCGAAAACGATCTTGGCTAACATCGTTTTTGAGAGGGCTATCCTACGATACCCCAAATTAATAGTAAGACGAGACCTACAAAAAAAAAGTGAAAAAAATAAACATTTTGTTACTTTATCCGCGTGATTAACGTGGCTTTTCTCTGCGCTAACGTATTGATACTTCAGTCTTCAACAGGAACGCTTTAGTCCAAGCCCAGTAGGCTTATTGTCTAACGTTTCTGACGCTTGCCTCCGCAATCACTATTTCTTTCTGCCAAACGGTATATAGTGATGACAGAAAGAGATAGTAAAAGCGAAGGCAAGCGTCAGAAGCGTTAGACAATACGGCTTCTGGTTAACGGAAGGGCGCACGCACGTGCCGGTCGAAACGGATTCCCGGCAGGTCGCTTAACGATAGAATCTGCAGCGCTATTTAATACTGCATTTACATTCAGCCTCTTTCGCTGCCCCTCGCGCTACCGGTAATAATAATTGCCAAAATACTGCTGCAGCAGGATCGACCTCGAGTGTGTTTACTGCACTGCCACTCGCGGTCTGCTCACTGCCGGTCCTTTGGATTCCGCACAAAAAACCGCTCTTTTGGGCAGCGCCGGGCAGCACGAGTAGCAATGGCAGTGGCATGAGAAGTATCGTGTTTACACATTCGTCTTGCTCGCTTCTCTGTGAACTTCGGCTGAATCTAAATGCGGCATTACTTTATTGTTAACAATGCGGTAGTTGACACCACCAATCGTAATCTGTAAAGCACGATTTCCACATAAATTTTGTACGGCAATAGCACAGAATAAGTAACAGTACTAACGTACAGAAGGATCACTCTCGAACGAAAGTCAACTTTATGTATAAAAACTTGTCTACTCTTACTGCTTGCATGCGTAATTGAAACTTATCGTGTGATACGAGCGTTCATATTCCGTTGAGCACCGCTGATCCGAAACCAAGGGTACAGGGTTCTTACTCGCCGATGTTTGGTGGGTATAAAAATCAAGAAAGATAACAGTGTGTATTAATTAAGTAAACTACCTTTAATAAGTAAGTAAGTTATTTATAAGATCGTTTAGAAGTCAATTGTTTATTGCAAAAATCACAAAAAAAAAATGCTTAATTACGCGCGACGCGGGTAGCGTGCGAACTGAAGGCCAAGTGACAACCTACTGCCATACGCCTGCCCGGGAGGCGCGCCACACGAACATACCTAAACTGCGGAGTGAACCCCCCCTGGCAATACCAAGCTGTCACGTCACTTTTCCTATTAATGTATTTCGAAGCAACTAGTTTTTTATTCGTCGTTATAACTTCAAACCAGTAACGATGCTGATGCATAATAATTAAAAATGTTGCGACTTATCCTTACGGCGTAGTAATAATCGAGGAAGGAAAATGACGTTTGACCAGAGCCGTGAAAAAGCTCGTCCGGTGTGATTAAATCAGATACTGTTTTACTTTATCACTTTCGCTGGCTGGAGCGAGCGGTCGCATAAACTTTTAATTCAATAAATTAAAGCATGCAATAAATTAAAAAAAAAGCTGTATCATACATTGTTACTTCCATCACTCCATTGGCCGAACGCTTCCATGACTGCAATCCACTCATTGCAGAATCTCATCGACATCAGAGGGAACCAGTAAACATCGGGGCACGGCTGTAACAATCAAATAAAAAGATGACTGATTTTTTATTGGTTAAAAACGCGCGATTCGAATACAGAATATGAAATTGTGCCATTAACATATTATGTATTTATTCTTTATACAAAAATAGTACATTATTGTCGTGGCCTGGAAGTAGGCAATTGCTGGCTGAGTATGAGTATTAAACGGACGAACTTGCGAGTCCGTTTAACTAATATGAAGCCAGCAATTGCTATTCCAGCCGAGACTAAAATAAAGATTTTCTCAAAAATGGTGAAGGGAAAAAATTAGAATAAACTTTTACTAACTTAAATAGGTTAGGTACAAATAATTGCAAATCACTTAAGGGGGTACCGTGTTTTTGGCGCATTTATTGCGTTCATTTAAACTCGTGCTGTATCATTACTAGCAATGCTATAGTCCTGAAATTCATATGTAAGATATTTGAGGATTCACTCTAGCGACCAGTCTTTTTCGAAACACGATTACTTGCAGTTCGCTCGATAGAAAAAAATCCGTCGTCTCTAAAATATAAATTAAACTCGTAGTACGACGCTAATACTGCACGGAAGGTCATGACTTTTTGAATGTTAATAAAACGAGATGTTTTCTAGGGCGTAGTCTGGTTACATTTTTAAAATATGTATTTGTTAGTAATATGATGAAAATACCCAAAAACACGCGCAGTCCAACCAACCTATCTTGAGCCATCGTGCCTCCCACAAGCGGCCCCACGCCCGAAATCGCCCACCCAAAATCGATTAGCGCGAAAAACGCGGTACCCCCTTAAAATTAAATGTCATTTAACCCTTTCCCGCCTTTTTTCATTAAAAAAAACTGCAGGTGTATTTTTCTACCGAAAACACCATAACTGTTTCAAACACAATAAAAAAGTCCGAAATTCCAACAAAATAACTGATACCGGTCATTTGAGTTGGCTGTATACGAATAGTGCCAACTTATTACCATGGCCGTTTTAACTTTTTTTAAAGTTTAAGAATCGACAATAATGGAATTAGTATGCGACATTGTTGTCGAGTTTATCGAGCCTGCAATGTTTTTAATTTTTTAAAGACCATAAACTATACACTTTGCGTTCTGATATGTAAAGAATAATGTCAACTTTTACGGATATTTTTGAGAAAAAGTTCTTAGTGTTTCCCGTATTATCCATAGGTATTTATTTACTGACCATTAAAGGTTTCTGTCCCTCCACGAAGCTGGATGCGTAATCAGGATGGAGGTAGCGCTTCTCCCAGTCAAGTTTGTTGTCAAACACTTGGTAGACGTCAGGATGAGTGCGACTGATGTCATAGCTCTCAGGATTCACCAGGTGACCGAATTCCAACTCGTTACTGACGTGCATGAAGATACCCTGTGGACAGACACCCGAAAATGTATTACCATATTTTTGTCTATTTGAAGCAACCTACTGTATTAGTTTTCGATAAAAAAAATTGGATTAAAATACCTACATGATCTCGCATGCTAGCACAAAAGGCCATATCAGGGTCGATGTCTTCTTTGAAGAAGCTGACATCCTTGGCCGACTCGGTGCGGAACGGAGCGATGTTCAGAAGGTAGCAGTTAGTGATGAACGGCACGTTCCAAACACCTCTGAGGACAAACAAGAAGCTTGGTAACTAAACTAATTGATGAAAAATACTATGACTAGAAGCAAAGGTAAAGGTATAGAACGCTAAAGATAGAGTAGTGGCGTGACTCGGTAACAAGGCTCGAGTTGTCTACATTATTTACGTGACATCAGTGATAAGTAGGTATAGCGAAGCTTGTGGACAACTGGACACTAACTGCAAACTGCAAAGCTTGGATCTTGCATCCGAAATAATACCAATCTCACTATTCTCTCACTCTCTGGGTGCCTTAGGCTCGTAAAACCCATTTTCCCAGAATATGTACATTCTCTAAAAGTGCACTTTCCACAATATGTACACTCCCGAAACGTACACTTTCACAATAGGGGATTTCTCGAAATGCACACTTTAACATACATCCACTTGCCCAATAAGTGCATTTTCCCAAAAATTATACTTTTGCAAGACGGATACTATTTTTTTTATACCTCTATAATAGGTACAAATGGCTCTTTGAAGAGATATATCATCAGAGAAAATTCTCTGAAAAATTGCACTTTTAGATAAAACTTACCCACCCCGTAAAATGATCCTTCTTTAGAAGTGCACCTTAGTAAGTTAACTTTTCGAGAAAGCGGGTTTTACGAGCCTAAACCCTTTGGGTTACCTAACGAAAATATTTAAATATTCCACGCTACATCCGTAAATCGATACAGATTTGAATTAAGCAGATAACCAATCTTTATTAGAGTATAGCATACACGATGATTTTTAATCGGTGATCAGAAACCAATTTTTCTAGATCAGTATTCGGTGGCGACTACGTTTGAATCGCAATTACATGAAATAAAACGTCTATTTTTTAAATTTATTATTTGTAAATTCGCTTTTAATTTAAAATCGTTGTCACCCTACACATGGCTTAGACTATGAGCCTAAAACCTCTTTGACAAGTCAGTCAAAGCGATGGCACTTGCCGAAACTAATCAAGAAATATGGGATGACCATGCATTCGGTGGATGGAGGAAGTTTTAACAATAACGTTTTTCTTTTAACTACCTATAAACGGAGACTTAATCGATTGAGACCTCATCTATTCCATTTTGGCTAGGGATTAATATTTTTCAACTCCTGATCACCGATTAAAAATCACCGTATATATATGGAAGATACGAAGAATCAACATGTTAATATATTTGCTAGTATATTTTCTTTATTTGTGTGTTTGTTTGTGTAGGAGGTAATGTCAGGATCTACTAAACAGATCCAAGATATTCGTTCGCTTAGACAAATCACACTGTCCCTGCTGATTAAGACGCTGTCAACACCAACGTCGGCGCACACTGTCTATTTGTATCGGAGTAAACGAGATGCCGCTATTACTGGGCAGCCGGGTATATTGAAATTTATCGGGCAAATATTTAATTAAAAAAAAACTGTGGATTATTTGTGAAATATGACTCGTTAGCGGTTTAGGTATGAATATGTTGACTTCATGTTTTTAATTGCAGACGCATACGCCAAAAAAATAAAGACATAGAACCGTTTAATGATGATTTTAAGACCTATCTTTGCAATTATTTTCTATCGAGCCGATTTCGTCCAATTATGTATCGAGTCCGTCCACGGTCTTTGAAATATGATGAATATTAACATATAATTTTTTTGATGTGCTAGAACAAGCAGTTTTTCTTAAAAAACTGTTTAAATGACATCAATTTCAACAAAATTAGGTGTTGTCAGCCTCTTAACATACATTATGCAACTTTAACCCGGGAAAGTGTCTCGAAGTTGCGGGAAAAAGCCAGTGATTTATATAATAATAAATGTATTTATTTATCAACTCACAAAGGATTACATTAAAACATTTTCACAGAATTTGTATACACAAGATTGCAAATACGAAGAATCCTTTGTGAGACACTGGATCACCAGGCTCTCACCCTAGGGACAGATACAGATCAAAATACTAATAGTGTAACAAACTTTTAAACAAGCAATAATGCTATTATCTATATATGTAAGTGAATAATCGTCAATATTTTTATGTACGTGTTTGTATGGGAGTGTGTGTGTGTGTGTGTGTGCTTGTGTGAGTGTATATGTGTGTACCCTCAGTGAAAAACCAATAGATCCTCAATCTCGTCGTAAGTTAATGCTTCCAACCAATTTCTCATCTTCTACCTACTTACATTCTTTTTGGATAAGAGAATATATTTTGGTCACTTTATAGATTCTGTTGTACCTATAGTTTTGGACTCAAGTAATCAAAGTGATGCCCAGATACTGCCAAACGACTGATATTAAGGGGCAAATTAAATCTACTCGGCGCCTGTTTCTTATAAATTCAAGGTCAAAGGGAAGCATAATAACTAGATAAGACATTGTTATTGCCACCTACTTTCCGTAAATGATATCAATACTGGCAAAAATAAAGTGATAACCTGATAAGTGATTACCTTTGAATTTTCATATATTTTATATAACATATATTTTCCCATATCGTGAGAAAAGTAAAAGTACCTACTTTATCTTATAAAAGAACTTGCTTTCATGGTTAATCAACTCTTTATCATTAATCGGTAAAGTGCGTAAGTGATGTATGAAGAATTATAATTATACATAATTGACAATACCTGTTCATTTCATCGTTATAATGTTCCAAATTTCGATTTAATTAAGTTGTTTAGTTAGTGTGATAACAGGAGGAGTACAATATTACTTACTGATTGGGATTGGCAATGTGTAAGAATATAAAATGTGGATGCCTCTTTACTTGTGTTAAGTACCTATCTCTAGGTTTTTACTAAACGGCCAACATACCTACTGTTCATATTATGTAATGTAATAAGGCAGTATTTCCATCTGTACCAAGACTTTTAAATCTCGGCATGCACTTGAATCATTGCAAGCAGTCCTTAATCCTTAGAGGTGTCCCATAAATATTCAATTTAGTTAGAGTATCAATGTACGAAATGCGAAAGGATATGACGATTGCCATATATCAAATAGGGGAGAGACAAGGGCCCTCCTGCGAGCACCTCCGTCATTAGTCAATTGAGAGATTGGCGCGGCGGGATCGCGGTCTAGAGCCGCACCAGTTGCGCAGAAACCTCGCGACACCATACTGGACCCCGGCCCACTCGGCTCCTGGCTCCTCTTGCATGAAGTGACCGGTTGCGTGTAAAAATGTTCCTACTCAGAGCCAAAATCCTCCTTGGACTATTCTTAATATATTGGTTCTTAATCGATCCGACGAACGCCCGCCGTGGACGGTCCAGAGGCAGAACAAAATCCAAGGTAAACATTTTATTACGTTTTTAAATTTTAACTTAATTGATACCATCGACGCTTCTGCCCATGTTTCCGATTATCGTATGATTAAATGCTTTTACGTATGTATTGCAGGTGCAAATTGGTTTACCTATCACTGGAAAATACAGGGACCCGGAATCGGACCAGTACTACAACAACAACGATGTAAGTCAACGTAAAATTAAATCAAGATAAAGTCTTAGAGTAGATACAGCTGAAACCCTAGCAGAAGAATTATCATTTCATGAACATATTATTTCCTTCAGGGCGCGAAGATACTGCTAGCCTCGCACTTCGATCTTGAGTACGTGCTAGGGCACAAGATCGCTTTTCTCTGCATCGCGAAGGGCTCTCCAAGACCGCACATCACTTGGTTCAAAGACGGTGTAGAGATATTCGCTCACCACTATCTACACGTGAGTTGCATTACAGTTGAATGAAATATTTTTATCTCAACTCTATACTGCCCTTTCGACTCAAGGGTATTTGACATCATTAACCAATAATACCAAGAAAAACTCTAATAAAACACCATTTAATTTTAACCAGGAAAATCAGATTAATTTTCAATTTACCGTAATATTTGATTTTAGTAGCTTTAAAACGAATAAATAGTTAGTCAATTGAGTTGGCTAACAATGCCACAGTCCAGTATAACTAAATAATTAGCTACGGGGGGAATCTTGTTTGGCCAGCTTATAAAAATTATAGATGTCAATTAATCGGAAGTGTCAAATAGCCATTGCTAATGTTAGCGCATTGCAAATATTTTATTCTAATTAATTACTTTAAAAGAAGATCAGGCCAACCAGTTGGTCTAGAAAACTACAGGCATGTTGAAAATTGAGGTCGAGCTACAGCCCGCCAAGCTAGTTGACCCCTATTTGATATACAAAATGATCAGGTCTCAACGGCCGCGCGGCACGAAATAAATAAATATCACGGGACAATTCACACCAATTGACCTAGTCCCAAACTAAGCAAAGCTTGTACTATGGGTACTACACAACGGATAAACATACTTATATAGATAGATACATACTTAAATACATATTAAACATCCAAGACTCGAGCACAAACATTCATATTATTCACACAAATGTCTGCCCCGACCGGGAATCGAACCCGGGACCTCAAGCTTCGTAGTCAGGTGCTCTAACAACTAGGCTATCCGGTCGTCTAAAAATCTGTTGTGACGATTACGCACATAAACTATTGTAATGCCACGAAACTAGAGTGAAAATGTTGCTTTATCCGTAAACTATCATGGCAGCGCACCCAATTACATAACAGGCACAATAAATACGTTTCTAATAGACTACTACATTTAGACAAGCGCACGCATCTTAAAATGTAAAGTAAGCACATTTAGAGAAATGTATCTATAAAAACTACCATCATGGTAACTAGTGCAAGTAATGAAATCGCTACGCCATTAAAAATTCGCGTTGCTGTAAGTAAACAAGCGGTACTAAAATAGCGTTTGTTAATAATAAAAAAATAGATCGGTCTTTTATCGTCAGTGCCGGCGGCTGAGGTCAATAAACGAGCGTCCGTTACATTAAAATAATTGTTGGACAGATTCACGAGTGGCCGATCGGCGACGACCGCGTCAAGTCGAAGATCGAGATCGACCCCGCCACGCAGATGGATGCCGGCGTCTACGAGTGTACCGCCGACAACATGTACTCCATCGACCGACGCTCCTTCAAAACAGATTTCTCGATAGCATTCGACTGAATCGCTCGAGCTGCAAGTTCTGCAACACCAAACCTGTACCACCTTCATATTGTAATAAGAACCGTACTGAACCCTTAAACTATTTGAGTTTTTTATAGGTACATCTATTAGGTACTGGACCATGATTGACCCACGTTGACCCACGTATAGATTATTATTATCTTTGCTGGAAGTGGAAACTTTACTAAAAAAAGCGACGCTCACCCTACTCGGGAGAGCTTATCAATTTGTTGCTGACCTATTTCGTCCGCGCTGCCCTGTGAGAATCATTGCATACTGTGTCATCATTCCACGAACTATAACACGCGCGCAAATTTTAATGAGAATGCCAGCTTCTGATACTAGGTACTAGCGGGGTCTGTGCATGTGTGCATTGCATTTACCGGATGATTTTAGAGCTCTGTATGCCAGTTTGTTTGTAGTTTGTAACTTGAGATATATCGGAAAGATTTATGCGACATGTTGCACAGCCAGCACAGTAATAAACAACACAGAACCCTGAAGTGAAAGTTACCTAGTATTTCGATAATCAACAAAGTTCCCGAGGGAAGCGTTTCATAATACATAGTCATATAAGCGTATTGTGATCCTATTTTTACAGACATTTGTTAGATCCAACTTTTGTTGGTCATTGCAAATATAGAAAATTTGTTCTCGAAAACCGTTGCAATGCATACTATGATACCCCACCAATTTCTCTGTAAAGTAAAGTACTAATAATATAATGTTAGGACGAGTTAGGATTATTAAAATAATTAATTATAAGATTTATAAGAAACACAGATCTATCCTAAAATTGTAATTAAATATAAAAAACCAAAATGTTTGATTCATAGTACCTAAATATTATCATGCACAAAATATATTTATGTATACATATGCCAAATTATATACCTATCGTTTATTTTACTAGCCTACCTATGCCACGCTACATCTTTCAAATGTCGCCATTTATTTGCGAAAATAATTATTTAAGCTACAATAGAGAAATATTTCTCTTGGCAGATGTTATAATGTTTGATCTTTATAGACCGGGCACGGCCAAGTCTTGGGTTTGATTTTGCTGTCATCATTTTTAAGGTATTTCTTACTACGAAAATATAAATGCTTTTTAGTCGCAGACGTTTTTGTACATCCTGGCGTTCGCCGCTCTCTTACCACTGGCCCTCACGTATTTAACATTTAGGGGTATGAGCTTTCCATTAGTGAAACATTCTTTTAAATCGGTTCCATGATACGAGAGATTACATACAAACAAACCAACGCAAAGTTTACCTCTTTAATATTACTAAGTATAATCATGGTGCTTGTAGGGCTACACTTAACCTCTCTTATGCTTAAGACCGGATCCGTGCCCAATTTATGGGATTCTTTTTGTATTTTTTTTATTTGTATCATTAGATTGATATGAAACAGTTGAGACTAGAACGCACGTTTTTTTTTCACTTCTCGCATACGAGAGGTTAAATCTTTATACCTATTTGATAATTTCAATTCGTTAATCAGAGAATATTAAATACCGTGCCTTACCTATTTGAGGGTGAGGGAGAGAGAGGGAGAAAGTAAAGGAATTATCGCGCAGCTGAAAGCTTACCTTATGATGTGATAAACAATATCCATATAGTCTGCCGATCTCGCATAGAATCCTGAGGTGTTGATAGCACCCCAGAAGTTAGACCAGGCCTGTCCGGAGCGCACGAGCATTGGGGCAACGACGTCATATCCTGAAGACAGTAAGTACCGCAGCGTGTCGCGATCCACGCGGGCCACGCTATCGATCGAGAACAGATAGTCGCACACGCTACCAATGCAACGGTCTCTGTAAAAAAAAAACTTGTACTCAATTATGATGCGTCTCATTCGTCGTCCAATAAAACGACGGCGGGTCTATCAATAAATCAATTGAGAGCAGCCTGTGATTCCAAATATGATTTTTAAAGTATCGCTAACCATGTCCTACTACGTAGGCAGAGTATTTGACGAAAGTAATGGCCATAAGAAATATTGAACATACTTAGCAATGTTTCTCGCCTCTGCTTCTGTTATGAAATCATTTGGCTTGATGCGCTTGGCGGTAGCATATTTTTTGCTATGCTGTTGAAAAAACTCGTCCACCTCTGTCTCGTGGTACTCCACGTTGTTTCTTAGGAGAAGGTGCACCTTTCCTTTGGGATAATTTATTTCGAGCAATTGTTGTAGAAATTCTTCCAAAAATGGAGTGGGTTGTTCGATAAACACAGCCAACATAACAGTGGGCAATGCATCCTCCTAAAACAAGATAATGTTTAAAAACTTTACAAATAATATATTGCACTGTATAAACTATTGTGCATCCCAAAAAACTTATCACAAAACGTTGGAGCATGATCCGTATTTACGCAAATTCAGAATATTAATGTTGGAAAATACCTTAAGTGTTATCTTTTTCTGATCACACAAAGCGCATCCTTCTCCCATGGACCAAGATTTGGCCAAATAGTTTCCTAAATGGTTAAGAGTTAATTTGGAAAGTCCATTGCCATGCACAATAAGAGGTCTTTGCTTTGTGACAACATTCATAATGAAAGGCCAGTCCTCTGTGGAATTGGCTGTCAGCTGAACATCCGCTGCAAGAAAAAAAGGCATTTTTTTTCACATAATGTTGTAGAGGTATCTAATTTTGGGACTCACTTGAGATTTTTTTTTTCAAAACAATATGCTTGTAAATTCTATTACAATATTAATGACACTCAATCATACCAATGACAATCGTAAGAAAAAAGTAAATAAAAAAAAAAAACAAACAAATTAGCCTGGCATAATAAAAGTTTTAAAAAAAGCATGTTGCAAATATAAATTGTCAAAACTTACATAAAGCTCCATTCAGGTTCTGGAATATGGCAGATTCATGGTCAAGAGAGATTTTAAGAGATTCCCTGGTATTTTTATCTAAGAATATTTTGGTGTAATATAACTGGTCATCATCCTTAGCATTGATAGGTTTATAATTTACTATTTCCGCGATTTCCGGAAGATATCCTGAAAAAAAAAAAGTTAAGCAACATGTAATCTCTTTCTCATAATTGTCTTACTGTTATTGTTATTAGACACCCTAATGTAGTTATGAAGTATTTATAAAACAATTTGCTTTCAGAAATCTGTACATCAACATGCAATAATACATAACAGAGGCACACAATTCTCCAATTTCATCCCAGAGTATTTCATACCATAGATTTATAATATCAAGAGCTCATGTCCTTTGAATTTATATAATGATATCACAGCTTTGTTTGTGATTACAAGATCTATTTTGATGACTATGACAAATCAGCAACAGTATTAAAATGACAATAGATTGTTATAAAAATAGTCACATTCATAGTTTATCTATTAGATCTAAACATTGTTACGGTGCCCAAAATTGTTCCATAAGGCTCACTAGACTAATAATAGGCCTTAACATCTGTGACAGATGATTTAAGTAGCACCCTGGCGACCCTCGCGCTCGTGCCTAAAAAGACCGATACGGGATAGGATCCCTCGGCCGCACTCGCGACAAGTGTACGCAGCCCCAGATGGTCGATGGTTGGTGGCCCGGTTGTGGCGCTTTATGCGTTTTTCCCTCAGCGACTCAAACCAGGCATCGTCATGCTTCGATTGGCCTTTGTGAACAAGTTGTCGCCACTTGCCACGATTTTCGGCTAGCTCTTCCCATTGGTTGCTGGGGATATTAAAAGCAACCATGTCACGCTTAGACTAAGATTAATTATTTAACTTAATTAGGATTACCTAGCAATTGGCAGATTTGGCAATACCTAATTGGGGATGTCTATTTTTTTGCAATGTATGGTAAAACGAAAACCATTTCGAGATAAATTCTTTTTAATTCGTTTTCTTTAGTTATTTTATTTTAACATTATGTAATGAATTTATTATTTATCAAATAAGCAATGACCTTCATTTGACATTGGTGTAAATTGCGTGACCGATCCAAGTCGTACTTTATTCTGTGTGGTTAGAACAGAAATCTTCACAATTTACGCGTGGATTATATTATACTACTGAGTTTGATTTGGACCCGCTGTCTGACATCTAGCACTTTGACAGTGCCAGTAAAGTGACACTAGTTACAGTGTACCACTACGCAAAATATAAAGGGGTTGCCTTACCGTACGCATTTAGATAGATTTAGAAATTTGGCAGTGTGGGAGCCCTCAATTATAATAGTCCGAGAGCTGGCAATAATTTTTGAGTAGGTATTTGAGGCAAGCTGAACACTTATCACATAAGTACCTCTCCTATTATACCCCAACACGGAACCAAAGACCTGGCTGACGGGTAGCAGGGATAAATCTTCCCTCATTTTTTTTTAATTGGCAGACCTATTGTCCATCCAAAATTATCTGTATTTTATTTGAAATAGTTATTTTTAATTATAAATAACCTTTTAAAATTTCAGCGTAACCTCGAAAACAGTTTTTTTTTTAATTTTTGCAAACCAAATCGTTTTGCAAGCATCTGACAAAGTTTAAGTCCTGACTAAATGATCTGGCTTATTTATTTTCTCACTATTTAAATGTCAAATTTTCAAGTATAAAAATTACGAAATGACATTTTCTTAAAAAAATTGTATTTGTAACAGTATGAGGGTTGATTTAGCGCCTACCCCGCCACCTGTCAGGTCTAACGTGGTTCTGTGCTTGGGTTATCATAGGGGAAGCATTAGACAAGGTTTCAGCTTGCCTCAAATACCTACTCAAAAATGTCTATCAGCTCTCGGGCTATAATTTGACGTCATCAACCAAAATAGTTTCAATAATTAATTTTGAAAAAAGTAGAGAACTAAATGACAAAATATTGAAATTAGTTTCTTATAATTGACTTTTCTATCGTTTACTTACACTTTGCTAATAGAAAGTTGTTTAGAGTTTACTACTATTAATTCATAACAGATTTTCAATTAGGTACACAGATAAGATTTAAACAATTTTGCAAAACAAATAGGTCCTAGTATTTAATAACAAATGGACCAAGCATTATTCTAAAAGAGATAAACTATAGAAAGCAGTGGTCCATCAATTTAATGATTTACTTAACAATACTTTATTTTGTGATTTATTTCGTTTATGTAATTAAATAAGAGCCTTTATAGTAAAATTTTGGTATAAGCATTCTCATTTACAAATGTGGTCCTTGTTAACATCAAAACGTTACTTTGTAAAGACAATGTCATGGACCCTTAAGTCGTTGTATCATAGTTAGGATCTCGGCAAGGAATATAATTTCTGTTTTACTTACCTATGATCCCTCCAGAATTGAGATAGGGGTTAGCCACTTCTGTCTTGGGGTACTGGGATGCGAGCTTGGAGTCGGGCCAACAAAACTGTTCAGCAGCAAACAACACTCTGGTGTCAGGGAAAGACTTGAATTTCTCTATGATTTCCTCTACAGTGGCCAGGTACATTACATCATAACTGTAAGACAAAAAGTGTTATTAGATCAAGCCATGAGTATTGCTGAACAAAAAAAAAACACTTATTATACAGGGTGTTTCAAAATTCAACCATGATCTGATACTGGGCGAGAAGTTAACTTATACCAGTTCTGGAAAAAATAAGCGATAATAGAGCCACATAACATATCACTTTTAGGATTACATGTTTTTGAATAATTTATATTATCGCTTAACCGAGTTGCTTGGACATTTTTCTATATTTTTGTCAGAACTGTTATAACTTGGCCTCTTGCCAGGTACCAGGTTGTTGTTGAGTTTTGGGACATTCTGCATATACTAAACAAAAAAGCAGACCTGTCTGTAAATAAAATTATTTGTTCTTTATCGTCAGATTTCATCAATTCGTTGATCTTGTCTTTCAACAGGTTTATTTTCTGCCCTCCACCAGCATAATTCATGTTGCCTCCCACCCATTCCACTCCTTGGCCGAGAACCTCCACATCTATGTCATATACTTTGGCGGACCGCAAGAAACGCTGCAGACCATGGTTATCATCTGTCGCTACTGTAAGGACCTTTATATTTTCTGAAACAAAGAAATTTTAAAAATGGTAAAATGATTTTTTTCCTTGAAATGAACCTTAATTATAGTTGGTTCTCTTTAAGCAAAACTTATTGGCAGTAGTGCTTTTTCTGTGCATCTATATTTCAGTTTGTATTTAGTTTGAAATATATGGTTTCATGGGATGACCGTAAAAGTAATAAAAAAATGAAGTTGAAAAAATAAAATAAAAAAGATACTTCATATCTGACTTATTGGCAGTGTAAACAAAAGGGAAATGACTATAAATAGTAAATATCTCCCTACTTTATTACAAAATTCCTTAAATTTGATGAACACATCATTTGAGTTAAGGAACATTTTATAATATTACTAGCTGTTGCCCGCGACTCCGTCTGCGTAGAATGGGGGGGGGGGATAAAAAATAGCCTACGACCTATTCTCAGACCTACCGAATACAGGGAAAAAGTTTCATACAAATCGGTTGAGCCGTTTCGGAGGAGTTCGGTAACAAACACCGTGACACAAGATTTTTATATATTAGATTGCTTCCATAGATAATATTTGTCCCATTAGCGTCTTTATCAGTTCTGGGGCCATGATCCCCATCTAGTCACACCAAAACAAGTGTTTTTTTTTTAAGTCTCTTTCTACAAATTATATTGCCAATTAATTATTAAGTATCCATAAAGCTATTGAACCTTTTGTATGCTTAAGACATAAATTTCAGCATAATTTCAGACTATGCTGTTCTCTCTTTTTTTTATTTATCAAATGGTCAGAATGTAGATTTTTCACTTTCCACATACAAAGGCTTAAGTAATCTAAATTTGTAACCTTTTTGTTTTCATCTTCTATTCACTGGTCCCTAGAACCACCTCAAAACGCTAAGATCAGATGTTAATTCATTTAAAACAATAAAAAGGTATCTACATTACAGGTACATTTGGTTCTTGTTAATGAATATGATTTTGCTATGTTTAGACACCTACAATGATATAGTCTGTTGAATCAATAAGGAAAATGAGTACCAATAAAGCAGAAACAAGTGATCATTTTAATAATATGGTACATACCCTTGCATTCAGCCTGAAATCCAACAAGGAGAACAAGCACAGATATGTGTATTAGAGCTCTCATGTTTCCAGAATGCCGTCGTGTGCCGGGTTCAACAGACTTCCGCTCCCGAGGGCGGTGCGGCCGTAAACTGAGCTGAAGCTCGTAAAACAATGCGCGCTAAAGAAATACTCTAATGCCCGTGCTCTGGATGGAGTACTAAATGCCCGCGCTCCAGATACGCACTTCCGTTTCTCTCAGTTGGTACGCGATAAGCTTCAAAGCTCACAACGATTTTCAGTAATATCTATATTATTTACATTAACCGGGACAATAATAACCGATAACCTTAATAATCTAAGCCGATAACGTACGAGAGGCGTCGTTCCTGAAGCCTGACTGCCGTGCGATTAGTTAATCAGAGGTTCAGAGGAGATGAGATCACTAACTCGGACATACTGTTCGTGCATCTGAAACTTATGTTACATTACATTACAGCTTATTGCTGATGATGCTGCACTATCATAACAACAGCTTTTCGCGTAAGATTCAGATTGCATTCAATGACATTTGTTTATTTGATGATAGTTAGGTATATTTAATCGACCGCGATGTGAGTAGGATTGAATGATCTGTCAATTTTACGTCAAATTAAATCTGTTCCATTCTTTCCTATTTTAGTCTGAGCGGTCGTATTTATAATAATAGTACAAAATAAAAATATGAATTTGATGGTATTCTGTGTTAAGAAACAAAATTTCAAACCTATCTCTGTTCTGTTAAGTTAATCAAAACAAAAGTTATCAATGACTAAAGAAACACAGGACATAGAACAAGAACACATTCGCATGCTCATTAATTACAGATGTCCGTCAATGGAGAACAAATTACAAATCGGAGATAAAAATAATCATCTAATATATAAAAATCTCGGGTCACGGTGTTTGTTATCGAACTTCTCCGAAACGGCTTGCTTAAACTTATCAAATTTTTGTCTCCGTATTTGGTAGGTCTGAGAATAGGTCGTACGTGGCTATTTTTATACCCCTATGCAACGCAGACGGAGTCGCGGGCAACTGCTAGTATCTTAGAGACTACGAATGAAAAGGCAGATGTTCCATTTGTCAAAATTTTTATAAAGCAAATCTATCTTTCAATCCGACTCGCATTGTGGTACAATAATACGAATAATTCAAAATGTCTTGTCTACTCACGAAATTTTGATATTGAAAATGTGAGAAGTGAGAACAAATCATGGCGGCTGATGGCCTTGATTAGTAGGTATTTATCATGACGTTTTTTCTCGATATTATTTTTTTTGTAATAAATGGCGTCTGTCCAATGGGAAAATTTTGCCAGAAATATTAAAATTAATCATTAATTAACTGCTTAATGTATTTTTACAGAACAACATGGGAGCTCTGTTACAGTAAAATTACATAAAGTTTACCACTGACAGATGGTTTGCCTTCATTTCATATTCAACTTTAACGACCTACAAATAAACCCAATTTTAGAATACTGTTACCCACGTTTGCAGATTTTGTAATAGCTACTTTATTTGTATGGTGTTAAAGTTGGAACTGAAATGAAGGCAAGCCATCTGTCAGTGGTAAACTAAAAGTAAACGTATTGTACCGTGTTTACTCTTCGTTGCGAAATTTAAAAATCATACAGAATGAAGTCTGTAGTAAGGTAGGTAAGTACTATTTATTACTTAACTAATAGTGGATCTCAATAAAATTAATATTTATTTCATTTTAGACAAGTTTTTTTTTTGTAAAATAAATATTTTATTTAATAAATAATTTCTTGAGAGTTATTTTACAGGTATGATTATACCTTCTTCCTATCTTCTAACTAATCTAATATATAAAAAAGTCTCATGTCACGGTGTTTGTTATCGAACTGCTCCGAAACGGCTTGACCGATTTTTATGAAACTTTTTTCTCTAGGTAGATATATTCGGTAGGACTGAGAATAGGTCGTAGGTTATTTATTTATATCTACTTGATACCTACCCTTATTCTTCGTGGACGGAGTCGCGCGCAACAGCTAGTAATTTATAATATTTAACTAATGACTGATACTTTTTTTCTGATAATAGAGAAATTCTTAATTTTTATTTTACTAATATCTACACAGTTCAGTTCAAGTACAGTTTACAATACTAAATAGAACTTTAAATTTGGCTCATGAAAAAGTCTATAAAAGCATTTCGTGAGTCATTTCAGAAAAAGCGTAGGTACGTTACCTACCTAACAAATATAAACCACGTTCGACACACGCGTGAGAGGGCTCATAAACGCAATGCGAAAACATGAAAATTGGTAAAATCATTCTTACAAACGTAGGTAATCGTCGAACGAATCGTCGTTGTGGTCAAAAACAGACCAGTACGCTTAGTATAAGTTTTACTTCACCAAAATACTTCTCGATCGCGTTTACGTAAAAAAATCAATTCTATGGAAACATGTGACAGCGCCTCCGCGCTCGCGCGTCCATGTTTCCATAGAATTGAATTTTTTACGTAAACGCGATCGAGAAGTATTTGGTGAAGTAAAAACTTATACTAAGCACTCAGTACGCTTAGTATAAGTTTTACTTCTCAAAAATACTTCTCGATCGCGTTTACGTAAAAATTTCAATTCTATGGAAACATGGACAGCGCCTCCGTGCGCGCGCGTCCATGTTTCCATACAATTGAAATTTTTACGTAAACGCGATCGAGAAGTATTTTGGTGAAGTAAAACTTATACTAAGCGTACTGTACGCTTAGTATAAGTTTTACTTCACCAAAATACTTCTCGATCGCGTTTACGTAAAAAAATCAATTACTGGGGAAACATGGACAGCGCCTCCGCGGCCGCGCGTCCATGTTTCCATAGAATTGTTTTTTTTACGTAAACGCGATCGAGAAGTATTTTGCTGAAGTAAAACTTATACTAAGCGTACAGTACGCTTAGTACAAGTTTTACTTCACCAAAATACTTTTCGATCGCGACTACGTAAAAATTTCAATTCTATGGAAACATGGACGCGCGCGCGCGGAGGCGCTGTCCATGTTTCCCTAGTAATTGATTTTTTTACGTAAACGCGATCGTGAAGTATTTTGGTGAAGTAAAACTTATACTAAGCATACAGTACGCTTAGTATAAGTTTTACTTCACCAAAATACTTCTCGATCGCGTTTACGTAAAAATTTCAATTCTATGGAAACATGGACGCGCGCGCGCGGAGGCGCTGTCCATGTTTCCATAGTAATTGATTTTTTTACGTAAACGCGATCGAGAAGTATTTTGGTGAAGTAATACTTATACTAAGCATACAGAGTGCTTAGTATAAGTTTTTACTTCACCAAATACTTCTCGATCGCGTTTACGTAAAAATATCAATTCTATGGAAACATGTGACAGCGCCTCCGTGCTCGCGAGTCCATGTTTCCATAGAATTGAATTTTTTACGTAAACGCGATCGAGAAGTATTTTGGTGAAGTAAAACTTATACTAAGCGTACTGTACGCTTAGTATAAGTTTTACTTCACCAAAATACTTCTCGATCGCGTTTACGTAAAAATTTCAATTCTATGGAAACATGAACGCGCGCGCGCGGAGACGCTGTCCATGTTTCCCTAGTAATTGAAATTTTTACGTAAACGCGATCGAGAAGTATTTGGTGAAGTAAAAACTTATACTAAGCATACTGTACTCTTAGTATAAGTTTTCCTTCACTTCAATACTTCTCGATCGCGTTTACGTAAAAAATTCAATTACTAGGGAAACTTGGACAGCGCCTCCGCGCGCGCGCGTCTATGTTTCCATAGAATTGAAATTGTTACGTAAACGCGATCGAGAAGTATTGAAGTGAAGGAAAACTTATACTAAGCATACTGTACGCTTAGTATAAGTTTTACTTCACCAAAATACTTCTCGATCGCGTTTACGTAAAAAAATCAATTACTAGGGAAACATGTGCAGCGCCTCCGCGGCCGCGCGTCCATGTTTCCATAGAATTGAAATTTTTACGTAAACGCGATCGAGAAGTATTTTGGTGAAGTAAAACTTATACTAAGCGTACTGAGTGCTTAGTATAAGTTTTTACTTCACCAAATACTTCTCGATCGCGTTTACGTAAAAAATTCAATTCTATGGAAACATGGACGCGCGAGCGCGGAGGCGCTGTCACATGTTTCCATAGAATTGATTTTTTTACGTAAACGCGATCGAGAAGTATTTTGGTGAAGTAAAACTTATACTAAGCGTACTGTACACGCTCTTTCTACTCGTTGCATAATTGTGTGTTGTGTATCTTTACCCAAAATAGACTTACGAGTAAATATCCGGTTTTTTGTCAATAATTAAAGTATTTGGTATTTACCTTTTTTGTACAGATTGTGGGATTTGCAGGCGTCATCCTCAGTATTTTGACTGCAAAATTCTTGCGTCGAAATGCCAGGCCGCATAGCTATCAGCATTGCCAAGACCCAGCAGCAACATTTTAGTGGGAAACACCGGTGGCCACGCAAAACCATCTTGTCGGGAAAGCTTTCGATTGGCGACTGCTACATTTACTTCAATCGAACGTAAGAAATTGACTGCATTACTTCGTTTCGAAAAAAGTTAATACACCGTGAAATGAAAGCGTCGGTCGCTGTCAAAAGAACACTTCGTTGGGGTGACAATGATTCCGTCTCGTTTCGCGGAATTCTTTACTCTTTTTATTTATTTTCAATGAATACCGCTGCCGTTGATTAAACTAACGGATGCCGTGCCCGTTATTTTTGGCTCGCGTGATGTTTTAAAATTTGTTCTATTACCAGGCCATAGGACGATTTGTCAATAAAGTATGTAGCCGCACTGCATCGACGTCAGTTAGATAGATAATGAACAAAAGGCTTTTAAAAATTATATCGCTTGTTACGAAGATCATATATTACCTCTTGCTTAATTATTGTTACCTACTGCCCGTGGCCATATTAAAGAAACATACGTATTATCAATATAATCGCGAATTTATTTTATCTCTACTTTATTTATTTGTTACTACTTACCTACCTGTTGCGCGCGACCTCGTGAAGAATTTGTTAAGGGGGTACCGCGTTTTTCGCGCTAATCGATTTTGGGAGGGCGATTTCGGGCGTGGGGCCGCTTGGGGGAGGCACGATGGCTCAGCCCCTATACTACGAAGCGCGAAATTCGAACTTCGTTTCATGCCGTTCCGCTCACGCTAATGGTATTTATAACGAGAGTGAGAGGGACCACACGATCCGAACTTCGAACTTCGAATTTCGTAGTAACCCCCCAGATAGGTTGGTTGGACTGCGCGTGATTTCGGGTATTTTCATCATATTACTAAAACAAATACATATTTTAAAAATGTAGCCAGACTACGCCCTAGAAAACATCTTGTTTTATTAACATTCAAAAAGTCATGACCATCCGTGCAGTATTAGCGTCGTACTACGAGTTTAATTTATATTTTAGAGACTACTTTGAATTTTTTTTCTATAGAGCGAACTACATGTAATCGTGTTTCGAAAGACTGGTCGCTAGAGTGAATCCTCAAATATCTTACATATGAATTTCAGTACTATATAGCATTGCTAGTAATGATACAGCACGAGTTTAAATGAATAAATGCGCCAAAAACACGGTACCCCCTTAATCTCTATCCCGCGGGAACTATGCAACTTTCCGGGATAAAAACTATCTACCTCTATACCAAATTTTATCTGAATTGGTTCAGCGATGAAGTGTGAAGAAGTAACATCTATCTATTCTATACCTATGTCTATACAGACAAAGCTACTTTCATATTTATAGTACTTATCATCCCATATACCTAAGTCCCACTGCAAAGCACAGGCCTCCTCTCAGAATGAGAGAGCTTGGGCCGTAGTTTCTACATGGGCCCAGTGCAGATTGGGAACTTCACAAACACCATTGAATTTCTTCGCAGGTGTATACAGGTTTCCTTCACCGTAAAACTCATGGTAAATTTAAAATGTAATTTCGCACATAAATTCCGAAAAACTCAGAAGTGCGAAAAAGGATTTAAACCGACGACCCTTCATTCATTCATCTATTCATCTTCTTCATCCATTCGTCTGGCAATGAAATCAGCATGAAATTGACTTCGAAAAGGTTTCACCCAGACACAATCTAGTTTTCTCGACTGTGCCTATGTTAGCGTAAAACATACCTACACATGTTTTGAACAGATGGCGCATGAGGAATTACTTTCAGAATATTGTTTAAAGTAAGACACCCTTCCTAAAACGTGAGCAACTGGACACTTTGGACTGTTGAAGTGAAAGTATCTGGGGCGCCCGTGATGCTCCAGTAACGATTCTGGTGACTTCTAACCGTAATCTGTTAAACCATGGCCATTCCTAGGCTACTGCCACGCTGTCGCCAAATTTTCCATTTCAAGAACTAAAAATCTAGTGAAATCTAATGAAGATCTAGTAAATGCCGCCAACGTTTCTTCGTCTATTATTATTAAGTATCAGGAGGAAATTCGTATTGTAAATTGACACTCATTGCGGCGTGCGTATTCAATTTCTCACTACAGATACGTACATTAAAGCAATTCGGTGAATTATTCCAAGTCAAAAATGTGTGCGAGGCATATATATCCGATCCTGATCTAATGACGTAGCGCGTTGGTGTAATGTAACAAACAGATCAGCTCACATCTGAGCTTTAATTTGGTTTTACAGCAGTGTCAGCAGTGAATTCGTCGAACAAACAATCAAAAACCTGTCAAGTGCCAGTCGGACTTGCACACGTAGGAGTCCAGATCACAGAACCGAAAAAACAAGTTTCTTTTATGGGGACTCCCTGTAACTTTAACTTTATTTTATATACAGCTATAATATATAAATAGCAATACAAATATATAAAAAATCAAAGTGTTCTTTTCAGGTTCAAAAGATACAGATAGAGAAAGAAGGATAGGCAGCGGAGTCTTAGCTACAGGATAATTAAGCAACTCCGCTTCAATGGCATACTTTAGTGCTATTTCAAAGAAAATGTTTGAAACGATGTATGGAAATGGATGGTTGTGTGCTCAGTGTAGCTTTGAGAATGACCTAAATACATCAATAAATAAGTTTTTGTAAAAAAAATGCAAGGCTTTTCGCTGACTGTGTAGGTACTCGCATTGTCATCCAACTTACATAAGTATTTTATACCCCACTGGAAATGGATTAAGTTTGACTTCCAAGATTTGACCCAAACAAACAGGGCGAGTTAAATAAAGAGTGTGAAAAATTATTAGATTTATTTATTATTTATATTATCAGGCAGACAGTTGAGGACAACTGATAGGTGCCTGTATCTAGCTGTTCCTTGGTCAGTATTCTTTTTACTGCTAATGTGTTGGTCTAGCCGGTTTTTAAATTGATTAACATACAGTGCTGAAACTACATGTTCTGGTAGTTTGTTCCATGTCTTGACCACTCTGTTACACAAGAAATATTCTTGTCTATTTGACTATTACAGAGGAGTGGAGGTAGGTATATACATTGAGCGCAATAAAACCAAGAATACCTATGTAGCTACTTAAATGAAGTAGGTCGGTTGTGAAGCCTCCGCGGATACAGCAAAATCCTATTAACCTAACTGGATTAAAGGAAAGGTGACTAGAGACAAACATCGCAGCTCATAACCAGTACCTCCGTGGACATTGTCGGTCGAGAATTGGTTAAAAGCAGAAGTCAGACACAAAAATGCCGAAGGATGATCCTGAAACCACTGCCCTCAAGAAGGAATTAAATGATCTGATTGCTTCTCTCAAGGTAGGTAAATATATATAGTGTTAGAGGCCATCCATAAATTGACTAATGTCTGTCACACGAATTTTTACCATTTTTAGACCCCCTCCTCCCACCCCCTCTTTGTCGTACCTACTCATAATAATGAAAATCTCATTTATCTCGTTAGTGTGTCAAACATTGCCAGACCGTCCCTCCCCCTATAGGTATATAAATGTGTGACGTGATTTATGGATACCTACTTATAACACTCTTTAACTTCAGTACCTGGGCGACCGAGCTCTGCTCGGGCAGAAACTCGGTACCAAGCGTTTTCCCAGAGATAAGACCAAGCTAGATCAATTTTTCATCCCCGAAAACCCCCAAATACCAAATTTCATCGAAATCGTTGGAACCGTTTCCGAGATCCTGATTATATACACCGGAGGGGTGGGGGGGGGGGGGGGGTGAGAGGGGGGAGGAGATGCGGGGGAGGGAGCGCGGGGGTATTAAAGGAGGGATGAAAATTTCATTGATTTTGCCGTAGGATGCACCGTTATCAAGATATTTGACAAAAACACCGGAGGGGGTGAGGGGGGGGGTGAGTCACGTTAAACTATCGTCCGTAAACCGACTTTACAGACAACCGGCTTTTCCTGTTCTGTGCTCCCAATAGGGAACGTGCACATAGACGGTGCTGCCAACTGGTGCCATAAGGGTGCCATCAATTTGAATGTTTTACCTTGATAAGTTTGTTTTACTGTCCGCATAGTGTCTCTTCTGTCGCATTAGTGCTGCCGCCTATAGATACTGCACGTTCCCTATAATACTTTTTCTAACAAAAAAGTAACTTTTTTTCACAAAAAAGTAACTTTTTCTCACAAAAGAAGAAACTTGACGTTTTCTCATAAAAAATAAACTTAAAAAAAAAACTAAAAATCTTGAAAAAAAACGTGGAATCGAACCGAGGTCGGCTGGATCCGCGACCACCCGATTTCTAATGTGCCATTATGATCTGCTCGAAGTCAGCGAAATTTAGCTTTATATTCTAATGCAAACAAAAATAGCCGGAAAACACGAGTAAAAGCGATTTTCTGAAAGTGAAACATAGCTAGATCAGTTTTTCATCCCCGAAAACCCCCACATACCAAATTTCATCGAAATCGTTGGAGCCGTTTCCGAGATCCTGATTATATATATACATATATATATATATATATACATATATACAAGAATTGCTCGTTTAAAGGTATTAGATAGTCTAAATTTTTTTTCAGGAAGCACAACAAAAAGTAGCCGATGCTAAACTCGCTGAAAAATGTGGCGACATGGGTGATCTGCCTAAGATTCGTCTTCAAACGAAAAAAACCTTAAAAGGCCATATTAATAAAGTTAATTCTGTTCACTACAGTGGAGATTCGAGGTAAGTCTTTATTGGTCTTAATCAATTCTTTGCTTAGGGAGAAATGCTTTCAAGTGCGCATCACTGTAAAAATACGAATTTATATTGGAACATATATTAACTTACCTAGCTAAATTAATTTGAAGCTACTCAGAACCCAAGACATGACCAAGTTACATGATAACTCTTATAGGCCTGTAGTTAGTTTAGCATGGCGATATTATTATTAATTTCATTTTCTAAGCGGCCCATAGCAAAGAGCAAATAAGATAGGGAAGGGAACATTCAGTCAACGCCTTCCGATTAGACTTTGTCTGAGGCATGCAAGGGAGGTGCATCTGAAAAGCTGAGCAATGGCAGACTTATTATTAACCTAAGTAAAAAGCTACTGATTTAAATAACGTTAAAAATATTCCGCAATTTTACTTATTGGAGTTTGGATGATTCCAGTCCAGTGCCCCCAGTTTGCGATAGTGGAGCATCAATATGTTAGTGTAGTAACTGCCGTGATTTCTTATCTGCAAGCGTCCTGATAAATTAAGTAGGTAAGAAGTTTTTTTCGAATAAGTAGGTACCTATCCACAGAAGCAGTTTTCTTTGTTTAATATCCTTGGCGAATCATCTGACTTAAAAACTCACGCAGCTGAAAATCCAGGATTATTACTTGGGAGGGGCTTAGATTTTAACTAGCAAAGTAAACACTAGAAAAGACACAACATCACTAAAGAAAGAACTCAATTGCTTTTATTGGGGTCTAAGGGCTAGCTTAGCCCCCCTGATCCACCAGTTAACTTACGTGTAGTTTTTGTAAACAAAGTGTCCTTTAAGTAAGTATAATAAAATAATATGTAAAAGATAATTTTGCAACAAATTATATGCACTGTCTTAGTCAGCTTTCACTGCGTGATTCCCTCTACAAAGTTGGACCACGGTACAGAGAAACAACAACCCTGTTGGCGACGTTTTGCTACGGGCTGTCAATAGCGTTGTCTTTTACGTCATTTACATCTAAGGCCGAGATCTTGAGGAATAAACTTAAATTATTTCTTAGGTATTAAGTATTTATACATATGAATATAACTATCAACCGATGACTAAACCTTCATGATGACCACGATTCGTAGAACTTCCAAATGTTTTCGATTGAATTGAAATCCGAATGGTGCCTAGGTACCGTAAACTGGTATTACTATACTTATTATATATTACCAGCAACCCGCGCAAGCTTCGCACGGGTGCAATGCTGATTATCAGTGTTTCTCTACTATATTGTATTATGCATGTATTATAGGATCACTCTATTAAAAAAAACCGCATAAAAATCAGTTGCGTACTTTTAAAGATCTAAGCATACATAAGGACAGACAGACAGCGGGAAGCGACTTGTTTTATACTATGTAGTGATGATGCTGAGTTAATTTTGGCAGGCACTGTGTGACAGGGTCACTGGACGGCAAGTTGATCATATGGGACACCTGGAGCGGAAACAAGGTGCAGGTGATCCCACTGCGCTCCGCCTGGGTCATGAGCGTCGCTTTTGCACCATCAGGAAATTTTGTAGGTATGATCGCTCAATTTTTAACCGACTTCAAAAAAAGGAGGAGGTTCTCAGTTTGGTTGTACTTGATTGTATGTATTTTTTTTAATGTGTTACCTCAGAACTCCGTCATTTATGAACCGATTTAGAAATTTATTTCGTTGTTGAAAGCATATGCTTCAAGGTTGGTTCTTTTGTTACCAAAATCCAGTTCTGATGATGGGATCCATGAGGAATTGAAGGAACTCCTCAAAAATTCAAGAGAAATGTAAGCTATTTTAGTATTTTCGATGACAAGTCGAGCATTTGCATTCAGAAAGTATCATTTGGTAAACTGGATCTGATGAAGAAGACCGCAGATGGCCAACGGAACTCCTCAATGGGTCAAATCTTGCAAGTTGAATTTGGTTCACTTCCCGGTTTCTAATTGACTTGAAATTTTGCATGCATGTGAAAATCAGGTAACAATGCAATATTATTGTAGCATGGAGCTGATCTGATGATGGAGCTGGAAGGTGGCCCTAGGAACTCGGTAATAAAACGACACAACCCCTTCGAGTATTAAAAATAGAATTTTCAACATAAACTTATTTCGAAGTCAAACTGATGATTTTATCCTACTCATCTATTTTATACAGAAACAACTAAAAAGCAAAAAATAAAAAAATAAAATAAAAAATAAAACCTCCTTCAAAAAACACCCAAAAAAACATGAAATAATAATTGAACCGACTACAATATGCATGAAAATATCTTTCTACTAATCTGTTTGAACTTGAAGTCGGTGCCTCAGCACGAGCCAGCAGGAGTGTAGAAGCCCTATAGATAGTAGTTAGTTATGTAGGTAAGTTAGATTACTAGGTCCACTCCTGCTGGCTCGAGCTGAGGCACTGATTTTAAACAGATTAGTAGAAGATATTTTCATGCTTATTGTGGTTGGTTCAATTTTATTATTATTTCATGGTTTTTTTGGGTGTTTTTGAAGGAGGTTTTATTGTTAAGAAAAAAATATTTTTTTTTTCATCACAAATAGTGCTTCAAATGTGCGATTAATCCTCGAGTTTCATCTTGAGTTATAAGATGCCACACAGCTGCAGGCGCAGCGAGCCGTTAACGGTCCTTGATGACGGGGTATTTCAAACAAACGATTCGTCAGTGATGACTCTTGTCTTTAGAAGTTTAGATTGTATCAAATATGTAAACATTAAGTCTGCTAAGGCAACTAAGGCGTTTTAAATAAGAAACGCATATCTGCAAGTTGGCATCAGACCGCCTGATGCTCCTTCTCGATACATGTTGGTTCTAGAAACGCACACTTCTGAAGCACGCGATTCATTTTATAAATGCCAAATTTCTATTTAAGGCCGCGAAACATTTCAACTGCCTTACTCATCTTTTGTGTAGCCAAAATCGACAAATATATATATTTACGAAAAGCAATACCTAACCAAATACAAAACCAAAACCTACCTTGCTAGATACGTACTCTTTTAATGGGCGTATTAATAGCAAGGTAATTGGTTTTAGATCATGAATTTGTCGATTTGTTAGTGCAGAAGATACGGCGATTGAATCGCATCGCAGCCTTACCCATGTATACCAGCTTTAAGCGTACGATGTTCATCGCTTAGCTTGCGGAGGCATGGACAACATGTGCACGGTTTACGACGTGAACAACCGCGACTCGACGGGCGCGGCGAAGATGGTGCGTGAGCTGGCTGGCTACGAGGGTTTCCTCAGCAGCTGCCGGTTCCTGGACGACACCCACATCCTCACCGGCTCGGGAGATATGAAAATGTAAGCGGTCACGGACACGTAGGGTCACGGCCTAAAGCGCGGCGGTCCTTGCATCAATAAATTATCTACTCCACCGTTAAATACACTATTTCACTCTAATTTTGAGACGTTGGTTTGATCTTATAAATACGTATTTACCTATACTAACGTTTCAACCGCTATCACTTTTCTGTCGCATTAGAGAAATAAGCTATAGTTAGCATGAGTTGTTAAAAAATAGAAATTGTACCAACCGCAAGCACACTGAATCGTTTTTAGGGTTCCGTACCCAAAGGGTAAAAACGGAAACCCTATAACTAAATAAATAAATAATGACAACTGAGGCTCCGCTGTCCGTCCGTCGGTCCGTCTGTCCGTCTGTCACCAGGCTGTATCTCGGGATCCGTGATAGCTAGAGAGTTGAAATTTTCACAGGTGATGTATTTCGGTTGCCGCTATAATGGAATAAAATAAATGTTTAAGGGGGCTCCCATTCAACAAACATGATTTTTTTGCTCGTTTTTGCTCGATATTGATAACGGCAATAGGTAGACACTAGAAATATTCACAGAATATTTAATTATATATTAACTTTAAAAATAAAAAAAATATTTAAGGGGGCTCCTATACAACAAACGTAATTTTTTATAGATAATTGTACGGAACCCTTCGTGCGCGAGTCCGACTCGCACTTGGCCGGTTTTTAAAAACCTTGCGCTCGTTGTGGCTCACTTGTTCAATATATGCTACAGGATAGTGATATCGGTTGAAACGCTAGTAGAACTACCCATACTTAGCATCGCTTTTTGTTAGAAATGGGAATCTGTATGGTAAAAATAAAAAATCACTACCTCTTTTAGTTAACAGAACAAATTTGAAATATCCACTAATGTGGAGTGCCTGCTAAAACATCGCAGGCAAATATGTACCTATACAAAGCGACAAGGTTAATACGTAAATTAGAAATTGATAAACAAAGAGTTTTTTTTATTTTATGCAGATGCATTTGGGATCTGGAATCTGGTAAGCGGGAAACCGAGTTCGACGCTCACGCAGGTGATGTGGTCTCTATTTCGTTAGCTCCAGGTAAGACCCTCTAGAACGACTACGTGGCACTAGGTTCGCTATGTAGATATATATTGTATATAGCTAACCTAGTACCACCTAGTCATCGTTTAAAGGAACTGCTAGGACGCATAACTAGCGCTGGTAACGTCATTCATATTCACCGTCGTGCTAACGAAGTTATTGAACAGGCCGTATATTTTATTCATATCGTGCCGTTGCGTTCACGCTAATAGTATTAAACAGAAGACTGAACGAGATGGCATGACACGAACTTCGAATTTGTGCCCCCCTGGGATACGCAATATAAGTAAACAACACTACTTCCAACAGTTCGGTCTCCAGGCATCCTAACATCAGTCTGGCTGGAGAAAGATGAGATAGGGACATGACTATTTCGACGTGGGAAAACGGAACTGCTGTAAGTAGAGATAACGCAACTTTTCACCAGAGCCAAAAAACTTTTCAAATTTTTGAAAAAAAAAATCATAGCTTCTAAACTACACGTGATAAAATTGCGCATTTCGGAACATCTGTATTTTTAACTAACTGCTACAATTTGCAACAGAAACATTTTATCTGAAGTTACTACATGTGCATTGGCTACTTACAGCAAAACAGTTTTTCAATCACTGACCTTTAAAATGCTGTAAGTGAAGAAACAGGATGAATGTGACAAGATTAACGCTATAAATACACAGTCTACTGAATTGCTATATGTTACTTAATTTATGTAATCGGTATTGTAGACTGAGCTGTAAAGTTGAGATTTTTATTGATGTTAGGATTTAGAAATGCTGTAGGTAGACAAGTAATGTAACTATTTGTCGAAGTAAAACGCTGTATGTAATTAAGAAATAATTTTACTGTACTTTTAAATTGTTGAACCATGTTATATCAATCAAAAACAAGAAAATTAAAAATATATTCTCACTCGAAAATTTAAGGTTTTAACAAAAATACCTTTTTACCTTCTCAAAAATAAGAAAAATAATTAAAAAATTAATTGAATATGTGCAAACGGGGCACGAAAGCTATCATTGAAATTTGTAAAACCACCTGGAAAATTGGAAAATGGCCAAAGGACTGGACAGAGTCGGTGTTTATACCTTTACATAAAAAAGGTTCTTTAAAAGACTGTGACACTTATAGGGCTATAGCGTTAATATCTCATGGGAGTAAAATCCTCCTGCATGTAATTAATCGACGTCTTAGCTATTTTCTGAGCCGACAAATTCCCGAAGAACAGGCAGGCTTCGTGAAGGGCAGAGGAACGAGGGAACAAATACTAAACGTCCGCCAAATCATCTAGAAGAGCAGAGAATTCAACAGCGCCGTGGTCCTGTGCATTATCGATTACACAAAAGCCTTTGACTGCGTACAATTGGACAAATTGTGGAATGTGCTGCTGGAGATGGGAGTTCCTGAGCATCTTGTTGCTTTAATCCAGAGTCTTTACACCGAAAATCGTTCTTTTGTCAGGTTGGGTATTGAATGCTCCAAAACGTTCCAAACTAGAAAAGGAGTGAGACAGGCATCACTCGAATAACCTTCGAAAAATGCGACAAAGGCTTCCCTATAGGTGGGAAAAGACTACCGAACTTCCGATATGGAGGATACACCATTCTCTTGGCAACATCAATGGAAGATATGAAGTGAGGCTCGAACTGGAGAGTGGCAACATAAGTCTCGCTGTGAAAAGAGCAAAAACTAAAGAGATGATGATGATAGTAGATCGAGGCGGAAAGCTAACAAATGTCACCTGCAACATTCCCGGCATAGATATCGTCGACCGCTACATATATTTGGGCTCTCAAATCAATAATGACGGCAAGTGTTGTTTCTGAGATAAACAGGCGAATCTCGATAGTGAAAGACTCTATTAAACAACATCTGGAAGAAAAGAGGAATTGGTATCAGAACAAAGATCAGGTTGATACAGGCTCTGGTGTTCCCTATCTTCCTGCATGGAGTAGAAACGTGGACAATTCTAACCCGAGAGAGGCAGAGGATTGACTTATTCCAGATGTGGTGCTGGAGACGGATGCTAAGAATACCTTGCACTGTGAAACGCACCAATGCATCGATTTTAGTCAGGCTCCAAATAAAAACTCGTTTGTCGACCATATGTCAGCAGTGCACTCTTTCATATTTCAGACATACAGTGCATAAAGACGATGAAAGTCTAGAGAAACTGACTGTGATTGGGAACACCGAAGGCAGCTTAGAAGACCGCGCGATCGTTCACCAACTAGATGGACCGATCAAATAAAAGACTCGTCGTCCGCCAAATTCTACACGGTAGTAAGAGATGCGCGATTTTCCACTCCAGATGCAACCCTGATACTGGCCACGATCCTCAGAGATGAGGGACCGACCTGGAAGGAAGGGTGCAATTTTATAAACTAAATAAATAAAAAATAATGTTCTAACAGCACTTACAGAACAAGATATTTCTAACTAAGCAGTTCTATTATGTTTTAGTCTATCATCTATCTATCATAATTCAAACAAACATACATACATACAATACAATACAATACAAATATTCTTTATTGATCACCAAAAACAGTACAGTAACATTACAAAAATAAAAATTCAGGTAGACAATAGGCGGTCTACATATATTTGATTGCAAGTTAAATAAAAGCTTCCAAAGAAAAAAGGTTCCAGAGAGGTTAGCGATTCAGTTTCTTCGACTGTACACCGTCTTGTGTGTTGCTTAGGAACTTATTTAGGTATAAATATCTTAAGGGAATTTAGTAAACAAGAAGTATACAAGAACAGACAGACAGGAAAACTCACATTAAAAGAAAAAAAATATTGATAAATAAGTTTTGCTGACTGTACTTTTGTCCCTGATTACCAATCTATCTTGGATCAAAGTACTCGCCAAGACGAATCAAACGAGCCCAAACTCGATGGAATAATGTCGTTTTATTACAGAGTTTCTATGGCCACCTTCCAGCTCCATCGTCAGATCAGATTCATATCATCATAACATTGCATTGTCATCCAATATACATTATGTATGCAAAATTTCAGATCAATTAAAAATCGGGAAGTGGGGCAAATTTAGCTTCCAAGGTTTACATACCTACACTTACATACCTACCTATACCATACCATAAAACTGATCGAATCAGAAACACGACACTGCGCTCCAAAACTCGTATTACAGATGTGGGTGTCAAAACCGCCAAGCTGAAGTGGGACTGGGCAGGACATGTCTGCCGAATGCATCCGGACCGATGGGCGCGAACCGTTACCGAATGGATTCCGAGGGATGGCCAAAGGAGCAGAGGCTGACCCAAGAGGAGATGGCGGGACGACCTGAGCGCTTTTCAGCTCGATTGGCATGTGCATGCCCAGGATAGGGAAGAATTGCGGAGGAAAGGGGAGGCCTTTGGGAGCAGTGGGACATATATATAAATAAAAAAAAAAGTGAATGAAGTGTTTCTATTGGTTCATGACAAATACATCCCTCGCAACGCATCCTCGCACATCTCTGGTGGAAACGCAGCCTAAATAAAGTATGCAAAGATGTTTTCGTACCTGCTACGGAACCCTATCTTGGGCGTGTTATGTGTGTTTCTGATTCCAATGGTCATAATAACTCATTTTCGGTACTTTGGCCACTTACAGCAGTTCCGCTTTCCCACGTGTCGATTTACACTTGCTTAAGATTGTTATGGAATATCCCTTGTTACTTTTCAGACATGAAAACATACGTGACTGGTTCCGTGGACAAAACATGTAAACTATGGGACGTCAGAGAGGATAAAGCTAAGCAAACTTTCTTTGGACACGAAGCTGACGTCAACAGTGTTTGTGTGAGCATAATTAATTTAATTACCTACTTATTATGATCTATGAATTTTATTACTCACATTAGTGAACGAAAGCTCATAGAAGTATGGGTCTTTGTACTTAGGTAGGAACAATATAGGTACGCTCGAAAAACATAATCCTCCTTCGGCAGACGGGTAAAAAAGGCTTCAATCAATGTCGTATTTAGTTCCTGCTAGTCTCAAAAAGTAAAGTACTAATTAGTAATTAATTACTTCGGTTCCTTGACATGTTTACCTGCTAATTTTGTGTTCATAACACTTTGCCAATCGATATAAAGTATCACGTGGGAAGTAAACACATGCAGTCCTAGTGGAGGGTCAAGGTCAAGGTTTAACATGTGGGAAGCAAACACGTGCAGTGGTAGTTGAAGGTCAAGGTTTCACATGCAACTTCACATGGCAGGAGCACCTTAGCTTTCCTTACACTTTTTGAAGAGGAACCTAAGTATCTAAACGTATCTTTGTATCTTCTCGCAAGGTAGAGTCATAGGTGAAACTGCAAGAAGCTAGTTTTTAAGAATTCCCTTTTGTTTCTCTTCCTTTGAATGCACTAGAAAATGAGCAAAAGGTCATCTGGTGGTACGTAAGCACCACCACCCATAGAAAATTGCAACACCAAATAAATGCAGACACGTTACCAGTCTAAGGCTAAGATACCTAACTTTAATATTTTGGTTGAATAAAGTTGATATTTTTGTTTCAACATTTACATTTTTAGCAAACCAAGATATCCTTATTTTTATATACAGGAAGTAGATAAATACTTAGTCATGGGACTACGAGAAACAGATTTCCCTCGTGGTCCCATTAATGGGACAAAATAACGGGACCACGAAATAACGAGGGTACACGTAAACACGGAATAAGACTAGATACATCGGCGTGTGAGACGCCTGCTAGCTTTCAGCCCATTTAAGTAAATAAATCTTAAGTTTGTTGAGTCGGGGAGTCGCTAATTTTATGTCCACATGCAGGGAGACAACTTTTGTTTCTTACGCTGTGTATCCCTTATCCGCGTTGAAAGCTAACGGTCAGGTCCTCTAGCCTGATCATTTTGTGATATCTTGTATATGTAAAGGGTACGTTCCTTCACCCCACAGTTCCACAATAGTGGGCAGGCATTTGCTACTGCGTCGGAGGACAAGACGGCTCGACTGTTCGACATCCGAAGTGACCAACAGCTGGGACACTACACGCCCCCTGGAGCCGGAGGATTCACCAGCTGTGGTCAGTTCAATCAAGCTTTAATTAGGGTATCTTTACCGTACAACAGACCCAAGCTAGTGTATAGAATTCCGTAAGTCAAAAGGAAAAATCGGAACCCTTGTATCGTACAAATTTGTCATATAACCTCTTAAAGGTAGAGCAATAGAGCAGTGCGGCTTTCAAGTTCAGGTTACAAACACAGATACAGGACAGGTGGTTTACAAAAATATGGTGGCTTTTCCGTTAAAAATGTATTGCACACACTACGAGTGAAATTAAGTAGTTTTTCATAAATATAAAACAAAAAACAACACACACACATAACACAAAGAACAAACACATAGGTACAGAAATACACATATATAACAGAAATTACAAACTTATTATTTGCTGTCTTTTAAGTTTCAACGAAACGCTCAGAGCGCGAGTCCGATACTCACTTTTTTACCGATTTTTTAGTTAAAGTTTATTTATTTACTTCGAACCGGCGTGCATGTATTTAGATAGTTGAGATACGCGATATTAACGTATAATAGATAAACGTATGGTAAGTATAGTATAGATAGGTATGAGTAATAAATAAACATAGCATGAGTAAAGTGCCATCCATTAGCATTAAATGGAAACTCCGTTGTAGGTCACTCTGACTTTCCCGCGTGAAATTTTTTTAAGTACTTTAATTGATATTTTCCTGTTTTGCTGTGTTTGTTAGGATCTAGATTCTAGGGGATAAAATGGTGTTTTTAAAAAATAGATACCTATAAGTGAGTGCACTTAAAGCAAATACGTTGGCTGTGACTCAAAGTACGTTAGTGTATGTGATACAGATGTGATATAGATATATTTAAATACAGTCAATGTCATAAATAAGTGATTACTTTTGTACCTTGTCGCTTTCAGTGGTTATATAATCTTGTATGGCTTTTCAAACATGACGTTAAAGTAACAAGGTACAATATTGATTACTTATTTATGACGACGTTGACCCTACAGTTGCCATCAAAAACATCAGAGCAGTCAAGGTGGTCAAAAATATCTGAACACGCACTTATGCGATTGACAATACGGTCGTGTTCAAATGTTTTTGACTACCTTGAATGCTCCGATGTTTATGAAGGCAGCTGTATTTAATAGGCGCCAAATTAAAAACTCGCCCAATGCGCCTGGTTTACCTGGTTGGTTAAGGCCTGCAATGGATACATTTTGTGAAATTTTCAAAATAAGTATTAATTGGCTTTGGCGATCCTAGGAATAACCCACTCGCGGGGATACTATACTTACTTAAATGTATTATTACTATTATTATTCTACATCAGTGTCTCCGTTTCCTTCAAGCCGCACTGTTAAAGTTTAATCCTGTTCCTGTTTTGACTTGACTTTGACTGGCTCAGCCTAGTTGTGAGTGTCGCCGGATTATTGTTCAAAGTTGTGTCTCTCCATTTTGGTAATAAAGCACTTTTTACTTTTAAAACTTATGACTACGCAACATGTCAGTGCTTAGTTAAATATTCATTATCTGCAGGTCTGTCACCTAGCGGAAGATACTTACTGGCAGGCTCTGATGACAATGCCGTTCATTCCTGGGATACGTTGAAAGTGGCGCACACCGGTAATCCATTTGTTAACTTTTATTAATTAACACATTCATTCAGTGCTAGCAAAGTATAGATGTTTTCTCTTGACTTTCGCTGTCATAGTTTTACAGACAATTAGTTAGCACATGGTAGCGTTTGCGGCACATGACGAAGTCTTAAATTTGACAGCCGGCAGCGAATGCGTTGAAAAATAATAAGAGTAGTTCGTCTGCTCAAATAATTTGCATAGTCAACCAGAGTCTCAAACTTAACTCAATTTTCATCAATTTTCATAATATTACTACGGTTAGTCTCTTAGTATGAGTAGGTAGATACAGTCGACCAAGTAATTCCTTTACCAACCTAAAGTTCAATGTGTCTTGAACGATTACATCAAAGACCATTTGTCACATTGACCAACAAGTCAATGTGACAATTAGCCTTATTGTTTTTATTTTGATGTAGGTTGTCATTGTCACAAAAATGGTAAAGCACTTCAGCAAGTAAAAAAAGTTAAAGTAGTCGACACTATACATGCAATGCATCGAACAAATAGCAGGAAATTCTGACGTATTTTATAACCAGTTTTACTATTTCAGGAACACTAAACGCCCACGAAAACCGGGTGACATCAATCTCGGTAGCGCCGAACGGTGTCGCTATGGCCAGCTGCTCCTGGGACCAAAGCGTCAGGGTTTGGGGCTAGGATGTTTCGTCAGAGGGCTTAGCGCACTAGATTTTACCAGAAAAATAAAGCAAGGGATGTTTGTCATGTCCACGATAAACGTTAGTTTAGTCAGTTCTGAATTCATGTTTTAAACGTTTGGTAACGTGTATATTGGTAAATAAGATTAAAGTTTTGTAATCCACGAACAAAACGGGCAAAGGCTGTAGTAGTGCCTTCGTAGTTTTATCTCGTCCTATAATGAAGCCATTTAATATATTATTAGTATAGTTACTAAAGTAAATGTATCTAAGTACATGTTACTTCATTTTCGGCAATCGAGATAAAGTCACTCGTCTGTTGCAAGTAAGTATTGAAGGTATGGTTTATAATTTAGTTGATTATCTCTAACTAAATTCCATAAATTTTAACGTTTACTTATTAATACAGATTTTAATTCAGATGTACTTATTGTTTATTTGTCGTTACTACGGCCATCTACTTCAACAAAATTAAACAGGTGAGGTAAAGGTGTAACTTATAACAGGAATTTTTAATGACTATATCTAGGTATTTGGTTGGTATTATTTATAAACCTTTAATATTTTGTAATTCATACATTCATGACATGATTACTAAATACATAATAACATATGTATGTACACAATATGTAAACGTCTGTGATTTTAATAGGTATTTACCTAGGCTATTAGACACCATCTATCAATTGGCATACTTTTTATGAGCTGTCAAAACGCGATTAGTAAATAATATTAATAATAGTATCTTGACAGTAACGTCACTAAACTTATTAGCCAACTCAATTGACTTACTATTTATTTATTTTAAGTTAGTAGAAAATTAATCTGTTTTGCCAGATTAAAAATAAATGGTATTTTAATAGCGCTGTCATGGAATTCTTGGTCAAGAGTGTCGAATACTCTATTGAAGACTCTACAATAACTCTATTAAGTATTAGCTGTTGCCCGCGACTATGTCTACAAATAATACGTTTATCGCTATCCCGCAGGAACTATGCAATTTTCCAGACTAAAAAGTATCCTATATTTGTTAATACAGGTAATATACCTATGTGCCAAATTTCATCAGAATCCGTCAAACCGTTTTAGCGTGAAAGATTAACAAACACCCAGACATCCAATCAAACTTTCGCGTTTATAATATTTGTAAGAAAGTAAGATAAGATAAGAAGATAGTTCAGCTTCGTATTCAAGGTCACCACTCTTTCACCCAGCCGTTAAATTAAATATTGACTGTGGTTGGTTGCAAAATACATTTAGGTAAGTAGGTATCATGAGGGCATGTTTTAGTTTTTATCTCATTGCTTTTGTCTGTTCATTTGCACATTCAGGATCATACTTTGAAGCATTCTCATTTCTGGATTAGAAAGCTGTTTGGGCTTTGAATAAATAAAAATACTGATATCAAGGTACATTTGAAAACTAAGCTGTATGATAATAAGATGCTCTAGCTCATAATGCTCATATGGACGCCCACCGGGTAAGCCAGACTTACGACGTTGGTCATAGTTTTTCTCACTGAATCGATTTTTAAGCACCTTTTAAATTGCAAAAAACTATCAAATATTCATTAGTATGCAACGATTAAAATTATCAAAGTTAGGACACCTGATACACAAAGCTCTTGCTCTAAGATGTAACATGAAGTCAAGGTCTCCAGCCTCAAGAAATTATCTGCGGAATGAATCTATACAGAAGAAATTAATTAGGTATCCAAATTAACATGGACTCAATGTGTTCAACCTAAAGGGAGCCATCCATAATCTTATGTCACCATATATTTGGAGAGGTCAATGATTGGTGTAAATTGTAAATTTATGGATGGCCCCTAGCAGCTTTGGCATAGGCCTTCATTTCGTTCTCCAACTCAACTTTTATTTTTACTTAGTCGTGTATGAAAAAGGTAGCAGGTAAGTGGCAATTACGATAATCCCATAACAACTTAAATTACAATTGAAAGTAATTATAATATGTGGATTCAGGATCACAGTTCGTCGCCGTGGTTGTGCGGGCGCAGATTGTGCCATAGCGGCAAGGTACCCCAGAAGCGCGCGCGCTCGGCTAGGTGTTTCTGCATAATCGGCTTGACGTTTATATTCAGATACTCCAGATTCCTCGGTTTCGACGCCGGCACCCACTTGAAGGGCACTTCAATTGGCTTATTAGGATTCCTGTAATACATTTTTATTATTTACGTGTGTGTGTTGCCAGTGATGATATATGGATCTGTGTTGTTGGCCTCTTGGAGAGGCCTAGGATCACGCAACGAGCTATGGAGACAGCTATGCTCGGTGTTTCTCAACGCGACTGAATTCGAAATACGGAAAATCGCCGAAGAACTAGAGTTATTGACATAGCTCGAGGAATATGTAAGTTGAAGTGGCATTGGGGGTGGGGGAAAATCGCTCGATTCAGTTAACTGTTGGAGGAGAAAGACGAGGCGTTGGCAGGTCTCCGACTAGATGGACTGACGGCATCGCGAGAGCGGTCGCAGGTGGCGATTCGTAGTTCATTGTGGCGTTCTAAGGGGAAATTCAACAGTGGATGTCTTCCAGCTGATAATACCTATTGATAATGATGATGTTTACGAGCTCCACCAAACCCTGTGTTTGGGCAGCGAAAGAAGTAATTCATAATTTGGCTATCAACAGCATTAATATAGAAGTTTGTTGACTGTGATAATGATAATAATGAATAAAGCAAGCAAGGTGTAATTTTACTGGCTCGCTTCGCCTATATACTTAGTTTTTATTTGGTTTAAGCTTGCTAATTGCCTGTGAGAAGACGGCTTAGCTTCTTTGTAGGAAATTGACCCTGGATTGGGAAAAAATAATAATCTAATGAAACTGCACAGTTGGTTGCTGTACTTACCCGGTGGTGGCAAAATTCGTCCACAAATTTACTATAAGACGGCTAATTTTCACATCTTCTTCCGAAATATTATTCAAAAGAAAATCTACCGGGAACAAATGCATTATTTCATCAGCGTGGCATACACCTGTTGAAAACCATTATTTCTATAAATTAGTAATAAATACATATAGGTTATCCATCGTAAAGCACATGGTAGACTAAGTATACAAACATAACGAGCATCATAAAACAAACATTACAGTCATTCGATAGCACACTTTATTTAATAATTTCTATTGTACCATTTTTTGCAATAAATTATGGTTTTTCATCTATAAATATAAATTTGGCTAAGCATGACGGGCATGATACTTGTCTAATGAGAAATGATACAGTTCACAAGCAAAAAAATCGATCAGCCAACCGCACAGCAGCAACAATACAATCATGCAAGTTCTCTCTACAAACATACATAACCAACGTAGGTATTATGTGGCTGTCGCAAAGAAATATACAATCAGAATAACGTACCGTAATTACCAGTCGGATCGCCAAATATCTGAGAAAAGCTGTTATTAGCCCGATACGTCAACTCATACAGGTACACCGGGCTATTAGACAGTCTCATCGTGTGATCAAGGGACTCTAAGGCGGGATAAGCAAAATAGGAGTCAGTATATATCTGAAATATAAATTAAACACATATGAAATATCACAGCAGCAACATTTGGAATAAAAGCAATCTTTTATTGCATTTCTGAATTTCCATGAATGTTCCTTTTCTATATTATACTCACATCGAGAATATTCTGTTTGTATCCCTTGTCATCTTTACCGTCTAGATAATGTGCTTTAACTTTTTTTGTTATATCATCAACAAATGGCGAATTATCGTAATAGAAAGTGACGGGTGCGATTGTGTCAAATCCAGACTTAAATTCTTGGTATCTCGTTGCATTAGACGTGATCCCTGAAAAACAAAATGTAGAAATGTTATAAATATCGGTTAAAAAGCAGTAGTAAATATATTTGTTACAAAATTATTCTGATGTACATATGTATATGCAATCAAACCTCGTAATATAAAAGCAGTTTGACTGCTGCCCTTTCCCTTGGTTTAACGATTATGCAAGCGACAGCTTCAACTTGTTGGGCCGTATGTACTATTTTTGACATACCTACTGCCCTTCAAATAACTCATGACCGCAACTAGTGTGAAGTAACAAAAATTACAGGCGGACCTCAACCGCAATCCACTGCTAAGTATCAGACAGAAATACGAAGCGTGGTTTTTTACAAAAGCTGGCTTCTGCCCATATCATGACATGACTAGTTCTGACGAGATAGTGCCCTCGATTATATCCTACTCATATTCACACGTGGTGAAGATTTTTTGTGTATTCAAGTTTCGAATACACGAACCCAGTATGAAAACGAGTTATACTTACAGACAGATTTTAGGCATCCTTCTGCTTCGTTCAGGCCTGTCATCATTGGCACTTCAGCGATGTTTCGGGTTTTCCTTGGCGGGACAGTCAAAAAGGCCCCGGGTAGGTCTGGTTCAACGACTGCCTTAAATGGGGTCATTGGCTCATAGTCCCAATCCTAATGTTACAAATATAAGTTAAATTATGCAATTACACCAAAGAAAGTGGTAACCAGACGTTTATCATTCGTATTCAGAGGCCAATGAACGATTAGAGTAGGTACTTGTCAGCAAAGCTGCGAATTGTGAGTGTGACTTTCACTCTCTGTCTAACTTTCTTTTGATATGCAGCCAATCGGAATGATCTAAAATAGATTCAATAGAGATATAAAGGGTATCTAAAGGATTTGTCACACTATGCGTTCGGGTAATAGCTAGTAAGCTAGGTACAGTCGACTACAAAAAAAAGATTGATACGACGAAAGTTACAAAAATATGTACAAGCGTCAATAGACTTAACAAACATTAAGGTCGCGTAGTTTTGTAATTTTGGCTGCAACAATGTTTTTGTAGTCGACTGTACAGTGAGAAAAAACGCAGTCCGCGTCATATACAATATAATATTATGTGGATACTAGCTGTTGCCCGTGACTCTGCCCGCGAAGAATATAAAAAATAGCCTACGACCTATTCTCAGACCTACTGACTACAGAGAAAAAAGTTTCATAAAAATCGGTCAAGCCATCCTCGGCCATCGAGCCGGCGAGGCACCTAATGGAAAGCAATCATCGCCGCCCATGGACACCCATAACACAGGTTGAGTTACGGATGCGTATGGCCACATAATACGGCCATCAAATGATTTCCCAATAAGTATACTTACATTTGTATGCAAATGTTACGGCAGCGCTGCGTTGTAAGCGTAAGCAATCTACGTACAGTGACGAAGGTAAAAATATTGTACTAACGTAAAACTGGTATTCAGTGTTGATAATATCGTAGCTGTCCTTCGTTCGGAGGCACGCGAGCAGCTTATCGGAAGGTGCCTGCGGGCAGTTTAGGTACTTGGCCAGGCGGAAAGCCTGCTTAAGCGCTTCGCCAGGTGGCGCCTCAGCCCAAGGCACCAACGACACTCCTGACTCTGCTATCACTTTATGAAATAGCCCTGAAAAGATAACAACCGTCAAGTAATTATACTTAACTAATGTATACCTAACACAGAATGAGAGTGTCTTAACACCAGACCTGGAGAAAAACATATACAAAAAACATATTTTTGATGATGCTCCGATGTTTATGATAGAGACATAACGACCGTTGACTATAAGGTACACGATGATTTTTAATCGGTGATCAGGAACCAATTTTTTTAGATCAGTATTCGGTGCTGACCATTAAGTCGCTGTTACAAGAAACAAAACGTCTATTTTTATAAATAGCGGTCATTTTGAAAAACACTTTTTAAATAAAATCATTGTCACCCTACACATGGTTTCGTCTATGAACCTAAAACCTTTTTGACAAGTTAGTTTCTTAAACAAACTAACGCCAGACCTGTCAAATTCCCCGCCAAAGCGATGGCACATGACGAAACTATTTATTTAAAAATATGGCTTCTATCCTATTTTAGGACAATTTCGCCAGTGTCAAAGTAAGCTCTCTTCGGGAGCGACGTTGTACGGTGATAGTAGTTTTTGCAACTTGATAGTAAAATCCCAGAAACCACGTGCGTGGAGACAACTTGCGCATTAAAAAATGTCAGACACGAGAGCAATAATAGAACTTTGTGATCACTGTTAATTAAGGTTAATCGCCGCATAAAACACAAACCAAAACAAACATCAAAATTATACTTCAACTGGCCAAAGAAACAGAAATACCGAAATTAGATACTGTCTACATGGGTACGTATCAAAATATATAAAGTTTAAAACAAATAATGGTCATAATACATACTAAAATTTTCTATGAAACTATTGATTAAACGAATTTTCTTAATCGTGTAATCTACAGATTGGGTTAGGTTAGGTTTATTTTATGAAAATCCTGTAAAGTTGAGAATTTCCAAGAAAATTGCATTATATCAAATGATCATTATGTATTTCGTCCATTATTTGTTTTAAACTTTATATATTTTGATACGTACCCGTCTATCCGCCATGTTCGAATGATACAAATCGAATCCGACGAATCACTACAAAATTTAGGCTGACATGCATTTGGTGGAAAGAAGAAGTTAAAAGTTTGTTTTTTTTTTAATTAATAAGCTACTTAATTGCTTGAGTGAGACCTCATCTATTAAATTCCAAGCTAGGAATTAGTATTTTTTAACTCCTGATCACCGATTAGAAATCACCGTGTATAAAAATAAATATAATTTCTACCGTAATATATCAAATTTAATATTACAATGTGTAATATATTATTGGCAGTATCAGAATAAGCTGGTGCGTTTTAGTAGTTTTAAGTATAATTTAGGAGTACCTACTGCAGTCGGTTTCATGAAACCTGCTCCTTCTAAGTAGTGAGCTGTTCTTCTGTACAAAGTTCCGTAACAGTTTTACCCACCTCTGCTAGACGGGGAAAGCATGTGATAGCTAACGCTAGCGCCACCAGCGCTCTCTCCGAAAATAGTTATTGAGTCCTTGTCTCCTCCGAAACTAGAGATGACTTTTTGAATAAATCTAAAAGCTTCTTGCTGGTCTTTGAGGCCGTTGTTGCCTGGGCAGTAGGCGTCTTGTGTCGACAGGAAACCGAGGGGCCCTGCAAGCCAAACAATAGAGTCTGACACCAAATGAAAAACTTAATATGTATGCATAATGGTAACCAAATGAAACAAAATGTGTCAGGCTGACCTCAGACTATTATTATTTGAAGATAGGTACCTACTGAATTAAATGTTTGCACAGCAAATACTAGCCTACCATAGGAAGATATCTGCAATTGTATAGTTATGTAGAGCTAGAAGTGAGACAAGTGTTTTGCATATTTAGTATGTATACCTACAGTTTCTAAGCTAGCTATATGTATAATAAGAAGAGAAATCAGACTAGTGTCAAGAAATTATTCTGAGGAACTTTTTGAAAGTTAGATCGTCATTGATTTGACAGCGTTCGGGTGTCATGGGGCACGGCAGTGCCTCCGCCAAGTCGAACACATTATTCGTTCGTAGGTAGGTACCATCCTCTTCTCGAAGCAACTAACGGCATTATTTCGTGAATTTTGTGGAATACAACAAAAAGTTTGAATTTTTAGTGATTACGAGGATATACGTTGTTTTCATATTATCGCTAGTCAATGTTCATTGATTTTCTCACTGCCACACTCACTGATCATCGAAATTGTAAGGTCAAAATTCTCACGAACTCTTTTTTTTTACTTACTTATATAGCGTTTAATGTTATATAGAAATAGTAAAACATCCCGAAATTTCATTATTCCTTAAAATAAAAATAGTAAGTATCTGAATATCTAGTGTTAGCAGAGCCCTCCTCCTAAGCAAAATGTACGCAATGTGGGGTAATTTTATATTGTCATTTTATACTGATACAGAAAGACGGATGAAATAAAAATTTAAGATTTCGACTTTTCTTTTTTGACGTGGTATAAATTTTTCATACCTACCTTTCAAGTTTTTAGGATAACTGGACCTTTTTTAAATGACTGCATCTTTTGATTGCTTAAATAGTTCAGAAAAAAAATAGTGATAGCTAGGACACTATAAATGTTGATATCAGATACTTATGCAATTATTGCTTTCTAATGAAAGCAATTTATACCTAATAAACCCGAGTAAAGGTTCTTGGTTCCATAGACACCAACTACAATAACTGACTTCTTTTTGCAGTGGAAGAACTGCGTTGCGAGACTTGGCATGTCTTCACATTTTGTTTTCGATGGGATTTTCTATTTTCTAGCTGGATAGGAAGACGCAGAAATTGTGCTCGGAGTTGTCTTTTCTGGGGCTATCCGTAAATTACGTCTCATCAACATCGATCAGTTTAGACCTCCCTTCTTCCTCCCTTTCTTCTCCTTTTCTTTCAGTCTTTATAATAGTATAAAGTAATAGTTTTCATAGGAAAAACGCAATTTTTTTGTGCTTGCATCACAAATCGATATGAAGAATATAAGACTAAGACAGACAGATCATCATCATCATCATCATTTCAGCCGAAAGACGTCCACTGCTGAACATATAGGCCTCCCCCAAGGCTCGCCAAACAGATCGGCCCTGCGCCATCCGCATGCAATGCGTTCCCGCTACTTTCACCTGGTCGTCGCTCAATCTTGTTGGAGGCCTACCTACACTGTGTCTTCCGGTCCGCGGACGCCACTCGAGAACCATCGGCCGTTAGATCTACGAGAGATGTGCCCTGCCCACTGCCACTTAAGTCTAGCGATTCTTCGAGCTACATATGTATGTCCGTGACTTTAGTTCTTGTGCGGATTTCATCATTTCTAATGCGATCCCGCAGAGAAACAGACATATCAGAGGAATGCAATAACATCTTAGTAGCATATAGCTTTTAGAAGATTACCTAATCGGTAATTGATCCCCACCAAAAGCACGTCTCTGTCTAAAAGGTATTTTGGCCCGTACATGGCCGTCGATGAGTCTCCGCACATCCAGCCTCCTCCATGAATCCACACCATCACCGGCAGCGGCTTATGACTCCCGGCGAGTTCCTAGAAATTACAAATCTTTACTTAGAATGTTAATAACAAAATGAATATTACCCCGTTATCCCATTAGTTATAAGCAAATCTCTCCTTTGTTGAAGATAGACATGGAGTATACTGTATGAAACAAAAGAGTAAAAGTTTAAAGACTTCTATCGCACAATTTGCACACATACTTACATTTAAAATGAAAAAAAACCTCTTCATTAATTTCCTATTGATTTATTTCATATTACAAGTATAGTCGGGGTAAGAAAAGGTTCGTCACTTTTCAACCTTAACTCGTTTGACATAGAGTCGAAAAGTGACGAACCTTTTCTTACCCCGACTATACTTTATGCACTTAAATAACTAGCTCGATCGATCTGCTTTCAAACTTTTAAGTACCTAAGAACCTAATTCTTTTATTTGGGTAAAATTGATACTAAACATCACCCTGATCAGAAAATTTCATCGATTTTAAACACGATTATTTTTCGCAAGGCCACCGGCTCTATAATCGTATCATGAGCTGTCCTGTCCTGTACCCATACTCGTTTATTCTATTTCTCAGCCATACTCCTAAGTACCTGTACATAGGCAGACGAGCTAGGTTCTTAATGGTAACATGGATCACCAACACCCATAGATATTCGGAACACCAATTCATAGGGTATGTTGCAGAAGCGTATGTTAGCCCAGGGGCGAAATGAAATTCCCCTTAGGTAGGTGGGCATTTTCATTTTAAAGTGCGCCGTCTACATTTTTTTAAATAAGGAATTTTGGTCTTTTCTTACTCAGACAGAACCTGTTCCTAATTTTTCATATATTTTTTGTGTCCGTTTCGTAACGAGCCATATAAACTTTATGAAAAAAAGTCACAAAACTGACTCAAAATAAGGATATTTTTTTATAAAAATTAATAGGTAATTACCTAGTGCTCGTTATTCTGAATTAGAAAACACCAAAAATTCCTCATTTAAAAAAGTAAATTGCACACTTTACATTGAAAATGCCCCGGTGATATTTAATCTTTATAATTTTCCGTAACAAATTTCCCAAGAGCCGGATTAGTTTCCTCAAGTGTAGATAGAAATTGTGTCTAAGTGTCTGTCGCATTGCTAGCGCCCTAATGTGAAAGCGGCCTTACTCACTTCACTGTTATATGGGGTATAGATGTTGACATATAAGCAATCTTCCTGCCCCACGATCTCTTGTTGGCGGGTGTACGGATTCCTTTGTACACAGGCGGGACTCATTTGCGTCGCATCTTTTGTGTCTTCCCATTTTTGAACTGGTACAGCAGCCTGTAAGTGCACATAACTTATTTAATTCCACTAAGGTGTAGGTAAGGTACATAAAACTTAGAAGGTTCCCCAAAAAAGATAAGCCAGAAATAATTTCATAAACATAGTTCTTTCTCACGGATCGGTATTTTTCCTTCGCTTTATGCATGCCGTGAGGACTTTATTCTAGCCAATTTTCGTAATTCTATGTCGATGGAAAGAGCTATAGTAGTATTATCTTATCAATAAATAAAAAAAAATATATTGAACTTGATTAGAAACCTAATTTTCTCCCCGCTCCAAGTGTTGCAGACCTGGGTAGGTATTTGATATTTATTTCGACTTGCACGTGTTCTTGAGAAAAAAAAGGCTCTTAACGGACAATCCGACAAACGGATAACAAAGCGTTCGTGTTAGGGCTCTTTTTCCTTTTGCGGTACAGAACCCAAAGAACAACGCATGGCAGGCTTAGAAATTGAAGCAAAGTTTAAACATATTTAAGCAAATGCGACATTTTTAATTATCTCATGCTACGTACGTCTCATTTTTTTAAAAATTTTACTTGATCTTTATCTACTTAAACTTCTTTTCGGTCTGAATTTGCTGTCGGAAGTTGTAAGTATATTCCGTACTTATAAGCCAATTAAAACCCAGTAACTTTTAGGTCAGGGAAATCACATTATGTCGATCGATTGTCACGTTTGTTCGTTAACCTTCACCTCATGCAATAGACCCACAGTAATGTCTAATGTATTAGTAAAATATGTGAAATATTTTTATAAGGAAATTCAATCAATTATGTTTAAATGTCAAACTTAACGCTTTGAAACCTTGTAGTGGGCTTATTTACAAAACTTTGAACCCACTAAATATTAACATTCATCCTTGAGACTCAAATATTTTGCGTATTAGGACTGGACAAGACAAAGATCGATTAACTTGCGGACTATGGCGTCGTTTGTAATAATGAGGACGATGAGTATGCGCGTACTGCGACTGACGTGTTTAAGGAAAATGTTATATCATGGTAGTCCCCATATTTATACGCTTACAAGTGTTTATTTTGACTACTCGTTGATGGCAGATATTGAAACAAAAGATTATTTTTGTATTTGTTACTTTCTTTTTCTGTTCCGCGATGTTTTAGGGCATGCATATTTAAAAAAATATATATTGAGCGTAGCCAAGCGTTTTAAGGCACGAGATGCTAAACTACTTACTGCCGAGTAAAACACCTAATTTTCCACCTCTCTAAAGTGAGAAAAATAGCCCCCTTTACAGAACTTCTTATCCCGTGGTAATTTATAAGGAAGATCAAAAATATGACGGTTGGCCTTACTAGGGCACTTGGGCCTTAGTAGGAACATCTAGAAATCACGATACTATTAATACCTAGTTTTTAATACGTATCAGGAAAGTTAAAATAATGCATATTTTTATAACATTATATTATATTAAGTACTTAGAAGGGTTATCAAAATATTTATTCAACTTAGGAACATTTTGGCCTTCCAAGGAAGTGACCCATAAGAAGGCCATTTTATGTCAGTTTATTTTTTATTGTTTCGTTATTTTGATTCTTAGCAACTTATTAGATAAGTATCTATAACCTAGTTATATTATTATTATTAATGAAAATTAATCATAATAAGAATAAAATGTATTTAACAGAGTTATATTACGCAATGTACTTAACGAATCTCATTTCGGTACGCATCGCTATGCATTTTTTCTAATCCGTAGAAAAAGTTAGTTTCACCACAATTTATCGTCACACTCGAATTTCCAAATCCTTTTCCACGCTAGCGAGGAAAAGCACTTTTCCACGCAAATTTCAAAGGAGAAAATTCCTTTTGAAGTTAATGAGGCAAAAGAAAATACTTTTAAGGTGGAACGGCACGCTCTAGGCGCGAAATTCAAAATTTTTACAGGTTTTATTTTATTGTGGGTAAACGGTGTAACTGTTTAACTTCATATGGTATTTGCGCTTGTAAAACAGTGTTATTTATATTATTGTGTAAAGTTTTTTACGAATAAAACTATTAGCTTGAAATAAAAGTTGTCAAAGCGTTGAAAGTCCGAATTTCTATGTTTGACAACTTTTATATCAAGCTAACAGTTTTCAGTTTCTTAAAAAGCTTTACACAATAATATAAAGAACACTGTTTTACAAGCGCAAATACCATAAGAAGTTAAACAGTTACACCGTTTACCCACAATAAATTAAAAACTGTAAAAATTTTGAATTTCGCGCCTAGAGCGTGCGCTTCCACCTAAAGTAGGTACCTAATCTTTTTGTAGACTTCTATTGGAGGTGGATAAAAAATGACTCGTTCGTATACGTTGTTAGTATAGTATGTTTCAGTTAAAATGACGAAAAGTACTTAAAACCAACATCTATTGTTTAATTGTTATCTTCAAGTGGGGTTGTAAAACAATTATGCAGGTGTATCGGTCGGTAGGCCATACTTCGGTCAGTTTTATTACGTCTCTTTGTTATCTTTTCCTTTCATATTCAGCAACAAAAGAAGTTGTAAAATCCCATGTTAAGTGCATTTTCGTAATTTTAACTGGAAGTGGGTTAACTAAACATGTGTAGCAAAACGTAATTTTACATATAACCACATAATTACTTTTCGGGTGAATTAAATATACCTATTTATCATTTGATGTTTACCATCCTCTTTTTCGTACCATCAAATAATTTGTTCGTGTTGTAGAAAACCTAAAAGGCCTCTGTTGTTTTTGTACTAGTTTTTTTTTTCTTGAATAATAATTTAAATTAGCAGGTTGCTATGTTGCGTATCGCGTGGTGATTTATGTAATTATAGAACACAACGTTTTACCGTCCTAAAGACATAATTTTTTTGTATTCTACTTACTTAGGCTTTTAAAGCAACAGATACTTTTTCTGGACTCCTGTCCTGACCTTCGATCAACAATACAATGTTTTGTTCCTGATCCTGACGGAAGAAAAATTCTATGAGAGCTGTATTTACGACTTCGCTTTCAACCATTCCAAACGGTAAGGTTGACTTTTTTATGGTCAGGTCACAGTTTGCAAGAACCTGCCGGTTAAAAAGAAATAAAATAAAAAAAATATAAAAAAACACCCAAAGCAAAAAAGAACAACGAACATTTCAAAAGTCAAAAATAATACTAACGTAAAGCCATCAATTGATTGAGTAATATCTTCTAAGTAATATCTATAAATATTTTAACTAAGTATAGAAATTTATGGATGACATGATAAGGATTGCTCGTTAAAATGGCGCTATAGTGTTGAGGCTGGGTACCGCTTAAAAGTAGGTAGGTAGGCTTAAGTAGGTAAGTAAATAAAACAGTAACTGAGTATAGGTAGCTGCAATAAATTGACAGCCAATCGAATTTGATGATATGTATTATTTTTGACTTTTTAAATGTTCGCTTTTCTTTCTTGTGTCGGGGGTTTTTAAATTGTCAATATAATTTTATACACATACATAACATTATCTTAATCTGATGCTTAATCTCATAATTGTACTGTAAGTGTAAATAGCAATAAATACCTACTGATCAGAAACAAATCCAAACACGACTTATCTGCCATTATTTTTTCCAGGATATAGGTACCTACTAATGTTTTGGATATCCTGGCTGTCGTCAGGCGGGGAATTCCATAATCTTGCATAGTTAGGTCTTTAAAATTATTGCCCAATTAAATACCCATTATGCGTCTAAGATTCCTACGGCAGCTAACAAATTAGTCAATGACCTTGAAACGGCTGAAACGAGTTGGATAAAATATGTCTAAGAACCACCGCTAGAAAATCTGCTTTAAAATAAAAAAAAATAGCATCCAAATTAGTTTACCTGTTTAAAAGCTATGGTGCCACATACAAACACACACACACAACCATACACACACACACAAACGTAGCGGTCAAACTTATCATCCTCTTCCCCGCTAACTGTTGTAACTGCCATATGATAAATACCTTGTTACATACGACAGTTAACGGAGAAGAGAACGTTAAAACGCGTCTCTTTTTGCATCGGGGGTTAAAAAAATGTCTTGACTCGTGTTCCAGGAATGCGAGTGAAGGACTAAATTGTCGTGTAAGAATGAGTCTTGCTTACGATATCTCTACCTACGTGTATGTAAGGTTCCATACCGGAGAGGTTCCCCATTACAAGACCCCTTGCTTGTATGAGTCAGTCAATCTGTCTCGTCTATCAAAGCCTAACAGATTGATAAGCCTGCTATTTAAACAAAACAGAGATTAGAACAAATCTCTAAGGTATATGATCAAATCAAGCAGGATGTTTATTCTATCATTTGCGTAGAATAAATCAGCCACTAATCAAATCCCAGGTCTGTTTAGTAAAATGACAAAATCAGCCAAAAAAGGCAACTCGTTTTTTCATTTCACTAGATTTGATTAGTGATTTGATAAAATCCATGAAACATATAAGTGAGTTGACGAAAGGAACTCGTGAAGTCAACTCGTTTTATCATAGACACGTTCAGTGATATGGTAAAGTCTCTAAGGGGATTTGATCAAATTTCTGAACGTGAAGACATTAATATCTAAGGCGTACTATAAAATTAATGACTATATCATGGACAGGGATGTTTGGAAATAATTCCGATCCGCATTGGCGATCCCTAGTCTCAAATAGCGTATCTACTGTGTTAAAAAATTTTAATTGTATTAAATACTTTAGATGTATGTAATTTAATAACAATGTAGATCTGATTGAAAAAAATATACCTTGTTGAGTTTCTTGCCGGTTTCTTCTCAACAGGGTTTTTTCGAACCGGTGGTAGATTCTTCGACGTTCATAGGAACATCAATTGATGCCTAAATTGAATAAAGAGTTTTGACTTTTTTTGACTTTGACTTTGTGTCTAGTGAATAACGAATTGCGTTTCTTAGCTGATTTTATCATTTAATTGAACAGATTTAGGGATTTGATCAAATGACTGATTTTTTCTAGGCAAATGATAAAATAGATACCCCATTTTAACATCCTGCGTGATTTGGTCATACCCCTTAGGGGTCATACACAGCATAAGTACTCGAAAGAAACAAAAGTTGTCTCTCCTGTGGACATAAAATTAGCGACTCCGAGTCAGCAAATTTAAGATTTATTTAAATTGGCCGAAAGTTCGCCAGGCGTCACACGCTGATAACGTAGATATAACTAAAAAATATTGGCTATAGACTTTTGCCATGTCCACAGGAGAGACGCGTACAAAAAATGCACCCCTATAGATTTATTCAAATCTTTGTTTTGGTCATTTCCCTGCGACATACATAGGTATGTACGTAACTCAGTGTCGGGGGGAATTGTCAGATAATATGTCTTTTTTCCGCATGACGGCAGTACGATGATACTTCCATTTTGTGATAGGTACTTTTAGGTTCGATCAGTTTGAAAGGAACCCCCTGCAATGGTCTGACTCCCACTTGGCAAATTGTATGATGGTTTAAAGCGTAACTAGGTAGACCGGTTTTTTAAAAGTAGACAACATGCAAAATGCTCCAGTGTTAAGTGTAAAAATTAATAAAAAAACTATATCGTTATGAAAGTAGGCACATATGTATATTAAGAAAATATAGACGATGAAAAATAATAAGAGTTAAATAAGGCGAACTTATAGTTTTGGTACACACTAAAGTATTAATAATGTCGAAAGGAGATGTTGTAAGCAGCTACATAATTTTAAGAGGATGGTTACTAACGCGAATAGACTTTCCAAAAGTGCTGGTTTCGGGTCTATAATGACTCCCATAAAATTTTTGTTCCGATTTTTCAAGACCATAACGTTTTCTGTCATAATTTTTCTTCGTCATATTATCGGAAGTCATAATATTAAACAACATTGAACAAATTGGAGTTACGATTTTCTTAAGTCATAATTATTGTAAGGACTAAAAGTAAAGTCCATTCAGTAGTGTCAAGAAGCATAACACTTCATAATATTAAAGGTAATAAAGTCACTCATAATAATTATTGCAAGGTCTTTTTTCGCAGGTCATAATTATTTTTTTTTAGGCACAATATTACTTTGTAATAACATTCAATGTCATGGTTGTATGACATTTCATAATATTAAATGTGTTAAAAAAAAAACCTAACATCGAAGGCCAAACCAGCCCAGGCCAGGCCAGGGAAGCCTTCTGTACCTCTACCATGAGTTACACTAGTTTACAGTGACCGTACTCGCTAGCGACGGCTTAAATGATTTGTATGGAGAATTGTGTACAGCGCCTCTAGCGGTCACTTACGGAAGTACAATTCTCCATACAAATCATTTACGCCGTCGCTAGCGAGTACGGTCACTGCAAACTAGTGTAACTCATGGTAGAGGCACTGAACCTAACCTGTCCGAGTCGCTTCTGCCTTGAAAGGTCTTGCTCGCTCGCTTCGCTCGCTCGCTGCCAGCGATATGCCTTACAACGTTTCTGAATAATTATCAATATTCCTTTGGATGTTATAGATTTCAATGTATATGCTTAGTGCATTTTAGGTAATGTAAAATTATGACTAAGTCAAAACAATTATTACTTTAAGATATTTATGCCCTATAATGTTTCTGAATAATCAACGATATTCCGTTAAATGTTATTGATATCAATATTATGACTTTTTAAAGTTATGATCAATAGGATTATGAATCATTGCAGTTAGAACTATTAAGCGATATGCTTTAAATTTTATTATTTATTATTTAATTTCTGACTTTCAAAATTCGGATAAAAAAGGTTATGGGAGAAAAGGGGCTCCCTAAAAATATGGGTGCATACAACTTGTTCATTAATATTTCCCATACCTTTTATGTCGTCGAAGTAATAGGTATCGGAACATTAATTTATTCATTTTTTTCATAATGATAAGAAAGTTAAATCGATACATACCTACTTATTTTTGCACTTGACCGAAAATGTGAAAGTAAAAACTACCTAGGTAAGTACTTACCTACTTTGAATGAATTCAGAAAAATTAAAGCAGTGTAAAATTAAGAAAGAAGAGTAGAGTACGTATAGTACTCGTAGGTACAAAATTACCGCGGCAAGTGATTTTGTCAACTCTACGGAAATTTGATTTGAGCTATTAGTAGCAGGATTAGATGGATGTGATTTCAATAATGGTCTCCCTTCGGAGTCTGTTCATTTACTGATTTATTATAATTTATAAGGCATACTTAGTATTTTTTCAACATGATCCCACAATTCCATTGAGGTGCATTATGTAATATTACACACATCGGGAAACCTATTTTATGACTAACGAATCTGTACGATGACTAAATAATAAATACTTTTAAAATACTTCTTCATGATAAAACGAGTATATTTTTTTTATACTTCAAATGTCAGAAGACATTTGGGGGGCCTCGATCTTTACATAAAGTATTACCTACAACATAAAGTATAGTAGGTACGTATAATTTTATATACAGAAAATTGGATAATTTATGTTAGAAAACTTCCAGATTGTATAATTTACTACTTTTTGCCGGCGGGTTCCCTAATATAGAGCTTATATTAAAAAATATTTTAATAGATTCAAAGAAAAGAAGAAGTTCTGAACTTATTTTAATTATTCCGTGTATAAAGAGATCTGCCCTTTTACGAGTTCATCCAATACCTAATCAAAATTCGTTTAATTAGCTTAGCCATGAAGGAAGACACCTACATAACAGACAAAGAGGACATATTTACCTACTTACTACATGCATACTTAACTATGATACCTTTATTTGATAAGGATAGTTAATATTTTTAAGGTGAAGTCAACAAGTCTTTGCCTTCGTGTAATCATACGTGACGTCAATAAATTATCAAGATTATCACATAAATTCATACACGAGCAAGCAATCCAAAAGATATATTAGTGAGATTTAAACCATGCCACTCAATGAACGAGCGTACTGTAGGTAGATAACGGAATTTATAGAAGATGTCCATGGAGCAAAGTGGTGTGATTCGTTACTAGTTTATTATGCAATAACAATAAATCATATAATAACTCAATTTAAACTAAAACTTTACTGTGAATATTAGGAACGCTAGGTTAACAAATATAGGTACGAGAAATAACTTGTGAACAAAATCCTGCCATTCCTATGTATCATTCAAACTTTCACCCGACTGTCGAAGGAGGGTTATTACAGTAGGATTTAACATAGTTAAGAACCAAATAAAGTGAAAATAGAAACCTATAAAACTCACCTACTAAATACGCACGGATTTGCAAGCCGAATTCTTGATGTGGTCAAAAATCGCTGCCTCGTTTATTTTAAAATGTTCAATGAATTATTAATTCTTGCAAATACAAACCAATTATTTTCTATAGTAAGTCGCTGTTTTTAAATGTTAATTAACTTATTAAATTTACCTTAAATCTCAAATCTCCGACAGGCGGGACTGCGTACGGAATAGACGTAAAAGCAGAAATAGTTCTTCCGTCTCGTGTCTGGAGATAGTGTCCTCGCACGGCTCCGAGAGGAGTCTCTATTACTGGGCCATCAGCACACACACTGGCCAATGCAGTAGCAACCATGCAAATAATCAACGGCGAAAATGTTTTATTACGACCGACACTAAAATAACTAAATAATGCAAACCGGTCTGGCATGATCGCGAGATGATCGTGCTGCCTCGAAAGCAAAAAACCAAGTGGAAACAAACGCTCGGTTCTCGGACTTTTAGAACGTTGGTTCGACTCTAGAAGCGCTAAGCATGTCGATGTCGCACTAGCAAAGCACCTCCCTTGTGCTCTCCGCATGGTAATCTGTAATAGCGTGGCTAATGAAAGTAGGTAACCGCAGTACAGCCACCCATACCCATATAATACGTAACGAATAATATATAATATTAAAATAGGTTTATAATCTCGTGTCACGGTGTTTGTTATCGAGCTCCTCTGAAACGGCTTGACCGATTTTTATGTCTACATTCGGTAGGTCTGAGAATAGGTTCTAGGCTATTTTTTATATCCCTATTCCTCGTGGACGGAGTCGCGGGCAACAGCTAGTCTAATATATAAAAATCTCGTGTCATTTTTGTTATCGAACTCCTCCGAAACGGCATAACTGATTTTTATGAAACCTTTTATGTCTATATTCGGTAGGTCTGAGAATAGGTCGTAAGCTATTCTTTATACTCCTATTCTTCACGGACGGAGTCGCGGGCATCTATATCTACATCTACATCTACACCAATATTATAAAGAGGAAAGATTTGTATTTTTGTATTTTTGTATGTTTGTATTTTTGTATGTAATGAATAAACTTAAAAACTACTGGACCGATTTCAAAAATTATTTTGCCGTTAGAAAGCTACATTATCACTGAGTAACATAGGCTATATTTATTACTAGAAAAAATTAGAGATCCTCAGAAAATCTTACTAAAACCAACCCAAGGTGTAAAAAAATTAGCCATAAAATGTCTTTCATCGCATGCGCTGCGAAAAGTATTGAAAGTATTTTCAGAAAGTATTGATGATAGAACAAAAAAATGTTTTACAATATTATAGAACGTATCAATATCTACAAAAAACTTCGCGAGACCGTACGTCCAACTATTGTAGTTATGTCACTATTACTACTTTTTTACATTTTAAAAGATGATAGAAATGCCTAGCTTTTTTACAAGCATGCAATTAAGCAAGCAAGCTATTATGCAAGCAAGCCTGAAGCAAGCATGCACGCAAGCATGCAAACAGCATGCAAGCAAGCTTGTAAGCTTGCAAGAAAGCATTCAAGGAAGCATTTAAGCATGCAAGCAAGCATGCAAGCAAGCATGCATGCAAGCAAGAATGCATGCAAGCAAGCAAGCATGCAAGCAAGCATGTAAAAAAGCATTCAAGCGACAGTCCTATTAACGGATTCAAGCCAGCGTGCAAGCAAGCATGCAAGCAAGCATGTAAGCAAGAATGCAAGCAAGCATGCAAGCAAGCATGCAAGCAAGCAAGCATGCGAGCAAGCACGCAATCAAGCAAGCTTGCAAGAAAGCATGAAAGCAAGCATGCAAGCGAGAATCCAAGCAGGATTCTAGCGAGTATGCGAGCAAGCATCTAAGCAAGCATGCAAGCAAGCATGCAAGCAAGCAAGCAAGCATTCAAGCAAGCATGCTAGCAAGCAAGTAAACATGCAAGCAAGGAAGCAAGCAAGCATGCAAGCAGGCATGCTAGCGAAAACCAAGCAGGAGGCCCAAATTTTCAAATTAAAAACTGACATTAATTTATATTGACATTTTTAATTTCGTTTTATCTTTTGAATGGAATGTCCGATTTCAATAATTCAAAAAACAATCCCTGTTGATTGAACCAGTCTTGCATACGAAATAATTTATTTGGATAAGAATTAATACAAAGGTGTGGATAACATGGTCTGATTTTGATAGGCATTTCTATCGTCTTTTAAAATGTAAAAAAGTAGTAATAGTGACATAACTACAATAGTTGGACGTACGGTCTCTCGAAGTTTTTTGTAGGTATTGATACGTTCTATAATATTGTAGAACATTTTTTTGTTCTATCATCAATACTTTCTGCAGCGCATGCGATGAAAGACATTTTATGGCTAATTTTTTTACACCTTGGGTTGGTTTTAGTAAGATATTCTGAGGATCTCTAATTTTTTCTAGTAATAAATATATCCTATGTTACTCAGTGATAATGTAGCTTTCTAACGGCAAAAGAATTTTTGAAATCGGTCCAGTAGTTTTTAAGTTTATTCATTAGATACAAAAATACAAACATACAAAAATACAAATCTTTCCTCTTTATAATATTAGTGTAGCTACATATAGTCCTACTAATCCAGCCTCTACAACAATGTACAGTCGCGAACCGGGATTGTTGAGCCACTTACCTATGTTCGTAACTTAGCCGTGTAATGCAAATCGAATAGCTGTCAGCTAGTCCGTAACATCGGTCATTGATTACACAGCTAAATTGCGAACTATGGCAAGTGGCTCAACAATCCCGGTTCGCGACTGTACTATTCTTCTATATAGTTAAAATTAGAAAATGTTTTTAGTAAGCGTTTTAGAAAAAATTTGTACAATGATAGGCGGTTTTGAATGGCATAAGACCTTGACAGACGAGGGGAAAGATGCTAAAGGCGTGCGAGTAAGAGTCGTAACATGAACGCATATAGTGCGAGTGACATTAAATAAAAAAAATAGATACAATATATTTTATTGATTGTAGTGTAATCTACATTAGTTTTCACATTAATTTTCCTCACGTTACGCCTCTTAATCGCACGCCCTTAGCATCTTTCCCCTTGCCTGTCAAGGTCTTATGCTATTCAAAACCGCCTGTCATTGTACAGATTTTTTCTAAAACGCTTTCTAAAAAACAAATCCAAATTTCAACTATACAGAAGAAATTTTATTTTACGTCCTAAACTGTGCACCTTTCGATTCACCTGGCAGGTACATTTGCTTACTGTAATCGCCTGTCAATTTTTTTATAATTATTTACAATGAATAATCTAAATCATATTAAATTTTTAAGCTTACAGAAACAAGTTTTTATATCTTATTTATTTTACAATTTAAAAAATAAAAGGCCTGATGCCTGCCTGGTCATGGTTATTTCCCTTAGGGTGCTATAAACCATCATTCTACAAATTTCTAGCCTTACAGAAAGACCGTTACTCGGAGGGTTCACTAGCTCTGGGACTATATCGCTGCTTGCAAATGGAATGCAATTCGATTTCAAATCTTACTAGTAAAAGATAAAATATTAAATGCACAGTGGCACAACTCAAAATTAAATTTAATGCTTTTATTGCATTTAATTTTGAGTTGTGCCACTGTGCTCGATAAGCAGCGATATGTCAATACTCTTTTCTCAAACGCTGTCAATAACAATGTAATTCTATTCACGAAACATAAATCATGAGGGGCATTGTTTTTGTTTACAGTCAATATCTTTAAAACAAATTAATGTTGCAGGACCGTCATTGCGGATTTGAATTGATTTGCAGAACAGATATTTACTTTTTATCGTACCATCTTTACTGTTTCTGGTGCAAGAGGAACTCTTACTTACGGCAAACATCGGTAGGTACCTATCTGGTTGGATGTTTTTGTTTCATGAGCAACACCTAAAAGTCAATTAGCTTGATATTTGGGTGGATCAACTATTTCTTGTTCTTATTCTGTCCCGTCAGCGAGAGGACAAAAGTAGTACAGTTTAATTAGAAGAAATTTATTTAAAAAAAAAATGGGACTGTGAAAATATGAACGTTAAAAAATTTAATACAATACATGGTCTATTTTCTTATCAGTTTTTTACTATTATTAACATGCAAATAAAAACTTGTTATTAAAAATGTTTGTTTTCTTTTTATTTTATTTTTACTTGTTAGTATTTATTATGCGGAATTTACTACGGCGTAGTTCATAGTGCGTAACAGAGTTTTTCATCGTAGTACGTACACCAAAACAACAAATATTGTTTTGAGCACCTAAAGTTTTATTTATACTATCTAGAATCAAAGTACTCCTCAAGACGAATCAACCGAGCCCAAATTTGATGGGAGTTGTGTTGTTTTATTACGGCAGTTCTTGGGGCCACCTTCCAGCTCCATCATCAGACCCTGGTTGCCATCTACCTAGGACCAAAGTACTTATAAAGACGAATCAAACGTGTCCAAACTAGATGGGGTTGTGTCGTTGTGTTCATCCTATCCTCCATCACCAGACCTTGGTTAGGGGAGAATGGCATAAAAAGGACACGAATTGAAAGGGAAAATACACATTTTTTAAAGATGCGAAAATAAACAAGTATTGTACTTCATTTCATTTTATTTATTTATTTTGTTTATTTATTTAATAGTATAAATAATAAATTCTTCTTATATTTGAATTGTCCCTTTCACGCCACCTCTCCCCTCAGTGCCGGATTTAGGGGAGGGCATCCGGGCCCACAGTCCCTCACATTAGAGACATCGAAAAATTGATTAATGAAATCTCGACTGAAAAATAAATGATCATTTATTTGGATAATAATTTGTGCCGAAGGGGCCTTCACTCCTTTTATGCTCCGAGGCCTCCAGACCTTTAAATCAGGCCCTGTCTCCCTTCCCATCTAAGGTCAAAGTAGGTACTCGTCAAGACGAATCAAACAAGCCCAAACTCGACGGGATTGTGTCGTTTTATTACAGAGTTCCTATAGCCACCTTCCAGCTCCATGTCATAATAATATTGCATTGTCACCTGATTTAAATATGCACAGCTCAATCGGATATCGATAAGTGGGAGAAATTTAACTTGCAAGATTTTATGAGACACAGACAACGGGACAGGTGAAGATAAATAAAAGCTTGTAAAAACGTTTTTTTTTTGTAATTTTATCACTCTAATTATTTATTTGTAAACACAACTAGTTGTACTTGATTTAGAATCAGATGTTGCTGAATATACAAAAGAGAAAAAAGTTGTGTAAGTAATTTTTTTATTATTGTGTACTTAATGTGTAAATGTAAAGTCGAATGATTACTTCTGAATTCGTATGTATGCCAACGTTAGGTGTTCATGGAAATAAAAAACCGGCCAAGCGCGAAACAAGTCACACTCGAGCACTGAGGGTACCACAATACAAGGGTCTGGTTCTAACGTTACAATATAATGCTACTTATATTGTTAGAACTGGTTAGAACCGATTATTATATTAGCAAAATAAGTTCATATTCCACAGTATTTAAATAAAACAACGTATCTTTTCGAGCTTGACAAAATAATATTATTCTTGTTACAAATATTCAGTGATATGACCAATTGAATGCGGTCCATTGTGAGCTACTCCTCTCCAAATTTCATAATTTAAATGTACTTAGACGTTTTTCGTATTAAAATAGAGTTTCAAAAGTCGTATCTTTTAATCACGTGGTTTTAGAAAAAAAAACTATGTGCAGGAGACCACATTCCATTACTTATTTAATATTAATTTCTCGGTACCACACAGCAGCAACTTTACCAAATATTTACGTAAAATGACACACTGGCTAGTTTTGTTTTTTTCGCGCGCCGTACTTTCGATGCGCGCGCAGGTTCAATAAAGGCACTAGAAAAACGGCTGTTCAGCCAGAGCAGCAGCAATATAAAAAATAAAATAAACTATAAATTTAATGTTTGTAAATACGATAATTAAGTTAATTTGTGTTTATAAATATACAATTTGATGAAATAAAATGTTTATTTGTCTCTTAACCCTAAAATAATTTAATATTCGTGAAAATATTCAATGTTCTTAGACATAAACTTTTGCTGCAAGCACGCAAGCAAGCACGCAAGCAAGCACGCAAGCAAGCACGCAAGCAAGCACGTAAGCAAGCACGCAAACAATCATGCAAGCAAGCATGCAAGCAAGCGTGCAAGCAGCATGCAAGCAAGCAAGCTTGTAAGAAAGCATGATAGCAAGCATGCAAGCGAGAATCCAAGCAGGATTCTAGCGAGCATGAGAGCAAACATCCAAGCAAGCATGCAAGCAAGCATCTAAGGAGGCATGCTAGCGAGCATGCAAGCAGGGATGCAGGCATGTAAGCGAGCATGCAGACAGGCATGCTAGCAGGCATGGAAGCAGACATGCAAGCAGGCATGGAAACAAGCAAGCATACAAGCAATCAAGGATGCGTGGAAGCTTACCAAATTTCGTCTAAATCGGTTAAGTGGTTATTAATTCTCCATACAAAGTTTCACCCCCCCTTTTCACCTCCTTAAAGGGCGATTTCCGGGAAAAAACTATTCTATGTCCTTTACCGGGACTCAAACTATTTGTATACTAAATTTCATCTAAATCGGTTCAGCGGCTTAAGCGTGAAGAGGTAACAGACAGTCAGACATACAGACGGACAGACAGACAGACAGACAAACAGACAGACAGATACACTTTCGGATTTATAATATTAGTACGGATAGACTGCTGGCTCTGTGAGCTGTAGTAGATCTCGCGAGTTTTGTGGAATTGTTTTATGAAACGCACCTCTCTCGGCCCCTTCTTTCTAATCATACCCCCCAGCCCCTGTACCGCGCGGGCGAAGCCACATTTAAACGGTCTAGCTATAATAATCTACTCTTATAATTCTCTAGTTGCTTTTTTAACCTTTTCAACGTCAAGCTTAGCCAAACGTAAAGCTACTTTGAACCTCATGTCCGTGAGCAATCATCAATTGACCCTAATTTTTTTAATTGGCAGGCAGGTCCCACCGAAATGATCTGTATTTTATTTGGAATGTTTATTTTATCTACACCAATCTATTATCTTTATAAACTTATATATAAGTATGCTAATTATAACGTACGGTCGACCAAGAAAGTGGTCTACCAGTTTTGACAAAAGTTTCTGTGACATCTAAATATCCCTAAGTCACTGCCATCATGTTATTGCAAGGGAAAATCGACCTCGTTGTATCATGACGTGCAAATGAACTTCGACCGTAGGGGGGTAGACCATATTTTTGGCCGACTGTACCTACATGACTCAATCACTACATAGTATATAACAAAGTTGCTTCCCGCTGTCTGTCAGTCTGTCCCTTTGTATGCTTAGATCTTTAAAACTACGCAACGGATTTTGATGCGGTTTTTTTTAATAGATAGAGTGATTCAAGAGGAAGATTTATAATGTATAATACATGCATAATCGCACCCGAGCGAAACCGGGGCGGGTCGCTAGTTTGTCCAAATTTCCAAAATTAAAAACTAAGGCATTTATTTATATTGACATTTTTAATTTCGTAATATTTTTTGAACGGAATGTCCGATTTCGATAATTCAAAAAGAAATCAACAGGTATTGAACCAGTCTTGAATACGAAATAATTTATTTGGATAAGAATTAATACAAAGGTGTGGATAACATGGTATGATTTTGATAGGCATTTCTATCATCTTTTAAAATGTAAAAAATAGTAATAGTGACGTAACTACAATAGTTGGTCATATGGTCTCGCGAAGTTTTTTGTAGATATTGATACGTTCTATAATATTAATAGAACATTTTTTTGTTCTATCATCAATACTTTCCGCAGCGCATGCGATGAAAGACATTTTATGGCTAATTTTTTTACACCTTGGGTTGGTTTTAGTAAGATTTACTGAGGATCTCTAATTTTTCCTAGTAATAAATAAAGCCTATGTTACTCAGTGATAATGTAGCTTTCTAACGGCAAAAGAATTTTTGAAATCGGTCCAGTAGTTTTTGAGTTTATTCATTACATACAAAAATACAAATCTTTCCTCTTTATAATATTATTATAATATTATAATTAAATAATTAATAATTACATAATTATATTATTAATTATTATTTTTATATTATAATTATAATATTATAATTATAATTATATTATAATTATAAATAAATAATAAATATATAAATAAATTATTAGGCGAGCGTCTAGTTGATTCAATTGTAAAACTAATCAACCACATGTACTCGGGTAATATCAACCCAAACATTGTTTCAATTTTATATGGCGCAAACCTCATTGCCCTTACCAAAAAGGACGGAGGGGTGAGACCGATTGCCGTTGGTTCCACACTTAGACGTCTCGCCTCCAAAATTGCAGTTAGATATATTACCTCTAAATTACAGTCACTTTTCGAACCTATACAACTCGGTTTCGGCATAAAAGGAGGATGCGAGGCAGCCGTCCACGCCTTGCGTACATATCTCTCCAACGAACCATGTGATGCACTGGTCAAAATTGATGTCAAAAATGCTTTCAACTCTATAAATAGAGACACCTTGCTGACAGAAGTCAAAAACAATGTCCCTGAGTTATACAATTACCTTCTCCATTGTTATGCAGATCCCACTAGTCTTGTATACCGTGACAATGTTTTATCTTCAGAAGTGGGCTGTCAGCAAGGCGATCCTCTCGGGCCGGCAATCTTCAGTTTGGCTATTAACCCTGTTATTCAAAATTTAAAATCCAAATTCAATGTCTGGTACCTAGACGACGGAACCTTAGGAGGTGATCTGGATACCTTACTGTCTGACCTTTCAACAATCAGATCCAAATTCCAAGCAATTGGCCTTGAGTTAAATTTTAGCAAATGTGAACTTTATGTGCAAAATCCTGACTTAAATTTACTAGATTTAAAAACAAAATTTGATGCACTGACGCCAGACATTAAGATAGTAGACAGATTTTCTCTCTGCCTCCTTGGTTCTCCTATTTTCGAAGAATCCTTTCCGAATTACATTTTAGATTCTATTTCTAAATTCAAAAGGTATGAAAGTCGTTTGCTTGAAATTAGTCCTCATTTCGCATTGACAATTTTAAAATTCTGTCTTTTCGTTCCAAAATTTACTTATGTACTTCGCTGCTGTCCATTCACTAAATTCAAAATTTCACTGTCACAAATGGATGACTTAATCAAAGCGAACCTGGAATCAATTCTGAACATTCAGCTAAGCGAAGAATCCTGGACTCAAGCATCCCTTCCCATTCGCTTTGGTGGGATAGGGATTCGCAAAATTTCTTCTATTTCCGCACCAGCTTTTTTGTCCTCCGCCCATAGCTCGGCAGATCTCATAGGTAAAATCCTGAGGGCTTGCCCTTTAAACTATGAGACTGCGGGTTTAACGGAGGCTAAAAATGATTGGTCTATTGCCTGTCCGGGAAAGGATTTCCCAGAAAATTTAAAGTTTCAAAGGTCCTGGGACGACATTCAGTCAAATTTGACTTATGAATTCCTTCTGAGCCGCAGCACGGGCTCTCATCGTGCCAGACTATTGGCTGCAGGTACGAAGGAAGCCGGCTGCTGGTTGCACGCCTTTCCATCAGCCAACACTGGTACTTTTTTAGAGCCCGACACTCTCAGAATTTCCGTCTGCCTGCGACTTGGAGTAGCAGTTTGCGCACCGCACAAATGCCCCTGCGGCTTTGAGGTCGACGCGCTGGGACACCACGGCCTTTCGTGCCAGAAGAGCGCGGGCCGCTTCTCTAGACACTCTGCTCTCAATGACATTATCCGTCGCTCTCTTGCCACCGTCAATGTGCCTGCGTTACTGGAGCCATCGGGCATCGCCAGAGACGATGGCAAGAGACCAGACGGAATGTCATTGATTCCGTGGAAATTGGGTCGTGTGCTAGTGTGGGACGCTACTTGTGTAGACACACTGGCTCCGTCCCACGTCCGCGGAACAGCAAATCAAGCTGGTGCAGCAGCAGAAGCGGCAGAAAAGCTTAAGAAAAATAAATACAAAGGTCTTGGCTCTGAATACAACTTTGTTCCATTCGGAGTTGAGACCTTTGGTCCGTGGGGCTCCAGCGCAAAAAGTCTTTACAAAGATATTTGTAAACGGCTTTGTGACACTACAGGAGACCAAAGAGCTGGCAGCTACCTCGCACAACGTATCAGCATTGCTATACAGCGAGGTAATGCTGCCAGTGTCTTTGGGTCCATGCCGCGGGGGGAACCTTTTGTTAATTTTATTTAGTTTTAGTTTAAGTTAGTTTTATTTTATTTATAGTTATAGTATCAATTTAATGATTACATGTAATTATTATGTCTTTCCTTTTGATGTCGAATAAAGTTATACTTAATTAGGTACATATTTTTTTAATAAAAGTAGTTTTCTTTTAATTATAAATAAATAAATAAATAAAGATAAAAAAAATAAAAAAAAAATAATAAATAATAATCATAATAATAATAATAAAATAATTAATAATAAATAATTAGTGTAGATGTAGATGTAGATAAGATTTAAAATAAAACAATAAAACTTAACTATAAGCTAAATATTACAAACTAAATTAAAAACTAAACTAGATCTAAACAAACAAAAATAATACTATTACAAACTAAATTAAAAACTAAACTAGATCTAAAAAAGGCCCCTGCCCTGCGGCATTGTGCCGAAGATGCTGGCAGCATTTCCTCGTTGAATCGCTATAGGCTAATTCTTTGAGCGAGGTAGCTGCCAGCTCTTCGGTCACCGGTAGCATCTACATATAAGCCTCTTCGAAATCTCTTTGAAGAGGCTTAGTGCTCCTCGGACCAAGGGTCTCGACACCGAAAGGGATGAAATTAAATTCGGCGCCGAGACCACTATATTTGCCAATTTTAATATATTAGATTACTTCATTAAAGTAAGTAATAAAATAAAATAATCAACAATATTGCTCAAGGCTCTGCCAGCGGATAGAAAGGCTGAGCAGAGAGAGAGAGAGAGATAGAGTGAGAGAGAAAAGCCATTGTCAAACCTATGTTTTTCTACTGACATAGGTAGGTATATGTAGATCACTGAAAGTCTTTGTTTTTTTTTGTGATACCAAGTTCAGCCTGTTTAGATAACGACAAGTAGGTATAAGTAGGTACTAGTGAAGTGACTATAGTCACTTCTAATGAAGTTGTTGTTTGAAGTTGAAGTGGCTCTAGCTAGAAGCTTGAAAGTCAGGTATATTTTGAGTATCATCAAGGTGAGTTTTTTGAGTATCACTAAGGAGGGATTTCCCGCGACCAATTCCATCTATCCATTTTGACATTTCCACGGGATCAAAAGTTAGCCTATTTTTATTCACACCGGGACAAACCTACGGGCACAAGCTACTTTCCATATAAAAATATTGGCATTTATACCAAAAATTTATCAGTTTGGCCAATTTTTATTTTAAGTTCTCAGTTTAGACTTTTTTTTTATTTGAATAATTTTATGTGATTTCTGCTCAAAATCATGAGCTTATTCGATCCAACTGCTTATAGGAGAACAAGTGTCCCAACGTTTTTCCGTTGAATTACTTACCATTTTTCATAGACTTTATTCGACCGTAACTACTAAATGGAAGAATTGAAAATTATAGGGAAATTATGGGGCACTTTTATTCTCCTAGTAGGGTCGAAAAAATTCGTGATTCTGAGCAGAACTCACGTAAAATTTTCCAAATTAAAAAAAGTTAAAACAGTCTACAAAATAAAAATTAGCCCAGTTACGATACGTACAAAGTGCATCATTTAATTTCTACTGTTTTATGTAAAGCTCTACAAAAATTATACTGTTTTAAACTTTCGTGATTTTCACTCATAATTACTAAACTAAACGGGACTTGTCACGCAATAAATATTTATTTATTTACCTCGACGTTTCGGCCACATTGCAGCAACTGTGGTCACGAGACTCGTATAAATATTTATTGCGTGATAAGTCTACAAAAATTGTTTTAAATTAATAAAACAAAAAGACAGCGGAAATGGTGGATATGGTTGCTGCCAGGCGTCGTTGGAGTAGAGTGAAGAAAATAATTCGGTGATGAGAAAATAAATTACAAGGTACCAGGTGATTTTCCATTGTCGGGGACACACATTCGATGCTATTGAAGATGGCGCAGATTGCCCATCCAGTATTACGGCTCATATTCATGTTTTTTTAGGGTTCCGTAGTCAACTAGGAACCCTTATAGTTTCGCCATGTCTGTCTGTCTGTCTGTCCGTCCGTGGCTAAGCTCAGAGACTGTTAGTACTAAAAAGCTGTAATTTGGCATGAATATACATATCAGTCATGCCAACAAAGTGGTAAAATAAAAAAATAATAAATTTTTTTTTAGGGTACGTCCCATAGACTTAAAGTGGGGGTGATTTTTTTTTTCTCGACTAACCCTATAGTGTGGGACATCGTTGGATAGGTCTTTTAAAACCATTGGGGGGTTGCTAACATAATTTTTGTATTCAGTGATCTGTTTGCGAAATATTCGACTTTAAAGTGAAAATTTTCATTAAAATTGACCGTCCCCCCGTCCCCTTCTAAAATCTAAACTGTTGGGAGGAATAATTTGAAAAAAATCAGAATGGTAGTAAATATATTAAATTTAGCGGCTAAGATTGCTCGGGAATTATTTGTAGTTTAAGAGTAAATAGTAACCTAAGGTATAAAACATACCGTCACTACTTTGAAAAAGCTCGGATCTCAAATCAGCATGTAAACAAAACTGAACCTTATTAAAGTCCTAAATTGCGTGTTTCTAACCCGACATTTTGTCGGGTTTGAATCCGTTTGCAGCCAGTCTGCTTTTGACCGTTGCCGCGATTTATGACGTCTCGGTCAGAAACAAAAATAGCTATTTGCTTCCGTATTAAGTCGTAAAAATACCACAAATTGCATTGGCAGACAAAAAGGAGATATTTCCTTTCAGATTCAATTACTTTTTGTGGTAAAATCTCTCTTATATAATTTAAAATTAATTAATTTATATTTTGTCGTGTTGCGATAGACCTGTACTATAAAATAAAATAAATAAATAAATATCACGAGACAACTCACACCAATTGACCTAGTCCCAAAGTAAGCTTAGCAAAGCTTGTGTTATGGGTACTAGGCAACGGATAAACATAGTTTATATAGATAGATACATACTTAAATACAGTCATATTAAACACTCAAGACCCTAGAACAAACATTCGTATTTTTCATACAAATATCTACCGCGACACGGGAATCGAGCCCGGGACCTAAAGCTTCATAGTCAGGGTCTCTAACCACTAGGCCATCTGGTCGTCTATGTAAGATATGCTGTCGACCTATCGCCACCGTGTACACTTCCATTGCGGCTTTAACTTGACATGGTATAGCTTGTTTAATTTAAAATGACGCACCCCACCACCGCATTCGACATACAGGATTTCAAATCCGGTGTTTGTCAAATGCGGTGGTGGGGCGTGTCATTTTAAATTAGACAAGCTCTAATAAGTTTTGAAACACGCAGTGAGCAATGGAAATTGCAACGTTCTATTCTTTGGGGTTGCCATTACCGTCGTAGTAAGAGAATTTTCTCATTTATCAGTCGAATATGGAGAATAGTGATGTAAACGTTTCGATTTTTTTGACTCGACCAACAGAGGAATAAGATAAACATCATCATAATCATCATCAACCCAGCCTATATAATTATGTATACGTCCCACTGCAGAGCACAGGCCTCCTCTCAGAATGAGAGGGGTTGATGATGATGTATGGGGACGCCTCGCTGAGCCAGGCGGGCTGTCGACCGTTTTGCACAGTCATTCAGCCCAGTTCCCCGTGGTTGGAGCCGACGGTTACTGTCTCAGCAGCGCTCCCACACAGCATCTCTCCTCGAATCTTCTCGTTCTCCTGCTGAACATAAGGACATCTTTGAGACTGACATCCTTCAGCTCCTCCTCCCTCAGCTCGTCACTCCCGAATACATCACGCCGCGCTGCCGCGTACATGACACACTCGGCTAGGATGTGCTTACTCGTTTCCTCCTTCCCACAATGTGGACAGGAGGGGTCACTTTTAATACCTATTATGCTTAAGTGTCTATTTAACAAATTATGGCCAGTAATTATGCCAGTTATAGTTCTTAAGCTACTCTTACCTAGATTTAGGAGATACCTAGTTCTTCTGTAGTTGATACCATCCAGCATCATCTTCGATTGTCTGCACCCAACAGCCTGTCTCCAATCACTGTTGTGAGAGGGGTTGGGCCGTAGTTCCGCATTGGGAACTTCACACACACCATTGAATTTCTTCGCAGGTGTATGAAGGTTTCCTCACGGTGTCTAGAGGTGTCATTATCATTTCAGCCGAAAGACGTCCACTGCTGAACATAGGCCTCCCCCAAGGCTCGCCAAACAGATCGGCCCTGCGCCATCCGCATCCAATGCGTTCCCGCTACCTTCACCAGGTCGTCGCTCCATCTTGTTGGAGGCCTACCTACACTGCGTCTAGAGGTGTAGACTCAGATTATTTATGATTATCAAAAATAAGACTAAACCAAGTTAAGTCTAGTAATAGGTAAGCAACCTTTTTCAACCTAATAAAATGTGCGTACTTACTTTGGAAAAAAAGAGCGCGCTGACAGACGTAAAATTCGCGTGCGCGGTAACGGAGCACGGTCATAACGACATATCGCTTCTAATGCTGGCTGCTTATTGGCCAATCCTGCTAACAAGTACATCGTGGGTAGTAATAATAGGCGGCGCAGGCAGCGGAGTACGAGGCGATGGGTGCGAGCGCTTCAAGGATTTGCCACACTGGATGCGTTCTGCGGTCGCGGTCCGGTCAAATTGAACGCAGCCCGCATTATGTATGAACAACATTGTCGGTCTCTATACGTGCGTGCGATCTCATATCTATTCAAAATTATATAGAGACGTACAATGTTGTTCATACATAATGCGGGCAGCGTTCAATTTGACCTGACCGCGACCGCAGATTGCATCCAGTGTGGCAAATCCTTCATCGGCTGTTGAATCGATTTGGCGGCACGCTTTGTATCGGTTTGGTGACGCGCTTTTAATCGAATTCATCATAGTAAGTATACAAAATTTGGCACGCTTGGTTTTCATACAGTTTGACGTGGTCGCGTGGTCTAGCTACATATAATGTCTTAGACAATGAAGTTCTAAAGCAAAGAAAAAAACATCAAATTATATTACTTAAATAAAATACAAATGTTGTAAATAATTGCTTAAAATGGCCATCAAAGTTGTCAGAAGAACCTTCGTTATCTTTTTCTTTATTGAAATACGTTAGTACATTGCAGATAATTTCTCGGCACCGACCCGACCGACCGACGATTCATATTTTATACATCCGTATATTTCAACAGCTACGGCAATTTGATAACGCGAAAATGATGTGAATTAGTGACAGATTTGTCAGATAATATGATATTAATATTTTTTATAAAACAAATGACAACATTTACCGAGAATAGAGTCCAAATATGCAAAGGATACTCTGTAAATCTATTAATTCTATTATCAATAAGTATCTGCAATTATGAAGATATCTAAGATTTTTTTTATATAGCCTATAATATGTCCCACTGCTGGGCAAAGGCCTCCCCTTTCATCCGCCATTCTTCCCTATCCTGGGCATGATTGACTTATGATGATTATATTTAATCATTTATAAGTACTGTCAAGGATGACAACTGACCACTTTAAACGACCGCTTTAGCCTAGTTGGTATAGTGACCCTGCCTACGAAGCAAGAGGTCCTGGGTTCGAATCCCGGTAAGGGCATTTATTTGTGTGACGAGCACGAATATTTGTTCCTGAGTTATGGATGTTTTCTATGTATTTAAGTATTTATTTATCTATATAAGTATGTTTATCGTCGTCTAGTACCCATACTACAAGCTTTGCTTAGTTTGGGACTAGGTCGATTTGTGTATGATTGTCCCCTAATATTTATTTATTTATATATTTATTTATGACATAGAAGACTGGATTAGCAATCGCCATCTTACAGATCGTCCGCAGAAAAATAGTTTGATTATTAAATCTAGATGGCGCTGAAATATAGCCCGAGGCTTTGAAAGCAAAACAATAAGACTACAGATGTTTCATATTACTACAAATGTATTATTTTTCAAAAATATTGCATAATAATGCATTTGCAGTAATATGAAACATCTGTAGTCTTATTGTTTTGCTTTCAAACCCTCGGGCTATATGTCAGCGCCATCTAGATTTAATAATCGAACTATTTTTCCGCGGTCGAGCTGTACTATGGCGATTGCTAATCCAGTCTATATCATCCTTGGTACTGTTGTGCTAACGTTACTCTCGAATCCCGTTGTTATTTTGATTTTATAATACCTAAGTATAAACAGAACAACAACCAGCGCTGTGATTAAAACTCGGATTACGAGTAAGTCTTAGTTAAGTATGCAATAGAGATGATCCATCTCATAGTGCACCATTTTATACATAAAATGGTGTATGCATCTGCCCTAATAGTTCTGTTGTCTGTCGATCGCAGCACTTCCTGCGGACGAGGTTTGTTTTTGCGAATCGTGATTCAGTACATTTACATTCAAAGCACAAATAGTACATTTTATATACCAAGGGAGCCATGCCGTACCTATTTAGTTAGTTAGACGGATAAGCGTTAAGTAGGTACCTAATTAACTAATAGTAACAGTACTTAAGTTCTCGTAGAATCTTGAAACCACAATATCTAGGCTATTACCTAATTGAACCCTGAGAAACAGAACATGTTTCGCCACGGCATTCGAGAAATGTTTATAAGTATACTTAAAACTGGAAAAGTGCCGCTACTGAAGTAGATTTTACAAAGCCTGCTACGGTAGTCTTAGCCAAACAGGTGTTATTGGTTAATTCATAAAAACTCTGCAGGCGCTTTGCGTTCGCTAAGCTCATACATATTGTTCTAGAACGTGATCGCTTACAACCATAATATAATTTGGAAAGTAGTTGCTACTGCCATTGATCTACGATTTGGATATCCCTCGTATACGTTTACTTAAGTCTCCACTTACAGTATAAGAGAGTTCCATTACGAGTGAAGTGCGAAATACCAACTACGTACTCACCAACTAAACATTCCGTATAATAAAAATAAAGTATTCGGAAACGTAGACGCCTGCAATATAATATGAGATTTATTAGCAGGCGCAGTAAGTGCTCAACTAAAATCTACAGTTTTTGAGACTGATTGTCGACCAAGAAATTCCTTTACCATCCTAATGTTCTATGTTAGGTTGTACGGCTAATAACACTATCCTGGTGTAGGAGTTGTCGTAAAAAATGGTTGAGCACTTAGGCGACTACAGATACAATATTAGCCTAAGAATCAAGAATTTAATTGATAATGTAGTTTGCTGGCAACGTTATAATTTGGAAAGAATTCAGAATAGTTTTAGTAAAAAAAATACTTGTATTTTTGTTCAACATTTATTTACTTTTTACTTGGTTTATTGGTTATCGGTACCGGAACCGGATCACAGCGTTGACTGATGATTGCTCCTTGTTTAGATTTGCTAACTTTTTTATTGAGAATAATAAACATTTTATGCAACATATCCGATTTTCGTCTGGGTCTGTAAGATGCTATATTATCCGTGACTGGACTTACAGGCAAAGTCGGCGCGGGACTACCAGGTGCCATTTCTTTTTTTCTATTCACAGACTTAAGTTTTAAGTGTCTCTTCCTGAAAGTATGGACTCGTTTTTTTTCGTTTTCTAATGTTCTACTATTAATTTCAGCAATTTGTTTAAGTATTTCTTCATTTTGTTTAACCAGTCGCTCAGCCGCGGTTTTTATTTCGATTAAGTCGTTATTAAGTTTTGGCAACTGTATTTTATTGACCACTTCGAATTTGTCGGTTATCATATTTATTGCGTTCAGCATAGAATTTTCTTTAATGCTACTTTTCTTCACGGGACCAGAATGGCCGGGACTGTGTTGGCAAACAGCACATTTCCATTGATAACCTCTGTCTCTGTCTCCACTGTCGCGACCGTCTTTTGTGGCGTCATCGGCACATTTGATGTGGTACCTTGTTTCACATTTACTACATTTCAAGCCGTCTGTGATACGAAGAATTTGTTGACACTGGCTGCATATCATGCTGTAAAAAGAAAATTAATATGTTAACGGGGAAAACAATGAGTATCAAATTTAATATGTAACAAACTTTTTATACTGAGACGGTACTTGATTATTGCATTATATCATTGCACTTTTACATAGAAGGTATCAAATCTTAAATCAATAGGTACATATAATAATAGAAATTAGTTAAAATCCACTTGCAAAATTTTCAGCTAAACTGAAGATAGTCGAGCTAAATAGTTCGACTCTCTCCCATTAGAATTTTTTAAATTAAAATGTTACGTATGACGCGACACACATTACATTGAACATCAACCAATGTACGAACACATTTGTTGACCAAAATAAAAATAAAACATCCTAAAAAACATTTATAGGAGTGGATGCTTAATCAAAGTAACTCAACCACCAGCTGAAATCTTAATATATAAAAGAAGAAACTGACTGACTGACTGACATATCAACGCACAGCCCAAACCACTGGGCCTAGAGATTCCAAATTTGGCACGTAGGTTCCTTATAAGGTCTAGACCTGCACTAAGAAAGGATTTTTCAAAATTCACTCTCTAAGGGGGTGAAACGGGGGTCCAAAGTTTGTATGGGGAAACAAGATTAGTTGGACTATTTTATTCGAAACTTCACAAAAGTACTCCTAACAATAAATGAGTAAATACGTGTTTCAGGTTTTTTGGGAATTCAACCCCTAAAAGGGGGAAATGGGGTAAAAAGTCTGAAAATCAACATGGGTATTGTTTCTATAGTTTATCGGGTCGCTGGTTATGAAAACAACAACGGTTTTAAAATCCAACGTGGCGGACGTGAAATACCATGGATTTTTGGAATTTCCCGCGGGATAAAGATCGGGAGTTAACTTTAAAACTTTTTGTGCGCGGACGAAGTCGCGGGAAAAAGCTAGTATTCCATATTTATTTTAAAGCACTTTGTATACTTGTATGATAAAGATAAATGAAGCTGAATAAAAGCTTGGCAAACTTATTTACTTACACTATTTGCGTAAATGGTGCTCATGTAGGAACAAGCGGGACGTCTGAGCAAAATAAAACGAGTGACTAGATGTAAATTTGACAAGGTTATCTTTAAACACAATTAACATAGCAAAAAAATGTTAATTAAATACGATACACTGCAAAATAAAATTTCATTACTACTGCAGAAATTTCTGACCCTGTCATAAACTGACAACCAAGAACGTCACAGAAGACGGCGTAGACATTAAACATTAAAAAAGTATGCATAGGTAGGGTGACGGCACCAATCATGGACATGTTAACACATAGTGACTCAACGTCTGTGACCAAAAAATACGTGTCAACAATAACACTCATTCGTGACTACGATAATTTCTGGCGGTTAGCGTAAGCGTAAGGGCTTAGCGGAGCGTTGCCGGAGCTGAATGTGAGAGGGTTTATACCTGCTGAGCTGGCAACGTTGCATTTTTGTTAGTTTTTCTCGATTATTCCATAAAAATTGAATGAATATTAAAAATGTTTTGAATACAAATTGTTCAACTTATATATTAGAACAATTTGTATTCAAAACATTTTTAATTTTCATTCAATTTTTATGGAATAATCGAGAAAAACTAACAAAAATGCAACGTTGCCAGCTCAGCAGGTATAAACCCTCTTAAGCACAGTAATTACCCTACCCAGTACTGGACAGCAAAGATTCAATGCCTTATAGCCCACCACTCATGGACTTTAGGTATCTACCAGTTATAGTATAACCATAAAGATAACCATGTTGATAGTTAGCTTGAAAATGTATTGTGGCCGTTTCTTAAAATTTGGGTTTACGGAAAAAGGTCCATAATTGGTTCTTGTCTTTGATCAATTATAACTGTAGATCCACAGTCGCGCGCCCGAAAATGTCCGAGCCAAATGAGCGCCACTTTGATAAAAGTGGCCTTCTTTTTTCTCAGTACGTTGCGTGAAATTGTCAAGTTTAGCTGTCAAGTGTCAACCGAAATTCGACTGTAATGAAGTAAAGACTAGGTTCAAATTTCTGTGTAGGTGATGATTTTAATTGTTACGCAAACAAATAAAAAAGTTCGGACATTCTTTGAAGGGGATTTTGTTCGGCAATGTGTATCTTCAGTTATAATTGATCAAAGGTTCTTGTCCATTACTGGTGCTGTCAACCTACTATGTTTACAAAAACCGGTTAAGTGCGAGTCGGACTCGTACATGAAGGGTTCCGTACCTTCGTACAATGTTTTAAAAATAATTCAGTAAAAAGCAAGTTATATAGATATCTGGTTAATGCCATTAAAAAGATCGACTTAAAAAACCCTGGAAAACACGTTTCTTGTATGACGATGACGACCCCCTTTAATTTTGAACTTTATCTTATTTTTAGGTATTGTTAGTATAAAAATTCAAGCGTCTATTACGGTTCAAGAGATAGAGCCCTGTGACGGATAGACGGACAGACAGCGGAGACTTAGAAATAGGATCCCGTTGGCACCCTTTGGATACGGAGCCCCGAAAACTGCCCAAGTGTGGGTCAGACTCGCACACAAAGGTCAAGGAACCTTTACAGTGGTAAAGACTACAAGCACTAGTTCAGTCGCCCGTAGAACATTCAAATTACCAAAAAAATAACCGTTCGTCTGTGTGAAATTCTCATAGATTTCGCCATTTTATGCACTAAAACCAAAGTCTTACAAATCCTAACCCGCCGTAGCTATATAAAGTATAAAGTCAAAAATCGCCACTTTTACTTAAATGTACATTTCGAGGCAACCGCACCGTTTCACTACTGTCATGTTATACAGAATAGGCCCTCTGAATAAACCGTATACTTATTTTAAGACCGTTTCTGTGGCCGGCTTAGATTTTAAGACCGACTTAGTCCGTGATGAAGAAATGCAATAAGTACAATTTTAGGACTAAATTTGAATTTGATTAAATTGAAAACTTGTATACCTAGTTCATTAAATTATGGAAAACATTGATTTAAGAAAAAAAAAACGTCAAAAGTATTAAAAAAAATGAGAAATAATCTACTCGGAAAAACCATGAAAATAACTTGTGAATGTTCACTTAGAAATCACCATTTCATGAATTGGAACTGGTGAGCAACAGTTTAGTTTTTGTTGAAGTAATGACTTGTAACCTTTTTACATATAGTTTAAAGTATCTATGGTTTTAAGAAGAAGAAGACTGTCTTAGTTACATTTTGATTTGACGTGAATGTTTTTGTGTTGTTGTGTTATGATGATTAAAATGAAATTATAAATCCACGGTAATCCATTGCATATTATTTAACATGGTAGCAGAGCGTTGAGATAATAAAATGGACTGAAGATTATATATGGTGTAATAAATAGTTTGAAGAAATAAGGTGAGATTAGATTGTTTTGAAGAATGGCGAACGTAAGAGAAGATTGTTCTATACAGATATTTGATGGAAATAATTATGAGAAATGGAAATTTAGACTGAAATTAATAATGGAATTAAAAGGATGTTATGAGGCAATCGCAAATGAGATAAGACCGGAAAATATAAAGGAAAATGACTGGATAAAAATGGATTTAAAGGCCAAAAATTTGATTGTCACCGGTGTCACGGACAGTCAGCTAGAAATAATTATATCGGAATCGACTGCGTGGAATATGATTAAAAAATTTGACGCAATATATCAAGTACAGTCAACAGCAAATAAGTTATTGTGTAAGCGGAAGTTACTGAAATTGAAAATGGCGGAAAGTGACAACCCGGTAGATTTTTTGAATTTATTTGAGAAGAATATTAACGAATTGAAGAATGCCGGAGAAGAAATGACTGAAGATGATAAATTGAATCATTTATTGTTGTGTTTACCAGAAAGTTACACACATATAGTGGATATTGTTGATGCATTGCCAGCGAAAGAAAAGTCAGTTGAGTATGTGAAGTCGAAGCTATTATTGAATTACAAGAAAAAGGAAGAGAATGAGCCTAAAGGAATGGAAACCTTTAATATTCAGAAGAGAATGTCACAAGTGAGAATAAGGAAATGTTATGGCTGTAACGAGGCAGGCCATTACCAAAGAGATTGCCCGAAAAATGAAGTAAAGGATCGAAACTTACCAAGATGGCGAGGAAATTATAATTTTAGAGGAAATAGCAACATGAGAGGAATAAACGACTGGAGAGGACAAAATTATAGAGGCACCAGAGGAAATTCGAGGATGATGTCAAGAGGTAGAGGTAATTTTTCAGGTACAACACGACCAACCCAGGACGATACGAGTGGAGATAATTCTTTTAATGTCGAAGTGATGACTTCAGCGAGAGATCCGGTGAGTGAAGATTATTCTAATAAAGACGATTTAACATGGTTATTAGATAGTGGATGTTCTGACCATATTATAAATAGTGATGAATATTTTATAGAATATAAAACTTTAGATAACCCAATTGATATTAAAGTAGGAGATGGTTTTTCTTTAAAAGCAAATAAGGTAGGAAATGTGTTAATGTATTTTTATGTGAACGGAAAATGGCTTAGAACAATTATTAGGAATGTATATTATGTACCAAGCATGAAACGAAACTTATTGAGTGTATCTTCAATTACGAGCTATAATAGTTATGTTGTTTTTGATAATGATGGAGCTAAGATTTTTAATGGGTCTAGTAATAATGTATTAGCTATCGCTGAGAGGAAAAATAAGTTGTTTGTATTGAATGGGAAAGTAGGTAAAAGATTTGTAAAATCATACACAATAAATAAGAATATGACTGAAAAAGAAAAGTGGCATCGAATTCTTGGGCATACTAATTTTATAAATTTAGATAAAATGTGCAAACAAAAGTTATTAAAAGGTTTACCAGAAAGAATTGAAAATGACTACGTGCAGTGTGAGATTTGTTTAGTGAATAAAATGCATAATTTACCTTTTGAAAATAATAGACGGCGTGCAAAAGATATATTAGAGATAGTGCATACAGACGTAAACGGTCCATTGAATCCTACAGGTGTTGCAGGTGAACGTTACTTTGTGTCTTTTATTGATGATTTTAGTAGAATAGCAAAAGTGTATTGCATTCAATATAAAAGTGAAGTGTTTGAATGTTTTGAAGCTTATATGAATTTAGTTGAAAATATGACAGGGAAGAGAATAAAGGAACTACGTTGTGATAATGGAAAAGAATATATAAATAAAGATTTTTACAGATTAACGAAAGATAAAGGGATATACATAAATCCATGCCCTGCATACACGCATGAATTGAATGGGGTCGCAGAAAGATTTAACAGAAGTGTCATGGACAGAGCGAGATGTCTAATTTCAGAAGCGAATGTAGATAAAAAATACTGGCCAATATTTGTGGAGACTGCAGTGTACATAGGAAATAGATTGTTAACAAATACAGTAATAAAAAGAACGCCTTATGAGATATTTACTGGAAAAAAGCCCGACGTGTCGAAAATGAGAATAATAGGAAGTAAGGTTGTTGTAAGAATTCCTGAAGCAAAAAGAACGTCGAAACTGAACCCAAAAGGAGTTAAAGGTATTTTAGTAGGATACACAGATACGGGATATAAAATACTAGTAGATAGTAAAATTAATGAAACAAGACATGTAATATTTATAGATGAGACTGCAAGAGTGATTGAAAATAATGAAGATGAAAATGAAGACGAAAATAATGAAGTATTTGAAGACGCGGTTCAGGATACTGGAAATGAATTGGAACCAGAAGAAGCTAGAGAAGTGACTGAATATGGCAGACCACAGAGGACAAGAAAAATGGCAGAAAAATATAAAGACTTTTTAGTTTATACAAATACTTGTTATACGAATGTACAAGAAACTAATGAAGAAGCAATTAACGGAATTTTTAAAAGAAGAGTAGTTGCTAGATGTAGAATGAAGAAAAAGAAGAAAATGAAGGAATATGGTGATTATTGGCTTAAAAGTTTTGTTATCGACTGATTGTTTTGTTTGAGGAGGTGTTGCAATAAGAAGAGTTTAAAGTTATTTAAATAAAAGTATACCAAGAATTTGAAACACATTGTCATAAGTAAAACGGTAATTTTGTGAATGATTATGAAAAGAAAGGTTTAATTAATGTGCAGAAAATATCGACTGATGATCAGATAGCTGATATGCTTACAAAAGCTTTAGGAAGAGTTAATTTTCAGAAATTTAGAGAGCTATGGGGCATAAGAGAGGATAAAGGTGTTTGTGGACTTAAGTAATTATTAGATTAATGAGTTAAGGGTTTGAAAAGGTCACAAATCAAGGAGGTGTGTTGAAGTAATGACTTGTAACCTTTTTACATATAGTTTAAAGTATCTATGGTTTTAAGAAGAAGAAGACTGTCTTAGTTACATTTTGATTTGACGTGAATGTTTTTGTGTTGTTGTGTTATGATGATTAAAATGAAATTATAAATCCACGGTAATCCATTGCATATTATTTAACAGTTTTATTTATTTTTCAACTTCATTTTTTAATATATTTCAAACTAAATACAAACTGAAATATAGATACACAGAAAAAACCCCAGAAAAAAGAAATAAAAAATGAAGTTGAAAAATAAATAATAAAAAAAAAAAAAGATACTTCATATCTGACTTGTTTAAAGTTGCACAGTAGCGCCATCTCTTGGTCCAGGTGAGCGGTTAGCTCCGAAGGAGTGTTAAAGTCTCTCGGTAGAGGGCATAACATAGATAAGCGCTTTATCACTGCATAAAGTGATTATAACAGACTGAAATGTACGATGTATAGGAAAGATTCGTCGCTAACCTCTAGACCAGTGATGGTGTAGGGGTAAGCACGCAGCACGGAACGCTGAGGACCTGGGTTCGATTCCCAGCATTGGTCTTTTTTCTGGGGTTTTTTCTGTGTATCTATATTTCAGTTTGTATTTAGTTTGAAATATATCCTAAAATTGTATTTATTGCATTTCTTCATCACGGACTAAATCGGTCTTAAAATCGAAGCCGGCCACAGAAACAGTCTTAAAATAAGTATACGGTTTATTCAGAGGGCCTATTATCACATGTATTAATTTGGAACGGTAGCTCAGAAATGTAAATTTATGTCAAAATGGCAGGGTTTCATCTGGTCTTAAAATTGTGTTCGGCCATTTTGGACGGTCTTACTATGACGTTTCGTAATGGCATAAAGCTGTATAACATGACAGTAGTGAAACGGTGCGGTTGCCTCGAAATGTACATTTAAGTAAAAGTGGCGATTTTTGACTTTATATAGCTACGGCGGGTTAGGATTTGTAAGACTTTGGTTTTAGTGCATAAAATGGCGAAATCTATGAGAATTTCACACAGACGAACGGTTATTTTTTTTGTAATTTCAATGTTCTACGGGCAACTGGTACTGTACCAACAAACACGTTTGTTTTATGCCAACCCCCTTTATTTTTGTACATTATTTACTTTTTAATATTTTTTGATATAGCGGTGGTTCACACTCTGAATATTCTCAGTGTTTACTTATCATCACAGTTGATAATTTTTTTTATAAAATTGGACTTAGGTACAAAATTTGAAAAGGACAAGCTCTTGTAGGTACGATTGTAATACGTACGATCAAGGACTTTAATTCATGAGCCACCATGGAACCATTTCACAGTAAATGTGAAATGTGACATCCTTGTTAATTAGTGACATCGCATTAATTAACAAGGAAAATCGTAATGACTTTTCCTTTGAAAAGGTTCCTTGGTGGCTCATGAATTAAAGTCCTTGACTGAACAGACAAGGTCATAAATTTGTGTACGTTACCAAGATGTCAAAAATATCTGTACGTACAACTCTATGCCACTAACCGTAGTGTTGGTGTTTCTGTTTACATATATTTGACGCTATAGCTGTTATATATGTGTGCTGTACAGTCAGCAACAAAAATATGAATACACTTAAAGTACCAAAAATATGTATAGACGTCTTTATGCGCTGGTAACAGAGTCGTGGATGCATATTTTTGGTACTTTGGATGTATTTATATTTTTGTTGCTGACTGTACAAACGACCAAAATTTTTCTAAAGAACGTTAAGGCCTGATAATATCGAAAGTTTAACTTTGTGGGAGACGTTATAGATCCAACGTACTGTTAATAAGCAATTGTATTTGTACAAGACGAACGTCGGGTACAAAGTATGGTTAATTACGGATCGATAAGACAAGGAAATGGAAAACGAGAATTATAAAGATAAGTACTGATTCTGGTACATTGTTATCGAAAGACAAGTTATGCCATTATTCTATAGCTTTGATAACAAGCAGATTCTGGCCAAAATATCTATCATACGTCAACAGGGCACTTATTATAATGTTATTTAATGGTAGCATTTAGGTCTCAAAGGTCAAATAAATTAATATAATCGTTAATTATTATAACGACCGCTTTAGCCTAGTTGGTAGTGACCCTGCCTACGAAGCAAGAGGTCCTGGGTTCGAATCCCGGTAAGGGAAATTTATTTGTGTGATGAGCACGAATATTTGTTCCTGAGTTTTGGATGTTTTCTATGTATTTAAGTATTTATTTATCTATATAAGTATGTTTATCGTCGTCAAGTACCCATAGTACAAGCTTTGCTTAGTTTGGGACTAGGTCGATTTGTGTAAGATTGTCCCCTAATATATATTTTAATGGGCATTAAAAAAAAGTGTATAAGTACTTTCCTTTTTTTAAATTAGGGAATTTTGGGTTTTCTTATTAAAAATCACGAGTTGAATTCATTTTTTTGTGTCAGATTTGAGAGTTTTTTTTTCATACAGTTTATACGGTCGTCACAAAACTGACAGAAAAAATTTATACGGAAAATTAGGGACTTTTTTTTTAAATCATCAAAATCAATAGCGCTCTCGCTTCTGAGTAAGAAAAAAAAAGAACATGCAACCGAATTGAGAACCTCCTTTTTTTGAAGTCGGTTAAAAACCCAAACGAGGTTTCCTGAAATAAGTAGGTATCCACTTTGCTATGCAGTTAGTGTGGACTTATGTATATTGTTATATAAGTTAGGGTACACACTGTACGTGATATCATGATACGTAAACATATCAACATATAAAACACTGATTTATGATATATTTTTTATTAAAAAATATAGACATTCTTACCACAATTTTCAACCGTGAACAAATAACAAATAAACGAGATATTTATAAATCAGTGTCAGTATAATAATTATGTCAAAATTGTACCCAAATACCTCGCATTCGCTTAAGCACTAATATTGCAATGATTAAGTATCTATGGATGTGATATCAAATAACATTATGTACAAACTTAGTCATTATTAATAACTCATTAACGAATGCTGACAATAAAAGGAAAATAAAGGTCGATTTTATTTGGTCGTATACAGGCACGCATATTGTAGCACCCAACAGTTCAGTTGCAATTATCTTACAAATTGGCGTGATATTTCTTGTGAGGGGCTAAACCAGCTTCGACCTTGCTGCCTAGGTCCGGATGGATTTGAGTGAAGATCTTGATAGCCCTCTCTTGAATGAAAGCCGCAGCATCCTTGAGGTTACCGACAATGTTGGCGATAGTACGCTGCTTCTCCGCGTCATCAAACACTTGTTTGTAGAGTAGGGTAGCCTGCGAGAAGTTGTCTTCGGTTTGACCGCTGTCGTACCTATCAATGTCGCCGCTGACGTTGTATCTCGGTTGCATGCGCTGTGCGCGCGGGCATTCTTGCGGACCGGAGAACGAATTAGGGAAGTAATTCGGGCAGCCCTCTTGGTTGGACAAATTTTGAGGGCCATCGCGTTGGTAGTTGGAAACGGTCACGCGGTAGGGGCAATTGACTGGGATCTGCAAGAAGTTCGCGCCGAGACGGTGACGGTGGGTGTCGCTGTATGAGAACAGGCGACCTTGCAACATCTTGTCGGGGGAAGGCTCAATTCCAGGAACCAAATTAGCGGGGCTGAAGGCAATCTGCTCAACCTCAGCGAAGTAGTTCTTCGGGTTTCTATCTAAGACTAGTTTACCCACTGGGATCAATGGGAATTCGGAATGCGGCCAAACTTTGGTCAAGTCAAACGGATTGAATTTGACGGTCTCTGCCTGTGCCATAGTCATAACTTGGATAGAGAAAGTCCAAGATGGGAAATCGCCTTTAGCAATCGAGTTGTACAGATCTCTAATAGAATAGTCAGGGTCCGACGATGCGAGTTCGCCAGCTTTGTCAACAGGCAGGTTCTTGATCCCTTGGTTGGTTTTGTAGTGGAATTTGACCCAATGTGCTACTCCCTGTGCATTCACAAGTTTAAACGTGTGAGACCCATAGCCATTCATATGTCTGTAACCGTCAGGGATTCCACGATCACCAAATAAGTATAAAACTTGGTGCATTGTTTCAGGTCTTAGGGTTATGAAATCCCAAAACATATCAGCGTCTTTCAGATGTGTGGCAGGATTTCTCTTCTGTGTATGAATGAAGCTTGGGAACAAGGTGGGATCTCTGATAAAGAAGACAGGGGTGTTGTTTCCGACCAGATCCCAGTTACCATCATCGGTGTAAAACTTGACGGCAAATCCTCTTGGGTCACGGACGGTATCAGCAGAGCCACTTTCACCACCCACGGTAGAGAACCGAACGGCGATCGGGGTCCTCTTGCCAATGGTTTCAAAAACTTTGGCAGCAGAATATTTGGTGATGTCATGGGTGACTTCAAAATAACCAAAAGCGCCAGCACCCTTAGCGTGTACTACTCGCTCAGGAATGCGCTCCCTATCGAAGGCAGAAATCTCATCCAAGAAGTTGTTATCCTGGAGCAGGGCAGGACCATTCTTTCCAATGGTTTGGATGGCAGTCTTTACCCCGACCGGCGCGCCAGCCTTTGTTGTAATGAAGCCGGGAGAGTCCTGAAAATATACAGAGGAAAAAATAAGTAAAAATACTATAACAATTAAGAAAAACAAAAAAGACCAATCATAAAGTACACCTAGGTACAGTCCAAGTCGAAAAATATTGCTTCCGAGTTGCAATGAGATAAAACTGCATACGTTTTTATGGTCCTAAATTTACTTAAGTATATATTAAATGGGTATACAATCGCACAGCTCAAACAAAATAGGTACATACGTAGAAGATTATAGAGTACAAAGTCCAGGCTAATTATTTAATTTAATTGCACGTCACTGTTCTGCGTAGTCCACTGAATGCGAGTTTTATTTTGATGCCTATTTATTATTGTTATCTTCTTCTAAACTTGGAATAAAGTAGAAAACAAATTTCCACTCAGCGGACAAGCTTAGATTCCAATAATTGTATTGTTAGTTGCCACCATTAAGTATATATATTTTATCGAAAGATAATAGATAAGCACTATGTATTCAAAGGTCAAAAATTGGTTTGGACAAATTCACTAAAAGAAGTAAATTAAACAATACACACTTCGGGTAAAGTTCACTGTTTTGCGCAATATTCAAATGTGGAGGCACTAATAATAGTAGCTTACCTTATTTGAACTATTCCAGTGTTAATAGTGAGAACTAATTTATTTTACGATAAAAACTAACCTTCAAAGTCTTCTTGTAGTTGACCAATTGGTCAGCAGACGGGTCCCTTGATGCCATTTTCGGTTGGATTAAGTTGTACTGTGATTATTTCCGCGGAGCGACACACTGGACGCGTCCTGTGAACACAAATACCGCGCTGCGGGCTTGCGAGCCTCTTATATAGAGTTCCTAGCGATAAACAACTATCACGCCAAACGAGTGCAACCGGTGACCGACTCAATGCACATACTATACCTATTCAGGCGCTCGATACTACGCGATAAGAGCGGAGGATCAGCTTTATTAACTTGATAAAAATAAAAATCACCAAGGTCTTTAGGTAATACGTTATGTATGAATGATAAAAACAAGTCCCTCATAAACAAATAAGTCGCTGTTGTGACGTCACACAACACGCTACGGCACAGACTGGCAGTGGCAGAACCGAACGCACAAAACGAAGGCCTGGTTAAAAAACAAACGAGGGGGGCTCCGCGACGCGCTGCCCCGCCTCGACCGGTCACACCGGCTTGCCGCCGCATGCCGAAAGTAGGTATTGCCATATGAAATTGTAAACCCGACTCGACTATAAATAAAAACCTCGTCCCACGATGCCACGTTTGCCACATTTTATATTTAAAAATCAATGTTTTATCATTTTTATCTATGTAACATTAACGAGTGAAGGGACGTATTTAATATACTTGTGTATCAACGTTATGAACACTTAATGTTTCATGTTGGTTTACATTTGGTTTTCAAGCGAAAACATTCATTCCTACGAATGAAGTTGTTATTTAGAGTAACAGTCAGTTTTGGTTTATAACTATCGCATCTGTCAAAGTTCAAAGATATAAGTATTTTATCAAGAACTACCGTGACTGCTGTTACTTAACTGTTCAAAAATACATAATATCTGAACTAGGGACTAAATAGAAAAACTCAACCCCACGTGAATTATTTTGCATACCTATCATTTTATTTTTAATATCTTATCACCATAACTACTTTTATCTGAAACTTATCATAATAGATGATCGAATTTGTAGTTATACTGAAATAAAATTAAGCGTAATGCTTTTGAAGTAGTCGATTTTATAAACTACCTCACCACACTACCCCAAGTATTTTTTTATTATCAAAATGTACCAAACAACAAATATACAAAACATAACAAAATATACCTGTACCACTACCATGAGTTGCTATCGAAAACACACATTACGTTACTACAGTCGATAGCGAGTAAACGAGCTTCGAATAGTTTTCTATTAAACTCGTACCATGAGTCACGTTAAAGTTTACTATACTCGCTAACGTTAACTCGATCCTTCGTGTAGTTTTCGCTACGTGACTGACTGACGTGCCTAACTTCACACCGAACTGTGCTGTCTCTTTCTAACTATATTGAAAAGACTGAGTGAGCATAATATTGGGCAAAAAGCTAAAGTATCCAAGCCCTTCCATTAAAAATATAAAAATAACCTTGCTAATTTAAAGCGTCATAGAACAGTGTGGTAATGTAAAGCGTACGTGGTTCTTGAATTTGTTTGTTTTGGTTATTTCATCAGTGGACAGTACATGGAGTGCATTCATAGACGTCATAGTGAGTTAGTTGACACGCTAAGTTGTTGTTGTTGTTTGTTATTATTTTTCAGTATTTATCTTTTATAAAAATGCAGACTAGTGTGTCTCAATTACAGTTACTAGTCGAGTATATGGAAATGTATGTAACTTTTAATAAACATTCTAGTAACGTTAATTTAGTACTAGTACCTATAAGGTACATTTTGGGTGATACAGTGGTCCCAGTTTTTATGATCAAATATTTTGTTTCAAGTGGTTAGATAAACTCGAGGAATGTGGTTTACAGTGTCCTTTTTTAATCTGTTAACAGAAGTGGATTTCCTTATATTATATTTCTCATATTAGCTTGAAATTTTCCGTGTTCTCGTCGTTCGTCTTCATATGCAGCCCTCGCTAGCATATTCCACGCCAAATAATGCCTATCCGACATTATTTTGATAATTAATAATTGAAATAATTTATTAAACGATGGGTCTTTTAGTTTTCACCCTCCAACTTACAAGTGAGAGAGTTAACTACAGTCGATACGGTGTAGTTTGATAACGTCTGTCAAATTTGTGACTCATGGTACCGATGTTCTATGGCGACAGCTACAAAACGTTAGTCGCTAGCGCTTGGATTTCGATAGGTAATTTACCGTTGTGCTCATACTAGCGATCTTTACTTCCGTAAGTGACCGCTAGAGGCGCTGCACATTTCTCCATACAAATCATTTACGCAGTCGCTATCGAGTACGGTCACTGTAAACTCATGGTAGTGGCCGCGGATTTTGACCAATTCGGTCGTTTCAAATTTACCTAGCTTATTATAAATTACTGGTGACACCTAGAGGTTTGAAAACAATTTTAGTATATAAAGCGACAAAAACTGTCAAGGTCGCAATTGCAATAATTGATTTAAACTTCTTCATTAAATTTATAAAAATATATTTGTGTCTAAAACGTAACGAAAGTCGTCTCATTTTTTCGACACTGAGTTATTAAAAACCATTTTTTTTCATAATATTTAACTTGTTATGATTTTATGTATGTTTTAAAACAAAAATATATGACATGACAACCATAGTTCAAGCGGTTACAGAATTATTATAATGAAATAATTTATTGTTTTCTTTGTTTCTTTTATCATATATGAATTCCACGTTTACGTTACGAATACTTATGTGACGCTTTATAACGCTATTTCTAAAACCAATTTGGGTAGAAATTGGTTTTCGTATACCGGCAACTCATGTTTTAGTAGGGCAACACCAGTGAGTAAGAGATATCTCGCTAGTCTGATGATAAATCGCAGTCGAAGTAGACGCTGCAAAAGTTTTGCCAAAAAACTAAAAAAGTGCCTATGTGATTTTAAAGGTAAATAGTGTTTATTTTTAACCGGCTAATTTTTTATATGATAGAGTAGTGTTTTTTAGGTAGGTGACATGCAGGGCTGGGCAGTATTTGAATTACTTGTAATTGAAATACGTAATTGAAATACAAATACGTATTTGGTATTTGTATTTCAATTACTCGCTGAAAATGTAATTTGTAATTCGTATTTCAAATACCTGACGCTAAGGTATTTTGTAGTTAGTATTTCAAATACTTATGACTTCAAAATACATTTTAACAAAATACATTTAGATTTAATTTAGCGATCTTAAGTTGAACATGAAAACGCACCGGTGTAGACATGACTTTATTCATTCCCCTATGAGAGGCAGATAACACTTAAGTCTGGTGTTTAGGAAAGGAAACTCTGCTTTTAATCAGTAAAAGTACCTAGTTTCCTTTAATGAGAGTAATTTTTAGTAAAATAATACTGATTACCCACGTCTCAAAACTAGTTTAAGTCGACATAGGTATTTCAGGCCGTAGCGTACTTGAGTGCACGTTTGGCACAGCCGTAGCGTGCTCTTCCGAGAGGAAGGGTTACGGATTAGCCCGAAACTGTCGAGTTAAACACGACTCATTTTGAAACGTGAGTAATAGTAGGAGAGCTGGCACCAATTTTTGGGTAGGTGTTTGAGGCAATCTGAAAACTTGTCACATACTTCTCCTATTATACCCCAACACAAGACTACAGACCTGGCTGGTGAGTAGCGGGGCTAAATGAACCTATGAATTTTTAATTTTAATTTTTTTTGGTTCCAAAAATATATTTGAGGCAATGCAATTCTTATATGTTGTAGTTTAATGTTTAAAGAATAAAAAAAATAAGCCAGACGATTTAGTCGGGGCTTTAATATTGCCTGGCGCGTGCAAACATATTTTGATTTTTCAAAAAAATATAAAAAATTTATTTGAAGCAACTTGAAATTTTAATAGGGTATTATTTATAATTAAAAAATAAGATTCTCAAAAAGACAGGTCATTTTGGTGGGACTTTCTACCTGCCAGGTGATCTCACAAATGATATATCCGTGCGAGTGAGTGTATTTGTTAAATCACCTGGCAGGTAGAAAGACCCACCAAAATGACCTGTCTTTTTGAGAATCTTATTTTTTAGTTATAAATAATATACTCCATTAAAATTTCAAGTTGCATCAAATACATTTTTTATATTTTTTCGAAAAATATGTTTGCACGCGCCTGGCAATATTAAAGCCCCGACTAAATCATCTGGCTTATTATTTTTTTATTCTTTAAACATTAAACTACAACATATATAAATTGCATATTGCCTAAATATATTTTTGGAACCAAAAAAAAAATTAAAAAGTCATGGTTTCATTTAGCCCCGCTACTCACCAGCCAGGTCTGCAGTTTTGTGTTGGGGTATAATAGGAGAAGTATGTGACAAGTTTTCAGCTTGCCTCAAACACCTACCCAAAAATTGGTGCCAGCTCTCGGACCATAATCTGTATTGTTTCACTATGAGTGAGTCTCACGACCTCACGGTAGTTTCAATGTTTAAGGAGAGTAATTTTCTTTTACTCTGCTTGCCCATGCCGGGTTGGATTCGTTTTAATTCTACTTAGTATTTTGTAATTTGTATATTGTATTTTAAATAAAAATACCTGAAATACTGTATTTTGTATTTTATATTTCAAATACTCGACTTAAAAGTATTTTGTATTTCGTATTTTAAATACATGCGAGATAGTATTTTGTAATTTGTATTTTAATTAAAGCAAAGCATGTATTTTGCCCAGCCCTGGTGACATGTATTATTGTATTTAAATTGTCTTAAATTCACCATGAAAACTAAAGTTTTTTAAAAAATACGTTACACTTTCGTTACGATTACGTTACGTTTTTATAAAATGTAACGTATTATTTATAAAACGTAACGAAAACATGTAGTAAAGGGAAGTGCACACAGGAAAATACTAACGGAAATAATTTTTTTTAGATTTTTGTATGAAAAACACAATTAGGTGGGTATTTTCAATAAGATAAATAAATTTGCAATACAGTGCGTACAGGAGGTACAGAAATCGGCCCAAAACAATTGAGGCAGCATAAAAGACAAAGTACGTTAATTTAAAATTAGTTAAAGAACATAAAACTTTCTGCAACTACTTGTGCGTAAAATTTATTTAAGTACCGTAGTTTCGAAGTTAATGATCTCTTCTTCTTGCGCTGCCCTTATCCTACGAAAATGCGGTTGGCACATGTTTTCTTCTTCCAATTTCCTCGGTCTTCCGTCAAACTTAAAGATCAGATATAAAAGATCAGAGAGATCAGATACTTAATTCCATCACCGTTCATCAGGTTGCTAAACTTATTAACTGTGAAATACCTATTGCGTTCAGTTCATGTGCATAGTTGTTACGATTATACACTCATCGGGAAAATAATCCACTCACCCTATTTTTTTTATTACTGTAAAAATGTGTTTCAATTAACGCTTTTTTAATAGGTAAATAAAAAAATAGGGTAGGCGGATAATTTTGACACTGAATACGTTTATAATTATTTTCCAATAAAATGTAAAAAATCGAATAATACAAAAAATACATTTCATTTTACATCATAATGATAGAATTAATTTAAGTAATTGTAAAAGTACACTGTTTTTTGTGAATAAAAACTTTATTTTTCTTTATTACTTGTCTTTTTAGTTTTAGTTTCGTTATCGAATAAAATTGTGTCAGTATGATCTAAGCTTTATAGGAACTTACGTTACGTTTTATAGTGACGTAACGTATTTTTTTATGTTACATCTATGTCAAAACTGGTCAAAATCCGCGGCCTTACCCACCTACGCGTACCTTTAAGGTAAACGTATCAATACTCGACACCTCAACGCCCAGTAGATGACACCCATCTTTCACCTCTCTTACTATGACAGAAAATTGAAGGTGCCATCAGCCTTGTATTGGGTCAGTGTCGAGCACAGAGGCGTTTACCTTATATATTGTGAGGCACCAAACTATAAACTGCATCAAATTTCTTGCCTATAAGGTACGAAAGCCGATATAATTTATTTTTTGTTTGTTTATTTATATATGTTGATAACCAAACGAACAAACAGTTCAAATTTCATAAAACGAAAATTATCAGATTGTATATTAATGTAATTGTTTGTTTGCTTTTTGCTCTTTGGGTTCTCCTTTTGACTCGCACATCATTCCATCCCTTTCCTATACCTACCCGGTCAATCCCAATCAGGGTTTACTCATAACAGGAACTTGTTGTCTGTATACTAGTTAATATAATATAATATTTCTTATCACTTTTATAAGAATATGCGTTCCAAAAATAAGGAGGAGCTAGTATAATTAATGTGTTAATGATGGACACTATTTCTTTTACAGTTTTATTGTTTCAGCGAATGCTATACATTTAATATTATTTATTTTGCAGACATTATAGAGCGATTTTAAATGTTCAGATTTAAATCATTACATTCATAATCGAGGAGGAGTGTTAGATTATTTTATTGTGCGGATAGGTTTTCGTCCATTTATGTTTGTCTATGGTTTGTCTTTTCTGTTCTCTGTGTCAAAGTCAAAGCAACGTTATTATTATTATTAAAAAAAGTCAAAGCTGTGCTGATCTTTTATTCGTAATATTATTTCAAATAGGTATTAAAAACAGCATTTGTATGGTTAACTGCGTCACAAAACTGACAAAAAAGTGGGTCACTTTTTTATTGCTTCAATCGATAGTGCTTGTGATTCTGAGTAGAAATAAACCAAAATTTGTTAGGTTTTTAAAAAAGTACAGAGTACACTTTTTTCTGAAAATGCCCCTATCTATACACGAATATAATGAAGATGAAATCATACAAAACTTAACCCTGAATAGGTATTGTTCCGAACTTCTACCTACTAGTTTTTGTTAGCTATTAACTACTTAAAAACTAACATAAATGTACAATTGCGTTACTAATTGAAAAACCCATTCGCGGTGAGAGGTACGTTTACGAATTTTGTGGTTAATTATTTTTTATCGAGGAAAATATGACACGAAAGTAACATCATACCTACCAAGCATTATTTATAATTTATAAACTTGCAATCAGCGCTTGCAATTGAATATGTAAATTAATAATATCAATAATAATAAGTATTTAATTTATCCTGATACTTTCTACTTGTAGGTTTCTGGAATCTTAGACGAATCGATTTAAATCGTTCGATAGCTTATCCTTTAGAGTTTCCAAGTACCTATTAACCTAACTAACCGAAAGAGACCTAGTTACCTACTTTGAGTGCCTAGATCAGTTTACCAAAATCGTTATTTCCTAAACTACGATTTTTAATTCCGTGGAATTCTGACAAATGTCAGATTTTGACGTTTTAGAGGCAATAAACCTTTTTTCATTTTAAATCTATTTATTATTTTAGAAACATTACTAATTATAAATATAGTGAAGGAATTAGTCTATATTTATTTCATAGGTTTTAAGAGATTCATGTATTCATGGTTCGTGTGAGACAATTCATAATGATATTAGTCCTCTTTAAAAAACATAACACATAGCGAAAAGCAAAAACTTTTCAAGGAAATAATAATATCAATTTACATAACTATTACCTAATTATAATTTAAGTCCGAAAGTTTGCGATATATGTCAATCATCGCAATGATACCCAAGACAATTTATTTTTTACTCATAATAGGGTTAAATATTTTATTACGTCTGAACAATTAGATCAAAAAATATTCTAACTTTAATGTAAGGAATTTGTGCTCTGTATTTCCTAGTTTTTGTTTTATCTCGTTTAATTTTCGGGAAATATTTTTTGCCTAGTAACACTAAGAAATGCCAGAATTCCACGAAATTAAAAATCGTAGTTTAGTATCAAAATTTCCATTCGCATTTTTTCCCAAATGCTTTTTTCTCACTTTTGTTTTTTACTGAAGCTTATTTTCACAATCGCGTTTTTTCCCAACATTATGAGAATACGGTGGCTGAGAGAGTTTTGAGAAATAGGTATTTTAATGAAATGTCGCTGTCTCGCCCGAACCCCTCCGTGTCAGTACAGCGAGAGCGGGACAGCTGCAGCTCAGACAGTTAATAGGCGCGTAAAATTGATCGAAACAGCATTTCGTAGTCGCTTGTTTTCTTCTCGAGAACTGGACCAATAAAATTATTTTTTTCAAAAATAATTAGAGGACAGATTTAGCTATGTCCCTATGTTTTCCTTTTTTTGTTTATATGAGGGATTCTTTTCTGATGAGTGTCTGAAAATGACGTTTAAATTGGGCAATTTTTTCAGTTTTTGAAAGCCCATATTTGTTATGTTAATTGAAATATGGAAAAAAACGAAACATAAAGACATAAATTGAAGACTGGTCTTCAGGCTCTGCGGAATTTTGGACTAAAAGATATCAGTGTTTCGTATACTGTCCACGTTGTTAGATTCAGTGTTGCCACCTTGGTGGTTTTCCCACCAGAACTGGTGTTTTTTCATGGCGTCTAGTGGTATTTTTTCATTGTATAGCGCTTTTATTTTTTTTAGTGGTTTTTAGTGGTTTTTCAATATGGAATCTGGCAACATATTTTTGAGAGGGAAATCCCCTATTTTTCCGGAATTTCATAATGTTCTATGCTTACTCCATGACCGGGGAATCCCTAAGCGTAGTCGTTAGTTAATATTTTTCTTTTTAGCTGTCAATGCTGTCATTCTATGTCTGGAATGTGGTTACTGGTTCGTGTAATTCGTGTTATAGAAAAGTCTTAGTTTGATAGAGTCGTGTTTTGCAACGTTCTGTGAGGTCTTGAAGCTGTAAATAATATCCAATAATGGAAGTATACCATTATATACCATTCAAGAAAAAAAAATGTTTATGTTAAGTAAATTGTAAGTTAGTAAAAACTTTTTATTCCACTTTGGTAAACATGCACAAAATTATAAAAATACATAGATCTATGTAATATTGTAAAATTAATAAGAACGAACGTCGGATACAACTATTTTTTAGCGTCTCATACATAATTTATTCGTTTTTCATTTAAAAAAGGGTGTTTTTGGTCTGAGATTTAAATGCAATAAATTTAGTGGAATTTGGTGGTTTCTGTTAATCCAAATTCTTTCAAAATCTGGCGACATTTTGTTCTTGATCTAGCGCCTTAATAAAATCCAAGGTGGCAACACTGGTTAGATTCTTGGTATGGATTGGTATGGACAGATGTCTAGCCATTGCAAGCAAAATGGGCATTTTAGGTGTCAAGGCGACCTTTTTGTCGATGGTACACTAGCTGTGCCCCGCATGCGTTGCAAATGTTGCAATGCTATTTCCCGTATATCCGACTCACGCTTGACCGTTTTTTTTAGACTAAACTACTCCTCATGAAACTGGCTATCTATCATGTACAAAAAGATTTATTCCAATCAGACGGGTAGTTCCAGAGATTACCCCGTTTTATCAAACACACAAACCCACAAACAAAAAACTCTTCTGCTTTATTATATAAGTCTAGATTTACTCTTATAAATAAATACAACAGCAATAATTAAATAGTTGCAAATAAAATCTTCAACTTCATTTAATAGAAAACTAAAGTCACAAGGCAAACTGCTGTGTAGTTTTATTTTTAAGTCCTTACAATGTTTATACCATACATATATATATACAGTTATACTTACAAAGCGGTAGCCAATTAACCTAGATATTTATACTATATCCATTCGTTATTCTTAAACAAAAACATCGAAAGCGAGATCAGTCCATCATAAAAGCTGAATGTGGGGGTTTGTCCTTAAGAGGGTACGATGCGCACCATTTCTCCATACAAACGTAGTCCCCTGTTTCCTCCCTGGATAATGGCATTAGAGCCAAATTTTTTTACTGTGTAATCTGTATCTGGGTAAGGCCGCGGATTTTGACCAATTGTGACATAGAAGTAACATAAAAAAATACGTTACGTCACTATAAAACGTAACGTAAGTTCCTATAAAGCTTAGATCATACTGACACAATTTTATTCGATAACGAAACTAAAACTAAAAAGACAAGTAATAAAGAAAAATAAAGTTTTTATTAACAAAAACAGTGTACTTTTACAATTACTTAAATTAATTCTATCATTATGATGTAAAATGAAATGTATTTTTGGTATTATTCTATTTTTACATTTTTTTGGAAAATAATTAAAAACGTATTCAGTGTCAAAATTATCCGCCTACCCTATTTTAGGGTTCCGTACCCAAATTTTATTTACCTATTAAAAAAGCGTTAATTGAAACACATTTTTACAATAATAAAAAAAATAGGATGAGTGAATTATTTTCCCGATGAGTGTATAATCGTAACAACTATGCACATGAACTGAACGCAATAGGTATTGCACAGTTAATAAGTTTAGCAACCTGATGAACGGTGATGGAATTAAGTAAGATCTCTCTGATTTTTTATATCTGATCTTTAAGTTTGACGGAAGACCGAGGAAATTGGAAGAAGAAAACATGTGCCAACCGCATTTTTGTAGGATAAGGGCAGTGCAAAAAGAAGAGATCATTAACTTCGAAACTACGGTACTTAAATAAATTTTACGCACAAGTAGTTGCAGAAAGTTTTATGTTCTTTAACTAATTTTAAATTAACGTACTTTGTCTTTTATGCTGCCTTAATTGTTTTGGGCCGATTTCTGTACCTCCTGTACGCACTGTATTGCAAATTTATTATCTTATTGAAAATACCCACCTAATTGTGTTTTTTCAACAAAACTCTAATAAAATCATTTCCGTTGGTGTGCACTTCCCTTTACTACATGTTTTCGTTACGTTTTATAAAAAATACGTTACATTTTCATGGTGAAATTAAGACAATTTAAATACAATAATACATGTCACCTACCTAAAAAACACTACTCTATCATATAAAAAAACAGCCGGTTAAAAATAAACACTCCTTACCTTTGAAATCACATAGGCACTTTTTTAGTTTTTTGGCAAAATTTTTGAATCGTCTACTTCGACTGCGATTTATCATCAGACTAGCGAGATATCTGTTACTCACTGGTGTTGCCCTAGTAAAACATGAGTTGCCGGTATACGAAAACCAATTTCTACCCAAATTGGTTTTAAAACTAGCATTATAAAGCGTCACATAAGTATTCGTAGCGTAAACGTGGAATTCATATATGATAAAAGAAACAAAGAAAACAATAAATTATTTCATTAGAATAATTCCGTAACCGCTTGAACTATGGTTGTAATCTACACTAATATTATAAAGAGGAAAGATTTGTACCTATTTTTGTATGTTTGTAATGAATAGGCTCAAAAAGTACTGGGCCGATTTAAAAAATTCTTTCACCAATAGAATGCTACATTCTTCCAATTTGACATAGGCTACATTTCATTTTTAAAAAAATTAGGGATCCTTGGTAAAATTTGAACAATGTAACCGAAGGTGTAGAAAAATGAGTCTTAAAATGTCTTTCGTCGAATGCGCTGCCGAAACTATTAGCGATAGAACAAAATAATGTACAACAATATTGAAGAACATCATAATGTCTACAAAAAACTCCGCGGTAGCATATGTCCAACTATTGTAGTTATGTCACTACAACAACTTTTTTCATTTTAAACATTAATGAAAATGCTAACCAATGTATAGGTAACGCCACCAGAGTTGAGGCCATGCACACAACCACATCTCATGTAATGACAGCGGGATTTTGACGTTGTGTTGTCGTTAAACGTCAACACAACGTCAAAATCCCGCTGTCATTACATGAGATGTGGTTGTGTGCGTGGCCTCAACTCAGGTGGCGTTACCTTTATAATATAGTTGTACCCGTGCGAAGCCGGGGCGGGTCGCTAGTGTCATATAATTTTGTTTTAAAACATACATAAAATCATAACAAGTTAAATATTATGAAAAAAAATGGTTTTAATAACTCGGTGTCGAAAAAATGAGACGACTTTCGTTACGTTTTAGACACAAATATATTTTTAAAAAAATTTTTGAAGAAGTTTAAATCAATTATTGCAATTGCGACCTTGACAGTTTTTGTCGCTTTATATACTAAAATTTTTTTCAAACCTCTAGGTGTCACCAGTAATTTATAATAAGCTAGGTAAATTTGAAACGACCGAATTGGTCAAAATCCGCGGCCTTACCCATCTATGACAGCTATGCCCTCTTCAACCAATGTGTTCAGCGTACCTCGAAAATATTTATTTTTTATTTTTTGCAAAATTGTTTTGCAAGCATCTGGCAGAGTTCAAGTCCCGACTAAATGATCTGGCTTATTTATTTTCTCACTCTTTAAATGTCAAATTTTAAAGTATACAATTTTCGAAATGCCTCTATGACATTTTCTTAAAAAAACCGGCCAAGAGCGTGTCGGACACGCCCAAGATAGGGTTCCGTAGCAGGTACGAAAAAATCTTTGCATACTTTATTAATGTGGTTATTTTGGTCCCAACGTCGGCGGTACAGCGCCATCTATCAGCGAATTGGGTAACTAATCTACTGCAATCTACTAGAACTAAAGTATGTATGTTGATTGTTTTTCAGATGTAATTTTTTTTTTATTTGAAAGAAGATACTGTTAGCGTGATCTTATAGGTACTTAAAGAAAAAAAATGCTTGCAGTGAAGGTTAAATTACAATCTTAGTTTAGAAATGTTTTTTTACAAAAACTTAAAAACTGCTCAACTGATTAAGTTGAAAATAATTTTCTTAGAAAGTTTTTATTAAGTTTAACTTACGTTTTTTTTTTCATATTTTTTAGACGTGCTGTTCAAAAGTTAGAGGGGGGGACACATTATTTTGAACTTTCGGAGTGAATATCTCCGAAAATATTCACTGTATCAAAAAATGGTTTTAGCAAACCCCTATTTATTTTCAAATACCTGCCCAATGATACCCCACACCATAGGGTTAGTCGAGAAAAAGAAATCACCCCCACTTTACGTCTATGGGAGGTACCCTAAAAAAACTTTTTAGTGTTTTTTATTTAAGCACTTTGTCGGCGTGACTGATAAATATATCAATGCCAAATTACAGCTTTCTAGTACTAACAGTCTCTGGCACAGCCGCGGACGAACAGACAGACGGACAGACATGGCGAAACTATAAGGGTTCCTAGTTGACTACGGAACCCTAAAAAATTTATCAGTAAAAATACTGACTTTGCCCCTCGCCCCGCCACCTGTCAGCCAGATCTGTGGTTCAGTGCATGGCTATTATAGGGGAAGTATTATACAAGTTTTCAGCGTGCCTCAAATACCTACCTACTCAAAAATGTCCATCAGCTCTCGTACTATACGTACTAACTTGTGTTAATGACAGGTCAACTGCTCTTTAAGTTAGTTAGAAATCAATCAACCAATCGCGTTATGCGAATTATTTTGCAGTCGGCACTGTAATTTTAATTATATACCTGCGTGTGTGTTAGAAATTCTGTTAAGATAAGTGGGTCACCAGCAATATGTAGGTTATATCGTATAGATTCTATACAAAGCACTCGTTACTTAGTTTACATATTTTTGAGAGATTTGTCCTATTAGATATTACTGTCGCTGACTTTACAACAGAAGAATCACGATCACGAGGCTGACATAGTTAGGGATTATAGGTACAGTCGGGGTAAAAAAAGGTTGGTCACCTTAAAGTTGGCATTCGCTTGCACCAAGGCAATTGTTAGTCCCAGCAACATTTTAATTCAAACGAAACAATATCGCATTGACGTTTCCCATTTTTCAAGAGATATAAGAGCCTATGACTTGATAAAGGAATCAATTTAATAACTGACGAAGGTTTTTGTACCCCGACTGTACGTGACGTATAGGTAGGGTAGGTCAGTAGGCACAATATACAATTTCGCAGTCGTAACTCGGCTGTCACAGTTCGCATGACACCTTCTTGTTTGAATAATTGCGTTTTTTACGCCATCAAATACTAATGTTTCTCAGTAACTACAAGGCAGATTAGATAGCTATAATGGCTCGCTTTGTTTTACGACCCGAAGGTTTTTCATTACTGTTCGTACCTACTTAAAGACTCCAGTACTTACATTGAAAGTATTTTTACCTCCACCGAATGATTAATATTATGTTACGTAAGAATGTTCGCTTTATCAGCATTGGCCATATTAATTTAAAAATAAATAAAAACATGTATACCTATTTACCTAATTCCAGTCACTTTCTTATCGGTATGATTACGATAACCTACAGGTAGGTACAAAAGAAAAAGTCTTTTCGAGATATGTATTATGTCATGTATGATTTAATTTCTTTACAATTTATGCAATATTAGCCGTTAAAGCAAAAATTAAACCACCGAAACAACTGAAAAGCAAAAAATAATACCTTTTTTGTGTGACCTTAATCTAGGTACCAGTTTGAAGTCGGTGCCTCAGCACGAGCCAGGAGGAGTGATAGAAGCCAATCAGGTAGACGATTATAGGTCCACTCCTCCTGGCTAGTGCTGAGGCACCGACTTCAAACTGGTACCTAGATTAAGGTCAAACAAAAAAGGTATTATTTTTTGCTTTTCAGTTTTTTCGGCGGTTTAATTTTTTTGTTAAAAAGCTTTTATTTTATACTTTTTTCCCCATCCTTGGGGTAATTTTTTTTTCCAAATTTACATAGTAACCAACTTCAAGGTATACCCTATCCAATAAAAAAGAATTATGAAAATCAGACTTTTCTGTAAAAAAAGTTAGCCAATCATCCCCTGTTTTCCTACCCTTAGGGTAGGAATATTATTTCCAAATTTACATGGGACCACCCTTGGGGTATACGCTTTCCAATAAAAAAATAATCATCAAAATCCGATTACTCTGTAATAAGTTATGCGTGGTCATATAGTACAATCAGTAACTGAACAATCAATCATGCCCTGTTTTCCTACTCTAAATATTATTTCTAAATTTAAATGGGACCACCCTCGGAGTATACGCTTTCCAATAAAAAAGAATCATCTAAATCGGACTACTTTGTAAAAAGTTATGCGTGATCATACATAAAAAAAAAAAAACAAATATATACGTCGACTTGAGAACGAAGGAGGAGTCCTTTTGTTTTCGTCGGTTGAAAAGTAGTTTAATTTCCATTTAAGTAGGTATAAATGTCCTTTCCTTAATAGGCATTATACCATTGGGTCAATGCATTAAGATGCCTCAAGGTTTTAGCTTGTTGAAAGAATAATACGAATAGTATTATTTTATTATATTACTTATTTTACTTAACAGGCCTAAAAATTATGCCATGTTGTTCTGATTTTGAAATTAGCAAAGACCAAAACGTGACAAACGTGAATTTAGCATATTAACACCCAGCGTTGTGATAATAGTGTTAAACCGTATTAGGCTAGTAAGGTGACTGATTTGTGTTAGAAGTTAGACATTGTAGTAAGGCCCTTTAGGTGTAAATTCGCATCCCATACTGTATCGCATATTTTAGTCACACAGGAAGACTAATAAAATAAACGAGTACAAAATGTTTTTTTTTCTGAAATCGTTGTGCAATTGTTGACCTGCCATGTGCACAAATCTAGACTAATTGAAAGACTGCCATTATATCTATTAGCGGCGTTATTATTTTGACCCATATTTTCTGTAGATTAAGGCCAACAGCGTTGTATAGGGTCTAGGAAGGTACCATCATCCATCACATAATCTAGCGTTTACATTTGATTTTCATCAACAAAATAACCCTGAATCGGTCATTGTTAGTCAACGTGTCCATTACTTAAGTACCTAATCTAATATATAAAAATCTCGTGTCACGGTGATTGTTTAGAACTCCTCCGAAACGGCTTGACCGATTCTTATTATGAAACTTTTTTATCTGTAAGTATTCGGTGCAGGTCTGAGAATAGGTCTTAGGCTATTTTTTATCTTCGCAGACGTAGTCGCGGGCAACAGCTAGTACTCATATAGATTTATGGGCCCACTAGCCGTTGCCCGCGAGTCCGTCTGCAAATAATTCGTTTATCGCTATGCCGCGGCCACTGCAGTGTTCCGGGATTAAAATATGTTATATACCTACTAATCCAGGTTATAAACTACCTGTGTGCCAAATTTTATCAGAATCTATCAAACCGTTTTAGCGTTAAAGAGTAATAAACATCCATACATTCATCCATACAAACTTTCACGTTTGTAATATTAGTAAGTAAGATTCTAGTCTTTCCACGTTATCATAAAACAGTAAAAACGGACGAAAGAGCAACCAAATATTTCCACGCAAAACTTCTACCATATAAATACAATACAAGCATTTTACATCCAAAATGTGCCAGTCACGTAGAATGTGGAGCCCTCATTTACCTAATTTCTACCCTTTTAGATGAGAGTTTAACCTCATCCCATGTGGCCTAAAATTATCTATCATTTGATAGGGGACTCTAGAGGAGGTAAGCTAAGTCAGAAATTTTATGCAAAGTCAGAGACAAAACAGAAAAGAAATCACATTTGCGTAGCATGTGAAGTGATTCGATATTTACCTCACCGTGAACCGGATTTGAATTCCGTCCTCTTAAAATTTATACAACTGCGTGAGTAGTCACAAAACGGTAGGTAAGTGCACTAATGCATGAGACACAAGACATAGGTAAGTAGTTATTTCTGAGTCACACACACAAGCGTATGAACAGTGATTGGGTTGATGTGTTATACTTAGTATGTATGTATGTGCTGAAGCTTTGCGTTATTTATGATGATACCTTGGTAGGTTTTCTGGAATGTCATGGAAATAAATAACAACTATGCTTTGAATGTCGCGTCAAATAGGATCATAGGCTTTTATGTAAACAAAACTTTATTCAATTGCTTACACTGATTGGTAGTCATGTCACATACAGCCGAGCCATGCGACTTATTTAGCTTTTGGTATGCGTTTCGTTGTTATGATAGTTTTAATAGTGAAACTTTAAATTAATTTTGTGGCACAATCGGTAATTGAATTCTAATGGTAATCTTGTAGTTTGTAATATTAACACTACGAATATGCACCATTTTTATAATAATAAGTAGGTACTTACTGTAATCTATATACTTATTTTCTAATCTGACACTCATACAAAAGTATGAGATTATTTAATCAATATGTAAGTACTTGTACACCAAAACAGGTCCTTATTCACTATTATCTTTTCCTCACGACTTCATCCGCACAGAAATAATTGAAAATTGAGTCCCTCCTCAATTTCTAAAAAATAATAGTTTAAAAAACTAAAAAAAAAAACGCTTTTATAGAAAATCCACCTATAGTTTAAAATATTTTATTGTAAAAAAAGCGTGGGGGTGTATGGTGTCAATTGTTAGAAATATTTTATTGACAGATATGAATAGAATGATTATCATTTTGATAATATCTTAAAAAGCACCCCACGCTTTTTATTACAATAAAATATTTTAAACTATAGGTGGATTTTCTAAAAAACCGTTTTTTTTTTTTAATTTTTTGATCTATTATTTATTTTCTATTTTTTACCTCTAGTCGGATTTTTTCACTCAGACCCTGGATACCGTCTGGGATCAAAGTGCTCGTCAAGACGAATCAAACGAGCCCAAACTCGACGGGGTTGTGTCGTTTTATTGTGGAGTGCCTTTGGCCATCTTCCAGCTCCGTCATCAGACCCTAGTTACCACCTGGGATCAAAGTGCTCGCCAAGACGAATCAAACGAGCCCAAACTCGACGGGGTTGTGTCATTTTATTACAGAGTTCCTAGGGCCACCATCCAGCTCCATCATCAGATCAGGTCATCCAATTTGCAAAATTCCAGCTCGATCGGAAACCGGGAAGTGGGTCAAAATCATGTTCAAAGTTTCCATTACATAGTTAGTTACATACAGGTCGACCTAATAAAAGCGTGTTATTTAAGTACTGATAATTTTATTAATAAAAACAATCCTGTGTCCTTTTCAGGGTCTCGAACTATCTCCATAGCAAATTTCATTGCGATCGGTTGATTACTTATGCTATACGTGAAAGCGTAGCAAACAAACAAACACACTTACATTCGATTCAAGGTAAACTTATCTCTGTAACTGTAGCTATAGCTGTTATAGACTTGTCACTTGGCCGATTATTATCTTTTAGGATCATAAAGGTGCAGTGAGAAAGCATTTTTGGAATATCCCGCAGGATAGAGAACGGCAGTTATTCATAAATTGAATCTCTCCTTTTCTGTCGCTACTTTACATATACGTGGGGCATACTGAAAGTTTCTGGAACTGGCCACTTAAAAAAGAAAATTAAAAAAGCAATAATAGGATTTGAGAAAATAGCTCTCTGGCAGTAATTACTTTTTAATTTACAAGACTGTCATTTGTTTTTTCATCGTGGTGTTGGATTGAAATTTGTGTGTCGCTGTTGCAATGAATTTAAGTCGTGAAAATTTTCGATCCATGATTTTTTACGATTTCCGATGTGGATTAAGTCAGCAAGAGAGTTGTCAAAGACTTCTATTAGCATTTGGTGATGAAGCCCCATGTCGTAGCTCTGTCTATTCGTGGTTTAGTGAGTTTAGACGAGGACGTGACCATCTCCATGACGATGAACGTGAAGGCCGGCCAGCAACTGCGGTTACCGATATTAATATTAATACTGTACGACAACTAATTGAAACTGACAAAAAAATTACATGTCAGCAAATTCGTACTACCTTAGGAATTGAAATGAGCCAGGTCCAAAAGATATTGCATTTGCATCTGAAGGTTCGGAAACTTTGCACCCGATGGATACCGCATGATTTATCGGAAGACCAGAAACGACTGCGTGTAGAGTGGTGCCGCAAAATGATAAAAAAATTTGACGGAGGACAATCAATGGCTGTATATAACATCGTGACAGGTGACGAAACCTGGGTATACTGCTTTGAACCGGAAAGAAAAAGTCAATCGGCTGAATGGGTCTTTCCTTTTGAAGACTTGCCGACGAAAGTAGAAAAGAGTCGAAGCACAGGTAAGGAAATGGTTGCTTCGTTTTTCGGCAAATCGGGACATTACACCACTGTGTCACTTGAAAACCAAAAGACAGTAACTGCAGATTGGTATGTGAACACGTGCTTGCCCAAAGTGTTTGAAAAAATTCATGAAAAGCGTCCCCGTAGCAAAATAGTCCTTCATCACGACAACGCGTCGGCACATTCCGCTAAAGCAACGAATGCGTATTTGGAGGCCTCAAATGTAGAATTAATGACTCATCCGCCATACAGCACTGATCTTGCACCATGCGATTTCTTTTTATTCCCAAAGATTAAAGATAAACTTAGAGGTTTACGGTTTACAAGTCCGGAAATGGCAGTGAATGCTTTCCACGAGGCCATCGAAGAAGTCCCTAAGGAAGACTGGACCCACTGCTTTTCACAATGGTTCCAGCGAATGCAAAAGTGTGTAAATAGGGAGGGTATATACTTTGAAAAACAATAAATGTGTCATAACGATAATGCGTAGTCTTATTTTTTAGAATCCAGAAACTTTCAGTATGACCTAAGTAATATCTTAGTTAGGACGTGTAGATGGATATTATTCGACTACACATGACTTACAAATAAGCGACTGACACCCAGAAGTAGAACCTTTTGAGATCAAGTTTTTATTTTATTAAGCTTTTAACGCAAACTTATTTGACGTTCAAATTATCTCCTCCCATTAGGAAGGATTTCATGTTGGATTTGTTCAATATTATGGTTATGGCGGAACCAGATGGGCAATTTTCCATGTATCGTTCTAATTGTAAAGGGTATATATTATGTACATGTGTATTCGGGACACGGGACAATAGAACTACTAAGTAGTGGGCAATAATCAGCCATCAACATGGTTTCTTTGTAAGTAAATAATAGGTATACTACTATCATAATACAAACGACAACCACGGTGTATATACCTCATTAAGATACTGATTATCGTTCAATTGAATCACCTTTTAAGTGAATGGTTACGTAACTACTTTATATTCGACCATCATTAAATTCATTAACTGGTTAGTAGGTAGGATTCAATGTAATGTATTTGAATTCACAGTAACGGAAATAAAGCCAAACACCAACTAAATAATGTCGTAAATTCTTGATCTTATATGACTTTGTACTAGTTGATAATGATAGGATTAATTGTAGCTAGGTACATGATGCTTAAATTCCTCGGTTCTTCGTAGATAATAAAATTCGAGAACTGATTAGCTACCTATTATGTAAAAAAATTCTTTAAAGCTAACTTCAATGAGATTTTTTCTTACTGACAAGTGGAACGACGTTGATTTTGGTTTAAATCAATAAAAATAAGATTGTTTCCTACGATAACCAACGGGTAAATTCAGAACGCGTACAAAACGTTCAAGGTAGTGATGGTGATGCAAGGATTTTTATTACCATAATATCATAACGAAATTTAAATATATACTTGTATTATTACACACTCCAAACAGGTCCGAGATTATTTACAACAACTAAATAACTCAAGCGATTTTGATACAGATAACAACGTAAAAGCATTGGCACTATCTCTCGAATATTCGATTTCACGTTTTATCGAACCCCAAAGGCTGATAGTGATATAAATCATGACTTTTGTAAAAATTTGAATATAACAAGGGATAATTTACCTATTTAGTGATGGTTGTAAGGTCTGTTTGTTATTTTTTATGTAGTCATGATCAACTGCTGATGGGGAGGACACTTGACTGACTAACAAAAATTAGGTACCACAATAAAGTCATAATTTTTCAAACACTTCCTTAAGTCGAAAAATGACCTCAGCAAACCTATAAGGTTTTAAAAGACCTATCTAACGATACCCTACACTGGCTACGCTATATATTTAGATGAGAAGAACAACCGACAGTTTTCTTGTAGCGACATTTTTTAACCGATTTTTCCGCATGTGGTTGGTTAGTATAATATGCTCATACAAATTACAGCTTCCTAGCGCTAACAATCTCTAAGCTAAGCCACGGACGGACAGACAGACATTATTACTATTATTGACGACTGATGACGCTACTTATGACGCCACTACATATACATATTTGAAGACGCTGTCTGTAAATTTGTGATTATTTAAGCTAAAAACTTTACAACAAGAAAGTAATTTTAAAGAACACAAACAATTCACGCATTTAAAATACCTAGGTATTATAAAACCGTTTGACTTTCATTTCAGCATGAAAAAAACTCTGGATCCAAATATTAAGAATGCTAAGCCGGGCTTCTGATGCAATAATTATGTCATGTGAGCAGATAGTAAGTTATTTCGCTATCGTTTATCACTTATTCTGATTTGTCATTACATTAATGAATATATCAAGATTCTAAAAGTGCTATCGTTATGTTGGCAAAAATTAGTCTATAAAAGGGAAAAAAAGACTGAGGGATTCAACATAAACACAATAAAATGCCATTATCATTATGCTGCAACATAATACATATGTTTTATCTACTTTTTATCACTTGACATGCACTTGACTTTAGGTACCAATTTAACCTCCGGAATCTTAAAACGAAAGCAGATACAGTTTTAAACAAAAATATCTAAATGTTAACCTTGAATATCTCAAAACATATTTTCTGTGTAAGGACTATACCTATTTCATCTATTTTATCTTTAATGTTTCGAAATTCGGTAGCCGTTATGTATGTATGCAAGTGTACATGCAAGTAAATTCTGTGTGGATTTTACTAATGCTGCTATAATGTTGATAATTGCACTGCCAGCTACAATCTCTTCCATCTTTCTTTTAGTTTTCAAATGTGTACATACCTACAATATTTCTGAATTGTTTATTACTTGATGTATATGTTTTACTGAATTAAAAAGTAATTTTAAGCAATATCTTCTATCTAATATATAAAAATCTCGTGTCACGGTGTTTGGTGTTTGTTATCGAACTCCTCCGAAACGGCTTGACCGATTTTTATGAAACTTTACATTTACCTATCCCTCAAATAAATTTGATCAATGGATGGTGAAACAGGGGGTAACTCCTGAGGTGGTCCCATTGGCACCAAGTCAAGATCTGCAGGCTTATTGTCTAACGTTTCTGACGCTTGCCTTCGCAATCACTATTTCTTTCTGTCAAACGGTACAAAAGGATGACAGAAAGAGACGGTGAAAGCGAAGGCAAGCATCAGAAGCGTTAGACAATACTGCCTCTGATTATGGGATCCTAGGGAAATTGAGGGCAACCCTCAAATTTTATAGGCAAACCTATGGCGATTTCAATATTTTTAGCATCAAGTGAAGTATTTGCATTCAGAAAGTATCATGAGGTAAACTAGATCTGATGAAGAAGACCACAGGCGGATCCCCCCACAGTAAAAAAATAAAAAATACTGTCCAACCACCCCCGTTTAACCTGGTTATGTTCGTTAGTTATCTTGCGTCCCTAAGAGCGGAAACAGAAGCGAGGCTTCATCTATTTCGAAATCAAACTGATGATTTTATCCTACGCATCTAGTTTATACCAAAACAACTAAGAAGCATAAAATAAAAAAATAAAAATAATAAATAGAACCGCCTTCAAAACTACCTACTAATCTGTTTGAAGTCGGTGCTCAGTAGTAGTAGTAGTAGTAGTAGTAGTAAGTATGTAGGTATGTTAAATTACTAGGTCCACTCTTGCTGGCTCGAGCTGAGATTAGATTAGTAGAAAGATATTTTCATGCTAATTGCAGTCGGTTAAATTATTATTTCATATATTTTTTGGGCGTTTTATTTATTCTTCGCAGACGGAGTCGCGGGCAACAGCTAGTAAAGTCACAAGTATTTGTTTTGTTTGTTGAAACAAAACCATTCACAGACAAACGTAAATCAATAAAAACACTGTTATCGATCAGCAAAAAATATAAGTAACTTAATGTTGCGCAATACCTACTGATGAACACTAAATTACTCTTGCCTTTACGGGTCAGCGTTACCAGGTGATGATTTGGTGATGCAACTGGCTATAACCAAATGATAAGAAATTGAAGAATTGTTTAAATAAACAATTGCTTAGTCTAGTAAAAGTCTTATACCAGATTCGAAACCTCCTCTGTGAAAAAATGTGTATTACACTCTGTGAGTCATTGATTCTTTCTAGGTTAAATTATGGGGATTTGGTATACGGACCGAGGTTGCAGTCAAGAACTCGTCGTCTAGTTCAGCGTGTCCAAAATGCTTGCTGTCGGTTCTACTTCGATGTACCACCAAGAAGTCATATAACGCCATATCTGAACAAAGCTTCTATGCTGAACATGTCCTCGCGAAGACACTTACATCTTGCAAGTCTTCTATTTGAGGTCATGAATTTTAAGAAACCCGATTATCTTTTCACTAAGACAGATGTTTGCCCTTTTCATAGGAGATATGGAACTAGATCCACCCGACATTGTCTGTTGGAATGTCACCCCCACAAAACTGCAGCTTTTACCGGTAGTTTTCGTTATCTTGCAACCAAGTGCTGGAACAATATACCCCCACCGATAAGGCGTTTAACATCAAAAAAATCCTTCAAAACACAATACAAATTAATTCTCTTACAGAAGCAAAGCGGTTGTCCGGTACTTGATTTCGAGTGTGATTTTAAAACGAAGGGTAGGGTGAAGGAACTATATGGCGGTTGCATGTTTGTTTGGGGTGGTTCGGTAGCTGCTATATATAACTATTGTTTTATATTACGAAATCAATAAAATTACGCAAATCTGTTACATTATTATAAATAATGCATTGGATGAAAATTGCAGCTTGTAAATAAATGGATTCCAATGTTGCTGTTTATTTTCCTTGTAATCGAAGTGAAGAGCAGAGCGTCGAGCATTTGGACCCATTTTCCCCTCGACGTGTCTGTCTGCCCTCGCCGTATCGGCTCGGGTAGTTTTGGGGACGTCACGGATGGCATGGCTTGTTTTGTGCTTTTGTTGTAGGTGTAATCTGCTTTTTATTGTCGGTATTAATGACGCACTGTTTGTTTTGTTTTTCTTTTGTTGTATAATTATTTTGAATTAGTAAGTAATATTTTGTTCTCGATCCTCTTGGTTGTGGCAGAATATCAGTGTTTTGCTCCTATGAGCAATGTTGACCACTGAGCCACGGCCCTTTTGCACTACTGCAGCGCATACAGTCAATATACAGGGTGGGCCCTGTAAGTGAAGCTAAAAATTGAAATATAGGTCCTTTAACTAATCAGTAATTAAGTCCAAATGGTTACAATTCATTAAAATGAAAAATTAATTTAATGTTATTTTCTAACAAAATTAATCGAGCCAGCAATGTACAGACATGTTGTGTCCAGTCGGAACACTTGACATTGACATTTACGATAGTTTTCAATAATAATAAAAATCCTACTAAAGACATCAATATTACTTAAACGTACTTATGCAGTCCTTCTGATTTAAATAATCAATTCTTTGAACACGACGTTACAGTTTTTTTTTATCAAGTATGTGGGGACGGATGAAATTAATAAAACACTTGCTAGTAAAAGTTACGACTTCTAACTGTTTATTAAGCAGTTCAAACAAAAATAATGCACTATGATAAAATCACTGTTAATAATTAGGTATGCCAATCTTACTGGGTAATCCTTTCACAGGGTAACTTGCATTTTCAACAGTTTGTGAAGATGTTTCTTTTTCACGACCATGACTACGATGAAACGTCCTGTGCTTCGTTTGACATCGTTCCGACACGACATGTGTAACACTGAGTGTAGTACTTTTCCAAATTAACGAATAACTTCTGTGCTGATCTGGCTGCACACCCGTGGTCACAATCAGAATCATATTCGGCGACCCCGCATTCGTTGCTCTGAGTTGAAAATAACGCAGCTATTATCTAACCGGAGGGTATTCGTTCACAATATTTAACACTAAGCTCGATTGGCATTAGCTCTTGTTTCGTCATAGCATGTTGTTTTCACGTGCATTGTAATTTAATTCATTAGTGCCATTTTGCATTACTTTGATTTGACAATTTGACGTACATTGTCAATACAGAGTACCTTACTCTTTGCAATTGCGAGATTTATGGTCTTTGGAGGTTTAAGATAATAAATATGAACTTTTTGAGTTTAAATTAAATTTCAAAGAAAAGGTCGGCAATGTGCAACAATGTCAACAAACTCTTATGTACTACCATAGTTCTAAATCGTGAAGGTATAAGGACTACTTTTGTTCGTTTTCATTTTAAAAAGAATTCACATTAATACATGTTAGATACTGTCAAAATACCCGGTACCAAGACATCTTACGACCGTAAAGCGACAATGTCGCAATGTGAAAATTCATTGATTGTAACTCTTAACTTTAAATGACTATTTCTCCGAACTTAAGAACTTTGAAACATTAGGACCACTTTGTAATAACTTGAGATACTTTAAGGAATCTCTATTTTAATTTTTATCCGTAGTTACAGGGCCCACTCTGTATAATGTTTTACTTTTAAGTTTGTACTGACTTTTGTATTTTTGTTAATCTTGATTGTGTGTGCTTGCAGTACCAAATAAACGTCTTTATCTATCTATCTATCTTAGTTAGTTTCATCTTCGTTTATTTTGTGTTTTTCTATGGTGTTTTGAATTTCCACCTTTTAAATTAACGGAAGCACAAAATTTGTAAACCCAGATAGGAAATCATACGATTTTGGAATTCTTGTGGGCATATCATCACTTGCCCATGTCGCTTTGCTTATGTAACTACGACAAAACAAAGTTTAGGTACGGCTAAAACCCATGCTTAGAATTTTAAAATTGAACTGGTAAAAATAACAACAGAGAAGCTAAACAGAGTTGCCGTCACCTTCAACTTGACCGGTCGCATGGAGAAACATATTTGCATTCATTTCCATTAATTAAACATTGATAACATCGCAAAACAAAAAAGTGTAGGGAATATTTGTTATATGCTACATATATGCATGGTCAGGATACTTTAACCCATTGCATGTTGGTATTTAGTAGCATGCCAGTTGCCACCTATTCCAAAGTCTCACAGTAGATAAGCGAATGTTGAGCGTTTCAGGTGCTGTTTTGTGTTCCAAATGACGGATATCGTATTATGATAGATATAGATTTATTAATCGTGTTTAAGCAGCGCAGCACAGCGCTACGGAAATGGCTGGTGCGCCGAACATTCCAGAAATTAACTGGAAAACAATAAAATTGAATATAGAGCCCTTGCAGCATCCAGTAAAAATGATGCTACCTAGCGTGATTTTTAGCAATGAAACAGGATCAAGGTGAAAAGCAATCTCTACAATGATGCCGGACGGGACCTTCCATCGTATATGTATCATGAACCTAAGGCAAAAAAGGGGGCGAGAAAAACGGAGGACAGATGACAACGAAACATAAAGACCCAGCTCACAATCGGTTAACATTTAAGCTGTAGAAACCATTATCACATTTTGTATTTTAAAAAGCCACAACACAATCCAAACTAAGAAATATCTTACCAATATTTAGTTTTACATAACTAACTTAGAAATACCTTCACGCGAGCATTTTATCGGTAACATTTTTAAAGGACAACATTTTTGGACAGCGCCCATAGCACCCTTGATTGATGTTAAAATATTTTCCCACGGAAACCCATTACCGAGATATTAAGTATGCTATGTCTCAATCCTGATCTTTTTATATCTGTACCCCAAGTTTCATGCACTTAAATCTGTTCAGTTATTGTGTGATTGATTAACTAACATCCAATCCCAAAATCCTACTAATACTACTAGAATAGAATCATTTGAATTAGAAACTCTCAATATATTATTCTCAGCATCGGGTATTATAAAATCAAAATAACAACGGGATTCGAGAGTACCGTTAGCACAACAGTACTTATAAATGATTAAATATAATCATAAGTCAATCTTTGCAATCTTCATAAGTGCAGACACTTATTAATAATAGAATTAATAGATTTACAGAGTATCCTTTGCATATTTGGACTCTATTCTCGGTAAATGTTGTCATTTGTTTTATAAAAAATATTAATATCATATCTGACAAATCTGTCACCAATTCACATCATTTTCGCGTTATCAAATAGCCGTAGCTGTTAAAAAATAAAAAGTAAGTAAGTGGTAATGTACCTTTTTTTCTCAAACATGCTATGAAATATTGACGTTATGTTCCTTATATAGTACACCACGAAGTGTCACGTTGCAGGTGCGGCTAGACGAGAGGTCAGTAATGGAATATCATACAACATTGCTGGCCTTGGCCAGCAAAGTGATCGTCTATTGTTTCATGTGACACAGCATCATGACGTTTATAGGTCTATGGCATCATAGCATTTAGCCATTAAAAAAACTATAAGCAATATTTGAGTTTTGGTTCATTATGACATTCTGCCACTACGCTTATTTAAGGTAAGGTAAGATGATGATGATGATGGTGATGGCGATGATGATGATGATGATGGTGGTGATGGTGGTGATGATGATGGTGATGATGATGATGGTTATGGTGATGGTGGTACTGATGATGATGGTGATGGTGGTGATGGTGGTGATGATGATGATGATGGTGATGGTGGTGACTGGTGATGATGATGATGATGATGGTGGTGATGATGATGATGGTGGTGATGATGATGATGATGGTGATGGTAGTAGTGATGATGATGGTGATGGTGGTGATGATGATGGTGGTGGTGATGATGATGATGATGGTGATGATGATGTGATAATGATGATGACGATGATTTTATGATGATGATGATGATGGTGATGGTGATGATGGGTGATGATGGGGATAGTGGTGATGATGGTGATGGTGATGATGGTGATGATTATGATGATGGTGGGTGATGGTGGTGATGATGATGATGAGATAATGATGATGATGATTGTGATGGCGGTGATGCTGATGGTGATGGTGATGGTGCTGATGGTGGTGGTGGTGATGGTGATGATGACGATGACGGCGATGATGATGTTGGTGATGGTGATGGTGATGATGATGATAACGTTGATGATGATGATGGTAATGGTGGGTGATGATGATGATGATGGTGGTGATGGTGATGATGATGATGGTGATGATGACGACGGCGATGACGGATGATGATGATGATGATTATGATGATGGTGATAATGATGATGATGATGATGCATGTTTGAGAAAAACTCTATACAAGCCTTGGCCACGAACACGGATTGCCGACCTCGTATCTCTAGATGGCCTCGTTAACACTCGGCCATCTATAACTGTTAACTACTCGGCCGGCAATCCCCTATTTCGCGGCCGCTGCAGTAATGTACTAAAACGGTCGGTGCCGAGAAATCATCTGCAATGTACTAACATATTTCAATAAAGAAAAAGATAACGAAGGTTCTTCTGAAAACTTTGATGGCCATTTTAAGCAATTATTTACAATATGTATTTGTATTTTATTTAAGTAATATAATTTGATGTTTTTTTCCTTGCTTTAGAACTTCATTGTACTAAAATAACAATTTCATTTGTCTGCACACTTTACCAATGACAATGTCACATCATGCATTAGTTCAGAAATGACATATGAGCTCAATCCCTTTCTAAACGCGCTTTGATAATACGGACGGCGACACCTAACAGCGCGACACGATTGACACGAAATTTACCTACAGCTTCTTAGACAAGGACTTTTCCTATTACTATCGTAAACTACATAACGATAGTTGTGTTGTCATTGTCGTGCTTCGTAAACGAGTAAGAAGGTAAACTCATGGACGTACTATAGGGTAAACTGATTATAGTAGAGTAGGAACAGGTGCCTGTAGAACCGTATTAGCAATTTATCCCGATACGTAAAAGTTATTTTCTCACTAAGGCGCCTTTATTTACCGGCAACGAATGTACCTAGTCGGTTACTAATATCTGTTACTCGGTTTGCAATCTCTTTTAACACGCATTTCCAACGTTAAAACAAGTGCTATTAAAAAAATATTTGCACCAAGAAGGTTTTCATGCTAAATCCGGAGCACAAACCTAATTTCAGATTTTTATTTGGCCTTACTAGAAAAAGTGAAAATTACGAATGAAGTACATACGTTTTGATAATTTTTTGGCATGATCCCTTTAGTGATAGATCAATAAAATTAATAGGGTAGAAAGTCAATAAAATAAGGCAGTTTTTAAACATGGTTTGAAAGAAAAAGTTATGCTAGTTTTTTTTTGTAATCGGCCTTCAAAGTCTGAACTACAGTCAAAATTTAGTCACTTTTTGTGATTCGATATTTTTTTTGCCAAAACGGTCAACGATGTTGTTTTGTTTATAAATGAGATACATGCACGTGCAGCTACATGTTAAAAAAACAAACAGCTAATTATCTCAATTATTGCAGTCAGAGTGAGAAAAACTTTCTCCGTGGTCGCAGATTAATAGAAAATGTGAAAAAAGGCCATAACTCCTAAACTACGAAAAATCGCGGAACATACATGGGGGTGATTCGGATGCCCCTTGAGTTGCTCTACGTCAGGACTTTCGCTTGACTCTACTTCCTGGGACACCCTGTATACCTACATAGGCTGGGATGATGATGATGAAAAAGGTCAAAGTATGGAAATTAGAAGACAAGAGAGTAGGAAGATAAAGAGTGACATTTACCCACTATAATTATTTAAGTATGCGTTACTGAGCCGAGTTTTAATACCATCGGGGATTTTTATAAAACATGGTCTGCAAAAGAACAAGTACTTAGTTCACTTAACAGTAATTAATTAAGCATCGTTGTCCTCTCTCCGTAGACACAATACCAGTTGGTTGACTTTGCCAACCTCGAAAGAATCCCTTGCCTAATGCCTCCTGTGCCAGATACTTTACTAGCTCGAGCTAAGTAAAAGGTTGTAATTAATTGGTATTTAAATTTGATTTTTTAGATCAGGGTTCCTCAAAATATGGTATACGAACACCCAGGTCTTCGCCAGTGATCGTAACCGCCCGGCCACGCCTTCGCGCGTTTGGCGGCGCGGCATGTTTTATCAGTTCATTGCGTGTGCCGCCAGGTAACCACTGTACGGCGAGCGTCTCGGCCGCGCAATGATCACAGAAAACGCTTGCCACGCCGCCAAACGCGCTGTGTTGTGGCCGGGCGGTTAGAAAGGCGTGTGCAATAAGCACCTAGCGTTCGAAATTCCCTGACACTTAGATGATATATGTAGATTTGTGCTTTTGTAATTCAATGCTTCTTTATATTTCCTCGCATTCGTAGTAAAAAGAATGGTTTTCACGTTAAGACTAAAAGTCATAAACCCCTTGGGACTTTCTTAGCCGCCCTCGCTGAAACTCGGGCGGCTAACCACCCTCGGGTTTATCATGGCTCTCTTTGGTCCCTCGATTTAAAATACAATGATTTGTAACCGTATTGACTTTTCTAATTAAAAATCTTATTTTATAAAATAAAAAGATTTTTTTAACTCTAAAAGGTCCGCAATCATCTGGAAAAATCTTAAATTATCTAAGGGAAAAATACTTATAGTAGGTAGTACGTGAAAATATACTAAGAAAAACTGGTCTAAATAGATCCTTTCAAACCTAATATACGAGTTTTAGGCCGCCTAAATATAAGCGTTAGCTTGTTGACACACAGTCATAAGGTAGCTTTACGTTAAAGCAGTGCAAGTAGTTACCTACCTAAGCACTATGTTATCTCATTAGGGTGAGTAAAATGTAAACAGTACACTGCATAAAGCTGATTCGGATCAGGCATGTGAGAAGAGTTATCTCTGGACAATACATTATCGATTGCGACATGACTATCCGACGAACAATGTTCTGCGACCTTAATACTTAGGCACGTTTCGCCATGCCGCCGTGTATCAGCGAATAGCTGATGTATGTTTTTAAAAATTAATATTTATCGCTCTATAATTAGTCGTTTTGTTACCATTGTGACGGATCGCGAAGCCAGAACGGCCACGGTTAACGCTTGAAATATTAGCAAGACTAATTAGTACTAAAGTGCAGCCCCCCAGTCAGACCGCTCTGACAAGAGAACGATGTATTGCCTTGTCCTCATAATATCCTTGGCGATGGCGGCTCCTCGTGTTTCAAGAAACTGTTACACGTTATGTGATTTGCAGTGAGTTTTTTTTTTATTAAATGCTATTTTCGTGAACTACGGAGTGCGTAATTACCTACCTACATGTTCCAAATAGGACATTTTATGAACACTTCAACCATCTGCTGAGATGAGAATTTTTCGAAACATTTTCTAAATGCCGTAACGCAGGTATTATACTTATCATTTGATGATATTATCAAAAAGTTTGAGAAGAAGTTCCAGGCGTACCAACCAGGTACCAAGCGTTTTCTCAGAGATAAGACCAAGCTAGATCAATTTTTCATCCCCGAAAACCCCCACATACCAAATCTCATCATCGTTGGAACCGTTTCTGAGATTCTGATTATATATATATATATATATATATATATATATATATATATATATATATACAAGGATTGCTCGTTTAAAGGTATTAGATAGATAGATAGATTAGATTAGGTAGATTATCAAAGCTCCAACAAAGACATTCCCAATGGCAATTCAAAAAGGCAAAAAAAGAACCGTAATATCGTCCTGCCTCTTACCTTCTGTTTTATATACCGACAATTTACTTGAAATTATAACGTCTACACAAATTAAATTTTAAAGGTTGAGTTCTTAACAAACCCCTCCATAGGTAGGGGAGACCGAGGACAGTTGACACAGAGGAGAGTAGAAACAACGTCGATTTTTGAGAACTTATTAACTGCTAGAGAGCTCGCAATAGCGCGCGTTTTTTAGTTCAAGTCTCGAGCTATCAAACACACGCTATTGCGAGCTCGCTAGCAGTTAATAAGTTCTAAAAAATCGACGTTGTGTCTACTCTCCTCTGTGTCAACTGTCCTCGGTCTCCCCTACTTATTATTTCTGTAGTAAAAAGAGGAAGAGATTCCTACTCCATCCATATCCATGTAGGTATGCATTTAACCGAGGGAGAAATAGTATATTTTATAGTGCTAATATTTGTTTAAGTGTTCCTCCCCCCCCCCCCCCCCCCTACAAGCCAAACCGATAGCTTGAGACATCTGAAGAGAAAACATAGTCATACTAATCCTCCTACTAACTCTTTCACGCTAAAATGGCTGAACGGATTTGGATGAAATTTGGTATGTAGACAGCTGAACGTTTCGAACAACGTATAATAAATATCAACCGCTGAATTTAGAAACATGAAATTTGGCACTGGTGTTTTTTATGCATCTTTAATGAAGAGTACGATATTTTTTTTGGGATTTTCGGGAAATCACTGAGTTAGGTTAGGTACTAAAAATAAAATAAAGTTAAAAATTAAAAGGAGTCGTCATACAACAAACGTGTTTTTTCAGCGTTTTTAACTAATAATAATAATAATAGCCTTTATTTCAGACAGTAATTAATAATTTACAATACATCTTAGTTTTTACTATATTAACATGTTTACTTATACTATTTCTTACACTCTACGCTTACTATTTTGCAACGACAACCCTGTCTGTATGCTACTTATTAGCAAAGGCCTCCTCCAACTTTCTCCATTCAACTCTATCCTTTGCAGTTCTCGTCCATGTACCTCCTGCTACGCCTTTAATGTCATCCACCCATCTTCTAAGTGGTCTACCTCTTTTCCTTTTCTTATGACTTGTGAACCAGTTCATTACCAATTTAGACCATTTTTCCTTCCCTCTAATTGTATGTGCTGACCATTTCCATTTTAACTTTTTTATTGTTTTCGTGACGTCTTTTGTTTTTGTGTGTTTCTTTATGGTTTTAGTTCTTATTCTATCGGTTAGCCTTTTCCCCAACATACTCCTTTCCATGGAGTTCTGGCAAGTTTCTAACTTTCTTATGTGTGCTTTATTCAGTGCCCAGGTTTGGCAACCATAAGTGAGTATAGGAAGTATGCTGGTATCAAAGAGTTTCCGCTTAATAGTTATATTAATTTCTTTATTTTTCATTATTTCTTTCAGGCTCCAAAATCACTTCCGAGCATTTCCAATCCGTCTATTAATTTCTTTTGAACTTAGGTCTACAGGGGATATTACATGGCCTAAATAGATGTATTCATTAACATATTCAATTGGGTTATTATTAATCAGAATATGTTCGTGCCTGTCATTTGTCATACTTCAGAATACTAAATAAAAAATTTTAAATAAAAAATAAAACCTCCTTCAAAAAACATTCAAAAACCATGAAATAATAATTGAACTGAACCGACTACAATAAGCATGAAAATATCTTTCTTCTAATCTGTTTTAAGTCGGTGCCTCAGCTCGAGCCAGCAGGAGTGGACCTAGTAATCTAACTTACCTACATACCTTACTATCTATAGGGCTTCTACACTCCTGCAAGCTCGTGCTGAGGCACCGACTTAAAACAGATTAGAAGAAAGATATTTTCATGCTTATTGTAGTCGGTTCAGTTCAATTATTATTTCATGGTTTTTGAATGTTTTTTGAAGGAGGTTTTATTTTTTATTTAAAATTTTTTATTTTTTGCTTTTTAGTTGTTTCTGTATAAAATAGATGCGTAGGATAAAATCATCAGTTTGACTTCGATATAAGGTTATGTTGAAAATTCTATTTTTAATGCTCGACGGGGTTATGTCGTTTTATTACAGAGTTCCATGATACTTTCTGAATGCAAATGCTCGACTTGTCACCGAAAATACTCTAATCGCTATAAGTTTCTCTTGAATTTTTGAGGAGTTTCTTCAATTCCTCATGGATCCCATCATCAGAACTGGATTTTGGTCACAACGGGACCAACCTTGAAGCATGTGCTTTCAAACAACGAAAAAATTTTCCAAATCGGTTCATAAATGACGGAGTTCTGAGAACACACGAAAAAAAAAAAAAAAAAAAAAAAAAAAAAAAAAGAACATACAACCGAATTGAGAACCTCCTCCTTTTTTTGAAGTCGGTTAAAAATATCTACGATAACAGTAAGGCTAATATAAAACTAGAGAAGGAAGGTGAAGAGATAAAAATAGCAAGAGGCGTACGCCAAGGGGACCCATTATCGCCGAAACTCTTCACAGCAGTTTTAGAAGAAGTCTTTCGCCAATTAGACTGGGAGAAATGTGGACTGTCTATTAACGGTGAAAACCTATCACATTTGAGATTTGCGGATGATCTGATAATATTCTCGTCATCAAGGACTGCAAACGATGCTGAATGACCTGTACTTCTACCATGAGTTACACTAGTTTACAGTGACTCGCTAGCGACGGCGTAAATGATTTGTATGGAGAATTGTAGTTCCGTAAGTGACCGCTAGAGGCGCTGTACACAATTTTCCATACAAAACATTTACGCCGTCGCTAGCGAGTACGGTCACTGTAAACTAGTGTAACTCATGGTAGAGGTACTGTATGCTTAGTATAAGTTTTCCTTCACTTCAATACTTCTCGATCGCGTTTAGGTAAAAATTTCAATTCTATGGAAACATAGACGCGCGCGCGGAGGCGCTGTCCATGTTTCCCTAGTAATTGAATTTTTTACGTAAACGCGATAGAGAAGTATTGAAGTGAAGGAAAACTTATACTAAGCGTACTGGTTATCGAAAGTGTTAAGGTGGGATTGGTCATGAACACACAAAAAAACCAAGTTTTTAACTAAGTACCTATATCTTTATTATGTCATTAACTAGGTAGTTAAATTTTCACTGATTATGTTATTACTACAACAACAACAGATAATAAAAATATAGTTAAACTGGCCGTGGCCCGCGACTTCGTCCGCGAAGAATAGGGGTATAAAAAAATCAGGGTTCGAAAGTGTCCGATATTTATTATAAATATCAAAATATCGGATATTTATGATATAATATCCGATTTATATCAAAAGTGTGATATATATCCATTTTGTATGAAAGCAAGGTAAGTAAGTAAGTGCAGATGTTAAGTCCTATTATTATTATCTCTTTATTTATATTTTTCTCTTAGGTTAGATTTTTACAATAATTATACAAAAAGTAAAATATAAAACTATACATACAAAACGTAAAATCATTATAAAAACCTAACCTAGGGTGCCACCGGCAGCGAGGCGGGGCCTAAGCTATCGGTGGTTAGGGCGACAGAGAGAGGAACCTCCTGACTATCCGCGCAGTGTCCAGGAGTACCGCCTTCTGTATCTGACCCTTGATCCAGCCATCTAGCGAGAGTCTCTTGAGGTGTTGGTCGAGACTCTTCGCTATCAGACCGTTCGCAGAAACGACTATCGGGACAATGATCGTCGAATCAACATCCCACATGGCGGTTATCTCGTGAGCTAGGTCAAGGTACTTGCTGGCTTTGTCCTTCTCAGCTTTCACGAGGTTCTCGTCATGGGGGATGGTGATGTCGATGAGCATTGTCTGGCGTTTCAATCGATCTGTCAGCACGATATCAGGCCTATTGGCTAAAATAGTCCTGTCCGTGATAACAGACCGATCCCAATAGAGCGTGGCACGACCATTTTCGAGAACTGGCGCAGGTATATACTTATAGTAAGGCACTTCAAAGTCCACAAGACCGTATAGCAGAGCAAGTTGCTGGTGAATAATTCTGGCTACAAGGTTATGTCTGTGCAAGTACTCACCGTTAGCAAGATGACCACAACCGGAAATTATATGCCTGAGTGACTCCCCGGGACGGCGGCATGCCCGACAAATGTCGACCGTACCGTCCTTCAGGATATACCTCCGGTAGTTGTTCGTCATGATAACTTCATCCGCAATTGCACAGACAAAACCTTCAGTTTCCCCGAAGAGATCCCCGAAACGTAGCCAGTTCACCGACGCAAGCAGATCTACATCTGGCCCTGTGAGTGCCTTGTAGAACCGCCCGTGTAGCTCCTTGCTCTTCCATACCGCCTTGCGGTCCTCGATGCTCATTACTTTAAGTCGGCGCCAGTTCTCGTTTGCCAAGGAAAGCGGGGTGAAGTTTTTGTCTACTGCTACTACGTCGCGATGTACCCCACACTCGTTGTTTAGGAAATAATCCCTGAGATTATACACCTCGCGGTTGTGGAGGTCTTTGGCATTTAAAAAGCCACGACCTCCATACTTCCGCGAGATGTACAGTCTCATAACAGACGAGCGCGGGTGAAGCAAGCGATGCGCAGTGAGTAGTACACGAACTCTTCGATCCAAGGTATCCAGCTCAGTCTGAGTCCACCTTAGTATGCCAAAGGAGTAAGTGAGCAAGGGCATTACCCAGGCGTTGAAGGCGCGCATCTTGTTGCCGCCCGACAAAAGACTATTAAGTACTTTTGTCAGACGACAGAAGAAGCGCTCCTTCACCGTCTGCTTTACGACCTCACTCTCAATACCCAATGACTGTGACATACCAAGATACTTATAGGTTTCTGCTTCGGAAATAGATCTGAGGGACATTGTATCAGAAAGCTGCAAATTTGTTGAATTTACGACTTTCCCCCGCTGTACATGCATAACCGCACACTTATCGACACCAAATTCCATGTTGATGGCGCTACTGAAAACTTCTGTTGTTTTCAGTAGCTCCAACAGGTCATGTTTATTTGGTGCAAATAGCTTAAGGTCATCCATATAGAGCAGATGAGAAATGACCTCACCCCCTCTTCGAAGCCGGCAGCCTAGCCCTAAATCCTTCAGCAGGGTGCTGAGCGGATTCAGCGCTAGGCAGAACCACATAGGACTCAGGCTGTCACCCTGGAAGATCCCTCGCTCAATCCTGATAGAGTCCTGTGGGCCAGAGGGGCCGTCTCCTTCCCCCGGTTGACGAAGGACTGTGGTCCACTGTCCCATGCAAGCGCCTAAGAAAGATCTCAGGACTGCATCAATTTTATACAGTTCTAAGACCCTCGCCTCCTTATTATTATTATTATTATTAATAAATAATAGAGTAAACACAAAAAAACGTACTCTTTCGAGTCTTTCGTAACAAAAATTTTCTGGCATTGCCATTTTATGGATTAGAACTTTCTATTAGGGAGTATTTTTAACTCTACTCCAACGCCATCTACATTTGGGAAGTAGAAATACAGTAACAAATGCCAAAAAAAACTTAATAATATAAATTTTTTTAAACCAATTTTTTATTGATATATATCATAAAAATCATTTGATATATATCGGATATATAAACCTCGAACCCTGAAAAAAATAGCCTACGCCTATACTCAGACCTACCAAATATAGACAAAAAAGTTTCATAAAAATCGGTCAAGCCGTTTCGGAGGAGTTCGATAACAAACAACGTGACACGAGATTTTTATATATTAGATACCTAAATGCCTAACTTAAAGATACAAGGACAGGTATATCTAGGAACACGGTAGTGCTGCCGCCAAGACGAGCCAAGTGGAGCGCAAGGCCACTACTACCTTTTCTCGAAGCGCATCGTCGATTTTTTGAACCCTCATAATCATAACTTGAGATGGGATTTTATACCAGATAAACAAAATTCTCGGAATATGATGCCAATAGTAGTCATTAAAAACATAAAGTTACAATTGCATAGCTCTTATACTTTTTAACCGACTTCAAAAAAAGGAGGAGATTCTATGTTAAAACCGCCTTCCAAAAAAAAAACAAAAAAAATGAAATAAAAATTGATCCGGCAACAAACAAAAAGCATGAAAATATCTTTCTACTAATCTGTTTGGCGAGCCTTTGGGGGAGGCCTATGTTCAGCAGTGGATGTCTTTCGGCTGATGATGATGAGTCTGTTTGAAGTCGGTGACTCAGCACGAGCCAGCAGGAGTGGACTTAGTCATAGTCAACAAACTTACCTACATCTATCTATTGGGTTACCACTCCTGCTGGCTCGTGCTGAGTCACCGACTTCAAACAGATTCATTCATCATCATCAGTACCTGGGCGACCGAGCTCTGCTCGGGCAGAAACTCGGTACCAAGCGTTTTCCCAGAGATAAGACCAAGCTAGATCAATTTTTCATCCCCGAAAACCCCCAAATACCAAATTTCATCGAAATCGTTGGAACCGTTTCCGAGATACTGATTATATACACCGGAGGGGGGGGTGAGAGGGGGGAGAGGATGCGGGGGAGGGAGCGCGGGGGTATTAAAGGGGGGATGAAAATTTCATTGATTTTGCCGTAGGATGCACCGTTTTCAAGATATTTGACAAAAACACCGGAGGGGGGGGGTGAGTCACGTTAAACTATCGTTCGTAAACCGACTTTACAGACAACCGGCTTTTCCTGTTCTGTGCTCCCAATCGGGAACGTGCACATAGACGGTGCTGCCAACTGGTGCCATAAGGGTGCCATCAATTTGAATGTTTTACCTTGATAAGTTTGTTTTACTGTCCGCATAGTGTCTCTTCTGTCGCATTAGTGCTGCCGCCTATAGTTACTGCACGTTCCCTATAATACTTTTTCTAACAAAAAAGTAACTTTTTCTCACAAAAAAGTAATTTTTTCTCACAAAAGAAGAAACTTGACGTTTTCTCATAAAAAATAAACTTAAAAAAAAAACTAAAAATCTTGAAAAAAAACGTGGTATCGAACCGAGGTCGGCTGGATCCGCGGCCACCCGATTTCTAATGTGCCATTATGATCTGCTCGAAGTCGGCGAAATTTAGCTTTATATTCTAATACAAACAAAAATAGCCGGAAAACACGAGAAAAAGCGATTTTCTGAAAATGAAACATAGCTAGATCAGTTTTTCATCCCCGAAAACCCCCACATACCAAATTTCATCGAAATCGTTGGAGCCGTTTCCGAGATCCTGATATATATATATACAAGAATTGCTCGTTTAAAGGTATTAGATTAGATTAGATAGATAGATTCAGCCGAAAGACGTCTACTGCTGAACATAGGCCTCGCCCTCAAGGCTTGCCAAACAGATTAGTAGAAAGATATTTTCTTGCTTTTTGTATGTAGTCGGTTCTTTTTAGTTTTTTCCCGAAGAAAAATTAGCCCATGTCAATTGGGGATAGTCATAACCTATGAAAGTTTTATGGACTGGAGGAATAAGAAACGCATTAATTCTTTCACAGAAAGCGTTTTTTTAGCATATTTTGACGAGATGTCCAAAAGATATCAATTTCTTATTTCTTAATCGCCAACATTGTGGAGTATTTATTCAATGTTAAAAATTACAGTAAAAATTAAGCACGGAGTGCAAATGAAAACATATGCAAATTTGATTGCATTGCTAAAGAGATTGTCCAGTGGACATAAAGGAAAAAACTCGAAAGTTTTTACGCCCGAGGAAGTGGAATTTTAAATAACGCTCCTAATGAAAAATTTATTTAGCGACCAAGGTATGTTTATGTACAATTTAAACACTTTTAACAGTTAAAGGCAACGTAAGGCAATTAAAAGTACGTTACATAAAATATATTTTTAACAATAACTTATTTACTTACAGGTTGCCTTGATTTTTGGCATAAGTGGCGCATGCAGAGGGATGAAACTGGTGAACATTACTCTGGCAGATGTCGAAAGCGACAATAAATTACAGGCTGTAAATTTGCCTAATACGAAGACAAATAAACAGCGAATGTTCGTAATATCTGGAGAGTACTTGAACAAACTACTACGAGTACGCGTGTCAATATTCCCGGAATGATCATGATTTACAATATTAAAAACAATTCAAATTCAAGAAAATTTGAAATACTTAGTCCTGGCATCAAAATTTTATACAAAAACTCGCTTCATCTCCTGGGTGCGCCAGTCTTTGATGAAGCTATACCAGGCTTTATCGACAAAAATATCAACCATTTTAATGAATTTTCTGATCGCCTTCTTCAAATACATTCTCACATGGCTATGTTCATTGTACGGTTTTGTCTTTTCGTCCCTAAATTCACCTACGCCATGAGGTGCAGTCCCTTTTGGAAATATCAAAATTGTTGCGAGATAATAGACCAAATTATTCATGTACAAATTCAAAAAATATTAAACATCAAAATGGATAGCAGGATGTTCCTACAAGCAACACTACCCATCAGGTATGGCGGTCTCGGCGTACGCCAAATCTCCAGCGTTGCTTTACCAGCGTTTTTGTCTTCGGCACACAGTACGTTATCCCTCATTGGAAAAATTCTCAACCCATCACTTCGTGATTTTGAGGTAACGTACTTGTCCGAAGCCAAAGACGCTTGGAAGTTAGCCTGCCCAGGCAAAGACTACCCATTAGCACGCAGTGTCAAAAACTATGGGACGAACCTATCTGCCTCCGGGTTTACTCTCACCTACTAGATACAAGCAAGGACAGCGCAGAGACGGCTCGCTTGTTAGCTGTTGCAGAAAAGGAGTCTGGTTATTGGCTTCAGGCGTTCCCGTCCATTAATTATGGAAACCTTATGGACGACCATAGTTACAGGTTGGCTGTTGGTTTAAGACTGGGCGGAAACATCGTCGTACCACATCGCTGCTTTTGTGGCAACAACGTGGATCGGCTGGGTCACCACGGCCTAGCTTGTCCCAAAAGTGCCGGCCGTTTATCTCGCCACGCTTGCCTCAACGACATTATCCGTCGGGCTCTTGCCAGCATCAACGTACCGTCTACATTAGAACCGGTTGGGCTAGCACGTGATGACGGCAAGAGACCTGACGGAATGACGTTAGTACCTTGGCAAATGGGACGGCCGCTTATTTGGGACGCCACTTGTGTGGACACTTTGGCACCGTCCCACCTAGCCACTACGTCATTGAGGGCGGGCGCGGCGGCTGCAACGGCCGAAACAGCAAAACGCCGCAAATACGCAAATTTGGCAGACAGCTACGTATTTGCGGCTTTTGCTGTTGAGACTCTGGGGCCGTGGGGATCCGAAGCTCAAAAACTTTTTAAATTATTAAAAAGTAAACTTGTCCGATCCACAGGTGACCATAAGGCTGGCTCTTTCCTCGGTCAACGTATTGGCGTTGCCATACAACGAGGAAACGCAGCCAGCATTATGGGCACCCTGCCCATTAGCAGCGATCTGGGAGATATTTGTAAATACAGGTTTTTAGGTTTAGATTAAGTAAATTTAAGTTTTTTTTATTTTTGTGTTTTAAAATATGTTTATGTATATTTAATTGTTGAATAAATTTCTAACCTACCATTCAAATTGTACATTTAACTTTAAGTAAACATTTAATTTTTATTTTTTTATTAAATCTTTTTTTACTAAACTATTTTTTTTTTCACAATCAAAGTGAAAAATAGAGTTTTCACCTGGAGGCTAAAAGTCAATATAAACCCTCGGATAAATAGACACCCTCGCTAAAGCTCGGGTGGCTAACACCTCGGGTATATATTGGCTTCTTTTAGTCCCTCGATAAAAAATATACTGTTAAAAAGAAGTGAAATCCCACCAAAAACATGTTCATGTAAAATGTTGCCAAGACGAGACCAAATACCTTGCACTGTCAAAAAGTTATCAAGTCTCATAATATAAAACCAAGCTTCCTAACTTTACACGCCCTAACTTCACAAACTTTACACCTTTACCTTACCTTAGTCAAAATATGTGACTTGGCCGTTTGGCTACTCCAAGAACCATTAGTAATGGTCCATTACTATTATATGTTAGAAAAGTAATGAACAGCAATAAATTTATATAAATAAATAAGAATAAAAATTTTACTTTACGTGTGACAGTAGCCAAACGGCCAAGCCAGATATTTTGACTAAGGTGTAAAGTTTTTGAATTTAGGGAGTCAGGAAGCTTGGCTCTATGTGAGATCTGATAACTTTTTGATAGTGCAAGGAATATGGTCTCGTCTTGGCAACATTTTACTTGTTTTTGGTGAGATAATATTCTTCTATACAGTTTCTATTAACGAAGTCATATCTATCGTAACACGACCGAGCAGACATGGGCCGTGGCAGGCCAGTATGCGCAAATAATATTTTGTCGGCGTCTGTAGATATGAATCCTACTCCTCGGCACTGATTTGGTCGTTTCAATTTTAACTCATCCTTAGTCGAAACCCTTTTTAGGGTTCCGTAGTCAACTAGGAACCCTTATAGTTTCGCCATGTCTGTACGTCTGTCTGTCTGTCTGTCCGCGGCTAAGCTCAGAGGCTGTTAGTATTAAAAAGCTGTAATTTGGCATGAATATACATATCAGTTACGCCAACAAAGTGGTAAAATAAAAAAATAAAAAATATTTTTTTTAGGGTACCTCCCATAGACGTAAAGTGGGGGTGATTTTTTTTTCTCGACTAACCCTATTGTGCGGGGTATCGTTGGATAGGTCTTTTAAAACCATTAGGGGGTTGCTAACATGATTTTTCTATTCAGTGATCTGTTTGCGAAATATTCAACTTTAAAGTGAAAATTTTCATTAAAATCGACCGTCCCCCCCCCCCCTCTAAAATCTAAACTGTTGGGTGGAAAAATTTGAAAAAATTCAGAATGGTAGTAAATATATTAAATTTACAAGGAAAATTATATACCTAAACTTGGAAGATTCCGTACACATACGAAATCCTTAGAAAAATATTACTTGATTTTTTCGTAATAGCTACGGAACCCTATCTTGGGCGTTCCCGACACGCTCTTGGCCGGATTTTCTTCTAATACTGACTTATTTTTGTTACAGAAAAGCTCATCCTTCGAACGTTGTGCCTAGGGACTGTAATTGCTCACTCTCGGCTCAAATGGATGCTGAAAGTGCCCACAAAGAGTTCACACTCCTCAACGACACTGGTGTTTACTTTGTGCCAGCGGAGGCAGACTTGTTCCAAGCACAGTTTACTCCGCAACCGTTTCTCATTTCAAATCCGGTAAAATTTAACCCAAAATTAAACAGAATTAAAAAGGGATCTGCAGATAAGGAAGATTCTTCTGATGAATTAAGTGAACGCGTCGACACATACGAAAGAAGGGAAACTTTTGTACGAGTAAATAACAATGATGGATCCAAGCCGCCATCATATTTAGACTTGGAAATTCAAGATGTAGCCAGTGGTGAAACATCAGTCGTACAACAGGGTAATTTTATTCCAACGTTTGAATCCGTCGAAAAAGCTTTAGTTGAATGCCTTGATCTTCACATTCTAGATTTTACTAGAAAATATGGTTCGGTGGAAAACTTCAATGAATTTTGGGAAGCAAGAAATTTGAAAATATATGAAGACTTGTCAAATGCTGATTTGAATGACAAATTAAAAAAATACTGCAGTGAAACCGAGAATCTAATTGAACAAAGTCTTCAAGATATTAAGAGAGGAGTGCCAAAAAAAAAGGCTAATATTAAATATATTTCTAAAGACAAAGACGACATTAATAAAAAACATGAAACAAAAGAACGAGCAGAATCCTATGAATTCGAAATTTTTAGTTCCGTAACGGAATCTACTTCCATTCATGACAGTCGTACCGATCAGCCATCTCTGCTGAATGACAGTATCGAGCATAATCTATTAGTGAAACACAATTTAGAGAATCTTCTCAGTAAATACGAAAGTACATTAGAGGGTTCCTCTTCACCTTATTTATCTCATAACACAAGTCCAACGGCGGATAACATCAACGAATCAAAAAGTGTCGATAGCAATTCTCATACAGCTGAAAACACAATGACTGGTGTCACAATCGTTACAACGAAAAATACTGCGAAAGCTTATGATACAGAATTTGATATGGATACAATGCCTTCTGAAGTTATTTTTAAAACAATTAACAAAATGCATCAGTTTGATTTTGAATTGACTACGAACAACCCAAATTTATATGAAACGCCAATATTTTCTATTTCAAAAACATCTCTTACTGATGTGTTACCTTTCGGAGACACAAGTAGCATCGCTGAAAAATATGGGGACGAAAAACAAGAAGATAGTGCTGGTAAAGACGTTGTATTTGATTTAGATACGGTGCCTTCAGGTGATATATTTAAAAGAAACAATGAGATGAATAAGTCTAACAATGAAATCGTTGGAAAAGAACCTATTTTTGACGAAACTACAATTTTCTCTGCATTAAAAAGTCCACTAAGTGAGGAACAATCTCTTGGAGTCATTAGTCGCAGTACTGAAAGATCTGTCACTGGAACAGAAGAAAGAACAATTGAAACTACAGAATTTAGTTTTGATGCTAAACTTTCTGCGAATACTTTACAATCAAACCACAAAACCGATCAATCTAATGTGAACATGGTTACTGATGAACTGAATTTGGATAATGTATCACTCTTTTCTGCATCAACAACATCGAAATATGACAAACTAACACTTGAAGATTCAAGCAGGAATTCTGAATCAACTATAGCCGAAAAACAAGAACATGAGAAAGACGAAGAACTTGATTTAGATTCGAATGCAAAGCCTTCAGAGCTGATTATAAAATCAAACAACGAATCCGATAAAATTAGCAATGAACGAATTTTGGATAATTTAACACTCTACTCTGTATTAACAACGCTAAATAGTGATGAAATATCGCCTGGTTTTTTAAGCAGCGATTCAGAAGCATCTGAGGCGGAAAAACAAGGAGAAGGCGAAGACGACGGCATGCAACTTGATTTTGTTACAATGTCTTCTGACATAACATTTAAACCAAGCAATGAACGTTTTACTCCTCATTTAAATGAAGCAAGTAATGTGCCAATTTTAGATGACATAACATCCTTTCCTCTATCATTTACATCGACAGAAAAATACAACCTATCATTAGAAACTGCAAATGCCAATACTGCACTATCAAGGACTAAACTACCAGAAAAACACATAGATCTTGATTTGAATACTATGGCATCCGACGTGATAAATATAGCCGACAGTAGGTCATTTTTAGAAGACTCTTTTAAATTTACTACTACCCCAAAAACGTCACTAAATGAGAAACCACTTTTAAACCTACTCGAAGAAGCTACTTCCAATACAAGTTCTGAAGAAGATACTTCAATTTCCTTCATTTCAACCACCACCACTCCATTAATTGCTGTTCAGTCTCAACGTCGAAATATGTTTAAAGAAAGCGAGGTACAAATACCTACAATCGTTACTAAGGAATGTCAGAACAATGTTGTCCAGAGCTTCATAAATGGCAATGAAGCACTGCCAAATAATGACTTTGAACACGCGGATGCAAAATCACAATCTTTGCAGAAACAAGTCAGTAGTAATGATTACAGTGAACTTAATTCTAATTCGTCTGTAGAAAACAGAGACGCAACAGCAATATTTAACAATAGCTACATCTCTGGTAACCTTTACTTTGGTTCTAGCCAAGAGCTTGTGCCAGTGCGCATTGTACAAACCGATAGCGGAAAAGTAAGTCTAGGCATTGACGGTGAATCGCTCTGTGAAAAATTGTATACATCAAATAAGAAATCACTTCTGCTGTCCACTTTATGCGATTGTGTACAACAAATGACGAAAAAAAACTCTACAGATTAACTTAATAAATGACTATAATCTTCCATTAAGATTTATTATTCAATTATTGATTACTAGCCTTTACCCGCGTCTTTGCTTGCAGGTTCGCCAGTTGCCAATTCTCAAGGAAATTCAAAAATTACTTCATTGTTTTCATTTACGTTGCAAAAAATACCTGTAGAAAACTTCATGTCCTTTAGATGACGGGATTTTACAGACGTAAATCAGGTTCCCGTGAGAATATCAGGATAAAAAGTAGGTAGCTTATGCGTTATGTTATTCCAGCCAGAGACGGACAGACGCTCATGACCTATCGCATTTTTAATATTAGTAAGATTTGTTTGATTCATGTGGGCAGTATAAAAACGATTTCGACAAGAAAGTTTGTTCATGTTTGTGGTACCTATACCTACGTAGCCTGCACAATTCTGTATAAAATTTTGCATAGATAATTAGAATTTGACCCAGGCATGTGATACCATATCCTACAGGGTAATTTTTTAACAAGTGCACAAACCTGTCCTTCCACCACCGCTTCAGTCCTTCCACCGCCACCCTACGCGATAACACTTCCATCCTCACCATCTGGATGGTTGGCAGTCTTCTACTGTGCGTTTTTCCAGAAATTTCCTGCCTCGCACAGCAAAGCTCTGGAATGAAGTACCTACCTGCTGCGGTATTCCCGGACCGATATGACCTTCAAGCTTTCAAAAAAAGAGCGTACTCCTACCTAAAAGGCCGGCAACCGCGGCAACGCACTTGTGACTCTTCTGGTGTCGCAGGTGTCCATGGGCGACGGTAATCGTTTACCATCAGGCGATCTGTCTGCTCGTTTGCCCGCTATACCATAAAAAAACCCTCCAAGGATGGAGGGAATGGGAATTATGCCTATACAGCCGCAACTTGGCCACGTTGATTTTGTTTCCTTATATGAAATGAAACATACTAAAATATATTAGTTAATGTATCTGAAATACTATGAGATAAATTAATCATAAATTTGTGGTAAACAGGCATTGTCAAAATAACAATAATAACGAAAACAGTTTTCTAATCAATTCAATTAACCCTTCGTATGCCTTGTACCGGATCCGTACCCAATTTAAGGCTTTCTTTTTGTATTTTTTTTTAAATCTGTATCATTGGATTTATATGAAACTGTTGAGGCTAGAAAGCACTTTTTTTTTTTTTAAATTCCGGCATACGAAAGGTTAATCTGGCAGTAATGAAGTTTTGTATAAGGGATTGACAATGACATGTCACCTTAAAGTGCAAGAAAATAAAAACAGAGAGTAATTTTTTTAACACTTTAATCTCATCTTACATATCAAGAGTCATAATCAAAGTCAGATGCGAGAAATTCAATGCCTGATAAAGAATTATCACTTTCATCAACACTTTCACGGACTTCTATAATGAATGGTGCCAATTTGGTGTCAAGAATGTTATCCCTCGACTTGTATGTATTTTCAACATTAATAACTTGGTTCGTACAACTTTTCCAATCTGCTGCTGTAATCGTTGAAAAACATTCCTTTATCAAATTTTCAGTTTCTGAACCATGTATTCCTAAATTTCGGCTAGCTACTTTTCTCTTTGCCAGGCTCCATATCAACTCAATAGCATTCAGGTCTCAGTGATAAGGAGGCAATTTGAGGACCTCATGCCCATGCTGTTTTAATATTTCCTCTGCTTCATATACAGGATCCACTTTATTTTCCTGAACAAGGCACATCATTTCAGCTTTTTTATAACATTCATCATATGGGATATTATTTTCAGTTAGCCATTTTTGAATATCAGCCTTCAAACTGTGTATTTTTGGAGGCTTATTTTTTTTTGTAACATGATTACTTGCATTATCCATTACAATTACACTAGGCTCAGTCAAATTTGGTATTAGCATTTCACATAACCATAACCACTTTAAAAATTTGTGCTGTTCATATCATTGTGGTAATCAGATGCTTTCGACTTTGTGCTAAATATGAGCAAAGCATTTGGTACAAATCCTTTTTCTAAAACTAGCATGCACTATTATATGCCTTTTCCAGGAGAAATTTTATCCACTACACCGGAAGTAGAAGGCCCTTGCCATGACTTCTTTGGTCTGTAATTTTGGTGCACATAAGTCTCATCAAGGTACACTAGATATCAGTTTTCGTTCTTGTCGTTTTTTATGTATAGTTTTAAGATACCTTTGTCTCCATCCGGATATTTCAAAATTTTCCATGAGAATAGAACACTCTTCTTTATTTCTTTTAAACTGGAAACCATTCTTGTGTAATATTTTTCTGAGTGTTTCACAACATCCTGTGAATCCTATAGATTCTTTTAGTTAGGCATATAATGTCCTTCGAGTAGGAACCTGCTTCATCACACAATATAATTTGATAATTTTATTCCGGATGGCTGATATATCAAAGTCATCCAAGTTTGATACAGTTAGTTGACTGGGACGTTTTTTTCCTGGCGTATCCCACTCGCCTTTGTTAAATAGAACCCTCATCTTTAATTTTGCGTAACGTTCTGATGCTTACCCCTGGAATGACAAAATTATATTTTAAGTGATTAATATTTTTCAACACATGCAAATATTGAGAATTGTAGACGTGCAAATATAGATAATAATTACCTGTCATAGCAGATATTTTCGAGAAATAAGCTGATTCCAATTCGTTATTATTAATAACCTTCTCTTTCAGTTACTTTTCAATAGTTAGTTTGATGTTTTGGTTATCCACGCCAGCTACAAATAAAATATAGGATAAGTAAGAATAAAAACCAACAATCCTAAAGTAATATATTTGTAAACAAAAATTTCTATGAAAAGCATCAAAGTGGTTCGACAATAACTTATCGGACGCTAGAATGATTTCGTCTAATATTCGTTGCTTTTTCATTTCCACTAGTCTCTCATTTTCGGCACTTTCATTGAGATCATTGTAAATAATATGCTTCGAACGATGCTTTTAATCGGTTTTGTTATTGTAACATTATTTAACTCCCGTGACAAATGTAGTGCAGTCGGACGATATTTTAGGTTAATAATCAAACAACTACACGCCTAGTTTGACAGTTGAAACTGTTGCCATATAAAGAATTCGGTAAAATAGCTTGTGGCCCGACTCGCTGGGCAGTCCAGGGCAGACTCTACGCTCGCACGAGTGACTTTTTCTCACCGTGACTCACTCATCTCTCTTTTTTTGCAAAAGTGAAAAGAGACAGACCTACTGTCAAGTCACGGTGGCAAAAAGTCACTAATGCGCGCTAGCTTATATGCCTTGATCACACGTACCGAGTAAACGGGCGAGACAGTGCTCTCGGCCGAGTACTTGGTGCGTATAAACAAGGCAGCGCCTGGGGGGCTACTCCGAAATTCGTATCGCATCGTCTTGCTCGCTCTTGTATTAAATACTATTAACGTGAGAGGAATGGCACGATACGAAGTTCGAATTTTGCACTTTGTAATATAAGGCCTGGGGGGTTACTACGAAATTCGAAGTTCGAAGTTCGGATCGTGCGGTCCCTCTCACTCTCGTAATAAATACCATTAGCGTGAGCGGAACGGCATGAAACGAAGTTCGAATTTCGCGCTTCGTAGTATAGGGCCTGTTTCGCCCGTTTACTCGGCACGTGTGATCAAGGCATTAGACTTAGATTGTATATAACCTATGGTGGTCGGTTTCTGGTGTAGTTACTTGGTTAGCGTTTGCCAAATCGGAACGTCGTTAGGAAAATCGATTGAACGAAATTGGAACGTTTTTTATAAATATGCAACAAAGAGCTCTTAAATTATACATTCTACCTAACTCCATAAATTTCCCCTCTTATCTAAATGTGGCATCTAATGGTCGATTTCGTTCTTAACTAGAAATCGATAATTTGTTACTCTAAATTCATGTGGCAACATTTTGGCAAAACTGTAAGAATCCGCGCTAAGAAATTAAAAAAAGATATGTAGTGATGTTACGTACGACGCTTCTTGTTTATCGACAATTCATTGTTTGAACGTCGAAACGTTCACATTAATCTAGTCGATGACTGATTTGAGGAATTGTAAGGTACTAGTGCGAATAGTGTGAAGAATATTATAATATCTCAATACTTTTATAGTTCCTGATAAAATAGTCTTGACACACTAACGCACGGACGAAATGATCGTATGAGGGTTCTGTTTTCACAATCATCATCATCATCCTAGCCTATATATGTACGTCCCACTGCAGGGCACAGGCCTCTTCTCGGAATAAGAGGGCTTGGGCCGTAGTTCCCACGCGGGACCAGTGCGGATTGGGAACTTCACATACACCAATGAATTTCTTCTCAGGTGAATGCAGGTTTCCTCACGATTTTTCCCTTCACCGTAAAGCTCATGGTAAATTACAAATGTAATTTCGCACATAAATTCCGAAAAACTCAGAGGTGCGAGCCCAGACTCGAGCCCACGACCCTCTGCTTGAGAGACCATAGGTCAAATCACTAGGCCACCACGGCTCAACACACACACACACACACACACACACACACACACACACACACACACAAACAAGTTTCCACAAACTTTAATTTTATTTTATTTTGAGATACTGAGCCCGAAATAGTACATTACTGCAGAGGCCGTGAAGTAAGGGATTGATGGACGAGATTTGGGGTAAACGGCCGAGTCGTAGACGAGGCCTGATAAAACAAGTCCAGCAATCCCTCTTCCAGCCGAGGATTGTATAGAGCTTTTCTCAAACATGCATCATCATCATCATCATCATCATCGTCTATCCATCCATCCATCCATCCATCCATCCATCCATCCATCCATCCATCCATCCATCCATCCATCCATCCATCCATTCATCCATTCATCCATTCATCCATACATCCATCCATACATCCATCCATACATCCACCCATACATTCATCCATACATCCATCCATACATCCATCCATACATCCATCCATACATCCATCCATCCATCCATACATCCATCCATACATCCATCCATTCATCCATCCATCCATACATCTATACATCCATCCATACATCCATCCATCCATACATCCATCCATACATCCATCCATCACCAGTAGTTTAGGCGGTTTTATAGAAATAAAAGAAGATAGATTTTTTTTTGAATGTCGTAAGTTGGCTGTATGTAATTTTTCCTTTGTCAGTTTAATGTTAGTAAGCAAATTTAAAAAGTTACAGCAGCGGACAATAATGGTTTTTCATACTTACTTTTATGGCCTAGGCCAAGAAGTAATGTAGGGAGCCATAAACAACAAACTTCATGGCATCATTTCGTGACATTAACGCATAAATTTCAAAGCATGTTTGAGAAAAAGATTATTACATTGGCCTTGTAGCAAACTCTAAGGAGTAGGACAAATATAAATATTTGTGCACTTTTCTGGTTTATTTTTTTACATTGGTCATGTAGCAAACTCCTTACATTTGTGTACATATAAGGTTTCTTTTTTTTTCTTTCGGTTGTGGCAGTTTGGTTTTGTCATATAGTACCAGTGTAGCTTAAATTTGTTTCACTGTATTTAAATCCATATAAAGTCAAACCAAGCTAACTCTGCAGAGAATAATAATGGTAACACTGTATTTTAACGTCAGATCACATACATAATGTGCGTAGATTTACAGTGTTACCATTAATTTCTCTGCAGAGTTAGCTTGGTTTGACTCTATATCATACTAAATATAAACTGAAACATGGATCCACAGAAAAACCCAGAAAAAAACCATATTATTAATTAAACCATATTTTTGTATTTAAATCATATTATTTCCATTAGTTCTCAAAGCGTTTCGTGCGATTCAGGATCCTAATACGTCCCACTGCAGGGCACAGGCCTCCTCTCACAACAGAGAGGCCGTAGTTCCCACGTGGGCCCAGTGCGAAATGGGAACTTCACATACACAATTGAATTTCTTTGCAGGTGTATATAGGTTTCCTCACGATGTTTTCCTTCACCGTAAAACTCATGGTAAATTTCAAATTTCAAAGAGGTGCGAGCCGGGATTTCAACCCACGACCTTCTTGGGCCTATTTTATTTTAATTTTAATGTTGGCATGTATTAAATTGAAGAGGGTGATTGAAGAAATTAAATATTTTGCATTATTTTATACCTACAATTAGGATTTACTTACGTTAATGATGTTATAAATACGAAAGTTTTGTCAGTATTACGTCTATGATGTGTTTATTACTTTTTTACGCTAAAAATGATTGGATGGAATTAGATGAAATTTGTTAGGATAACTTTTTTTTTATTTATCTAATTTTTTTTTAATTCTCGTGATTCACGTTAAACCATAAAATCTTAATCGCCAAGTTTAGAGACATGAAATTACATTTTGCATTGGTGTTCTTCATTCTAGCCTGCTTCACTGCGGAGCAATAGGCTCATTTGAAATGCAATTTCGAATTCGAGTTCGATTCGAACCCGCGTATCTCTGCTTGAGAGGCCACATCAGCCACATGTTAAATCACTTGGCTACTACGACCGCTGACCACAGTACAGAAAAAAGGAGCAGTATAGCGTCTTGGCAGCGTCCTTGATAATAATTAACTACGCCGCCTCGGTACACAAACTCGCGAATTCGCGATGGGGCTGCCTACTGACAGTCACTCGTCAGTTATGAATGATAATGTCACATGAAATTTAAAGTAGGGAAAGGATTAGGAGCTTTAGGTAATTATGGAAGGAATGGACTAAGTGGTGTTTAAAAAAATACATTTTACGTTATTTTAATAAACCACAAAACGTATTATGTTTTTAAACGGTTTTATTTAGTTTCATCACTACGTATATTTGCTACCTACAAATTAGCTATGGAGAAGTATTTGCGCCTCTTCTGGGAGGGATGTGCGAAAAGCTTTTTTGTTGATTTTAAGAGTATAAATTCAAACTGAGTTGGTAATCTAAAAAAAAATCCGGTTTTGATATAGATGAATTTAAACATCCGTACACCGAACAATAATGTTTATATCGTCGTGACATAATTAGCTAGGTACGTAATAAATGCGCATGAGTCCCGTGCCAACCGTACGTAGCCGCAGGGCACTCGCGACTGATGGTTGCCGAAGTATGCTGAGATTTCGTGGCGCGTAGGTATAACTCACGTTCCGGCCGTTTGTATGAAAACGTTCTACTGCTCCTTTTTTCTTTCTGTGTCCATGCAATGTAAATAAAGACCACGATGTAAGTTTTGGGCAGATATTCCTGTGTGAATTTGTAAAATCTCAGAATTTCTCAGAAGTTCGAAACGTATGACATGACATAAATATAGCTCTTCTTGTCTTGTGTTTTTATGTATTTAAGACGAAAAAGTAACCGGTAAAAAGTTAAAATAATATAATCAGGGAGCACGATTAAACACAAACGATTCAGTAAATTAACAGCTTTTGATAAAAGACAAATTAAAATTTATCGATTATCGATATTTCCGTACAGCATATTTCGCGTACCTAATGCGCGCGTCCCTAAATTCTCTATATTTGTCTTGTCACGATCGAAGAGCAGAACAGTTAACATCGAGGAGAGGTCGTGGAGGATTTTTACCATCTAGCCACCATCGCCGTTCGCCAATTACACCATGGCTGATACCGAAAAGGCGCCGCAGCCGCAGCCCCAACCACAACAGCAACAAGACCCAACATCCCAGCCGCAACAACCTAAAGCGGCCAAACAAAAGCAGGTCATTGGTAAGTTCCGCTACGCCATCTTAGTTTTTGGGCGCCCGGCATTATGTTATCGAAAGCACATGGCGGCTAAACAGTAAAATTTGTTTATTTCAACTTATTTCTGTCAAGATTTCGGATTGGAACTGTGCTTTTATCAGCATCAATTAGTTTTTGTCGTTTTGTACTTATTTAATTTCCCAGGTTAGTCTTTGAAGCTGTATTGATCGTGTTTTAACCCCGGCGCACTATCTAGCAAGGTACTTAGTGCACCGCGACGCAGGCTAAATCAATACGGGAGATGCGTCCTGTTGCTGACGTTGTGATTCCACGCAGATTGATTGATTTTGTAGAGATGCACTGCTCTCTTATACCTTAGTTACAAAGAATTCTATAGGTAACGCTTTGAGGGTTATCTTATCGTTAGGTATATCAGAATTCTAATTTACAACATAATAATTGATTCATCAACAAGTAAATAATGCCTGGTTAAAGTTAGGTTGTGATTGTGCTTCATGGTTGATTATTTGTTAGGTATTCATCTCTTTTTACCATGAAATAATTTTTATCATTTAATTAGACAAATATTTCCTTTTCCATAGCTGAAAAAGTATCCGGCACTGTCAAATGGTTCAACGTCAAGAGTGGATATGGATTTATCAACAGGTAATGAACCGGTTACAGAAGTTATATAAAGCGGGCTACAAACCATCAGTTTTAACTGTACAGTTGAACTGTGAGGAAATTAAATTTAGATTGTTCAACTGCACAGTTCCCAGTTTGGCCTACACACATACGTTTTAACTGTACAGTTGAACTGACAATCCTACAGTTTGACTGTACAGTTAAAACTGATGGTTCGTAATCCGCTTTAGTTTAGTGTATCAATCCAACAATTTTCTTAATTTTAAAGTACCATGGATGTACCCTCTTTATTAAGTAATGTTCTAGATTCCTAATTTTTAAACTTGTGTACTACCTACATGTTAAAATAATCTAATTATTACTAGCTACATTACATGTTTTGTGTCAACTATTAATTCTGTAAAGCAATTTGGGATCAAAATAAACTATAAATTTATATTGCTCTTTTGCACTAGGAACGACACTAAGGAGGATGTGTTTGTACATCAAACTGCGATCGCCCGGAACAACCCACGCAAGGCTGTGCGCTCAGTCGGTGACGGTGAGGCAGTGGAGTTTGCCGTGGTTGCCGGGGAAAAAGGCCATGAAGCATCTGGAGTCACTGGTCCCGGCGGCGAGCCTGTAAAGGGCTCGCCCTATGCAGCTGACAAGCGCCGCGGCTTCCATCGCCAGTCAGTTTTATGCTAAGCTTAACTTATTTAAAATCCTGTACATTGCTCTGTCTGTAACTATACATGATCTATGAAACTTGAACAATGTCTGATTTGTGTGTACATGTGTGCAGGTATTACCCTCGTCAAGGCGGCGGACGTGGCGGTGAGGGCGCTCCACGCAGAGGCGGCCTGGGGCGCCGCGGACCCCCGCCCACCCAGGGGGGCGCCCAGGGGGACGAGGGACAGGAGGGAGGCAGTGCACCGCCTCAGCGTAGGTAAGATATACTCTGATGACTTTCTTATTATTTAGTTTTGTATTCGTTGTTGCTGTCATTAACCCTTTCTGTACAGTTACTTCCGTCGTAACTTCCGCGGCGGACGTCGTGGAGCAGGGCCAGGCCCCATGAACCGCGGCGGCGGAGGCTACCGCCGCATGCGCCCGCGCAACAACTACCAGGGGCAGCCTGGACAGGGGCCGCCGGGCGGAGCCGGGCAGGGCCCGCGCCAGAATGGCCAGGAGGGCGAGGCTCCCGCCGCGCCTTCCTCCCCGCAGCCTCAGGTGGTCTTGCCGGCCAAGCCCAAGACCACCAAGCCAGCGGGCACCACCATCGAGACTACCACCAATGAGAGCCAGGCCTAAACACCCGGCACCATGGTGTGGCACAACCCTATGTAGTGCATGTTAATTCTAGCTGTGCCACACTCCATCACAATTTACTGTTTGTCTGTTCAACCAGTGTTGTTTCAATGTTGTATCAGGCTCTGATAAATGGGATCTTCGTAATTATAACAGCAAATTTATCTTTCATTGATGTATGGTGGGGAGGTACAATAAAAAAGAACTGCAAGTATAATGGTTTAAGATGTGATATTTTATTATAAAAATTAATTTATTCTTTTCTTAACTTTTGAAATTTTGCATTTTTACACGACTGCCCAAAGAAAGGTGTGTATTATTTTCAGGGTTCATTTATTTATGTAATTTTTACTTGCAGTATTTTTTCTTTGTCTACATTAGAATCTAAATCTTATTTAAAAATCAAATCTTACAAGGCGACAAATTTGTGCAATTAAAGTTTGATTAAGAAAGGGATATGCAGGTCCAATGCCCCAATTACAATGTTTAATGTATTAAGAAAATTGTTTAATTAAGATTTTTTTGTGCTGCATGTTAAGAAAATTGTTTTTCTAAGATGAAATTAGTAGTACTGTACCCACTGGAAGATTAAAAACTTCTTTATACCTGTGTGAAACCTATTTTATTTCAATCAAACCAGAAACCTAACAGATTATTTGCAGTAGTTCCTGTGGTTGTTTTCCTTCGAATCAAGAGGAACTATTATGTTTTTTTGTCGCACAGTTCTTTCACAAGAGATGATGAAGGAAGAACTGCGTTTGTTTTTTCGTTTATGTTCCTTCGCTTCTGTTGCATTAGCACCATAGTTCTAGCCGCTAGTTCCCTAAATATCAGAATTGCAAAATACTAGTTGGCTGACTTACCTTATTTCTAAAATACCAAATTCGCAGAATACCAGTATCAATTTTGAATGGAACATGGTGTATTGAAAACGAGCTTTTTCGGCAATCCGATCTAGAGAAAAACACTGACAAGAATCTAGTACTTTGCAATTCTGATATTTAGGGAACGAGCGGTTCTAACTTTAAGGATTATTTGCGGTAGTTCCGTTTGAAGGAACAATAGTTTTTTTTTTTTTACTCCAGTACGTATTATTCAGAGTACTATTCAAAGGAACTAGATACCGCGAATAATCTAACTTTAAGCAGCAACTTATTTATTCGCAACCGTAAAAGTGATTTAATGGCGGGATATATTTATTTTTTTAGTTTGGCGCGCAAGTGCTTATTGAAATTGAAACCCGAGCAAGTGAATGATTGGTAGATCAGGGGCAGACTCGTGGTCACACCATTATAGAGTCTTATCCTTCCGCTTTTTTTCCGCAAAAGTAGGTAGGTTAGGTATATGTATGCCCGAAGGGCAAATAGCCTAGAAATAGGATCTCCGTCGAATTGCAATGGGTTACTACGAAATTCGCGAAGTTCGGATCGTGCGGTCCCTCTCACTCTCGTAATAAATACCATTAGCGTGAGCGGAACGGCATGAAACGAAGTTCGAATTTCGCGCTTCGTAGTATGGGGCCTGGCCCCGATAGATCGAATCCCGAGCGAGGCAAAGGAATCCTGGCCTTATACTACGAAGTGCAAAATTCGAACTTCGTATCGTGCCATTCCTCTCACGCTAATAGTATTTAATACAAGAGCGAGCAAGACGATGCGATACGAACTTCGAATTTCGGAGTAGCCCCCCTAGGCGTCGCAAGGGTTTCATTTCAATATTAGGTATTAAGTCCATGCAATGCACAGAGACTAAACTTGCTGTCGAGCGAAACTCAACTGAATTTTGCATCTCAAAATAGTACCTAGATTGAAGAAAGTAATTTGAACAGTTGGAAATCAGTTCTTATAATCCGCTGGATTGTTTGTACCGTGGGCGGGATTACTGCAAAATACGTCCATATTGTATTCCTTGTCTCTATATTTTAAGAAAGTTTGAACGGATCGAATTCAAGAGTTTGGGAGGATACACCTATTGTTAGACTATACAATATAAAAATAAGTAGTAATTTTAAGTCCCGTTTTGTAAATCAGTATGTCATGGATTTATGTTTATATGTTATTTTACTTATTATTCGTGCATATCCACAGACTTCAAATATATGTAGCAGACTTGTCATAGTGCCTACCTTTGTGAAAGTGTTACATATGGAAATATACTATACCAGGATTAACCTTTCACCGGTAAGTGTTTGTGTGATAGAGATGTGTGTGCTTTTGCCATTATTTGGACTCGTTATGTCAAGTCTGCTATTAGGTATATTTGAAGTCTGTGTACATTTCAGCAGTTTCCTAAAATTAAAATAAGTGGCTGAACATGAGAGAATGTCAATGTCAGAGATGATTTTGGCGGGAGTGGTAAAAAAAAAACAAAAGTTTCGTGTGAGGTCAAAATTATTTTCTTGCTGCTGTCAAACTGTTGGCGTTCTGCAGATTCAACCGCAAACCTCTCATCGTAACTGAAATTGGCCCAAGCCTTAAGGCCGCCATTAAGGGAAAATAATAATAATAAGATAAACAAATCGAGTCATTATGACATGGTTCTATAGTGGCCTAGGAATCAAATTGGTTGACTGTGCCTATCTCCGTCGTAATAGTAGGTAGGTTATATAGGTATGCACGCGAAAAGATACGTGATCATGCAACATTCCGTATTTGATACATTACGGGTCATATTGCATCGCGTATTATAAATAAGTAGGTACTAATTTAACTAATGGTCTAGTGAAGCTAGACAATTAGTTAAATAAATACCAAAGTGAGCATCCATCGAGCTTGATCTCGGTAAATAAATACGATACAATGAAATGTTTAATTTAGTTCTAAGTATTATTGTGTGCCCTTGCAGGGCGTCGTGGACTGACTTATACAACTATAACATCTTTTGAAGTGTACATGACTTTACAGTGAATAAATAAATAAATAAATAAGCCTTTTAGAATAGCGTGCTATAAATGATACAAAATTAAATGTCGACTCATCATGAAAGAGCCAAATTCACAAAAGGCCTACGCAGTGCATCTTTCACTGTCAACGCTATCGACTTTGTAAACGATGAGATGTTTACAGGCCTTATACTACGAAGTGCAAAATTCGAACTTCGTATCGTGCCATTCCCCTCACGCTAATAGTATTTAATACAAGAGCGAGCAAGACGATGCGATGCGAACTTCGATTTTCGGAGTAGCCCCCCAGTTTGATGGTTGCGGCCTGCTCAACCACTAAGGCCCTCCGTACATAATGCTAGGTTTACACGGAGCTTAGTAGCTAATTCTTGTTACTTGTCACTTACACTTGTCAGATGCTTGTACAATATGTTTAACTTACATATTACTGACAAGTGTAAGTGACAAGTACTAAGCATTAGCTACTATTTAAGCTCCGTGTAAACCTAGCATATCGCACCTTTAGAATTAAACCGACACTCAGTTCGAAATATTCTCATCTCAATAACAAACTTTGTACTAAAAGTAATCAGGTCTAGTTTTGAAATGACATTATTTTGAATTAAGTCAGTTTAATTCTGAAGGTGCGATATGGCTACGCAAATCTTCGATACCCGACGATTTTGGTCTCTAAGCGACTACCGCAAATTTAGAAATTTCCACTGCCAGATCTAATGAACCCGCATGTAAAAGCTAGTTAATACTTTATTATTACCTAATGAAATAAATTAAATGCACTCTCCCAAAGATTCATGATCTTTAAAGAGACACTGCCAGGTTAAGGTTCCAAAGGTTCCATTATATTTTGCTGTGTTATTAAGAAATAAAAACGAATGTAGGGCAAATTACGGTGTTCTTTCTATTAAGAGTATCTAACTATATTGAAAAGATAGGCTGCTCGAAACCTGAAATAAGTATTTTTCTTATTCAGGTGCCACTGATAAAGCTAAATCAACAAAATAGGGCTCGCAGACTGGTTGCTGTTCGATAACCTGGGGCCAAATAGACAGTAGCAGGGATTCATTTGCAGGGATGGAAAGTAATAATCGAAATACAATAATATGTTAGCTAAAAATAAAATTGTTAGGTGTAGGCCAGACCCGAGGGACGTGAATAGAACCGTCCGATGTTTATAAAGCGAATCCGCGATTTGCTCTCAAGAAACGCCCGCCGTGCTCGTATCAGTAAGTCGTGGTGTGTAAAGGCCCTTATAAATATCAATGGCAAGTGCAACGCAGCCACCACCGTCTCCAACTCAGAGCGATCCGCAAACGATATCAGTTCTGCCTCAACGAATGGCTGATGTGCGCGCGCGCACTTTCAAAACTTTGAAACATATTCGCGGTTTCTGAAAAAAATTGTGATACCCAAAGTGAGTTACCCTTATAAATAAGAAAATGTAACGAATAATCTAAGTTCGAATTAAACGTGTTAATTCAACATTAATATTTAAAAATAAACAAGAACTTTCATTTTTGCGTAATAAGTACCTACTAGATAGAGAACAAACCTAAAATATGTACCTATGTACTTTATTATATTTGTCTTTTTAGAAGAGGATTTAATTAATTTTCGGTAAGTTTAATTTCCGGGAAAATACTTAGAACACGTTATTAAGGCCTCTTATTACTTTCAAATGATGTGAACGCGTTCTGTGACCTCCACCTCCTTGTCCGGCACTCAGCAAGCGATTGCTCACTTAAGTCGTTGTATGTAAGTGTTATATCTTTGGATTGCGTGATCATTTTAAAGGCCATGAAATCAGACTTAAATAAAATATATTTTGGACAAACCCATTTACTTAAATTAAATATTTATTAGAAAACGCGGGTGTTATGTTAGGTGCTGCAATATTTAGTCTAGCCTCTTAATGGATGATGTGGGTGACCATCCCTAGCGTCTTCCGAATAGTTTACCACATCTAATTTGAATGGTTCAGATGTAACACAAATAAAAACCTATTTTGCCTGACTGCCTATTTTTATGTAGGTACCTATTGTTTACATAGAAATGTGGGTACAATAAAGAGTACTTAATTGTATTGTATGTAAATTCTGTGACAGCAGCATGTGAAGATTTTTCGTTGCACTAACCAGTTATATTTTTAATAATTAAATATGAAGTACATGTTTTTTGTGATATGTTTTTCTGACTGGGTCTCTCTTGGTCGCCACTCTGAATTTCTCTTGAATCTTCGCGGTCATTGAACGCACGGCTGTCGTTCTTCGGTGGGGTTCATGTTGGTTCTGCTAAAGAGAAAAAAAAGTCAAATTCATAATTATAACAATTAGGTATCAATAAAGAGGACCATAATGTTGATTTGTTATTGACTAGATAGCATACAATTCTCTATACAGTGTAAGCAATTAGGTAAGCGTAAGTGTAAGTAATTAGGCACAGTATGTAAAATTTGAATTTCTCTTATACCTATTCGTTTTCTACTCTCCTCATCGTGTCCTAGAATATTATTATTTAGTCTAACTAAACTGATCGACGGCGGAAAAAGTCAAAAATATATTTATCAGATGATCAGAAGATACAAGATAAATTCTAGACTGTGGAAATTTACGACCGCTTTACTTTTGTAAGTTGTTATTTTATATCTAGATTACAGCACAGACACCTGTCAACTCCCATTTTTCGGGTGAATTTCCTAAGATGTTTCAAAAAGAAACACTTATATTGAATGGATGTTATTTTGCTATTCTTTTTGTATACAGTATTAGCAGGTCACAAGGTTAGCGCGAAAGTACTTACTTGAATAGGGAATTATACGAGTCTTTTGAGAATGGGACGGTGTTTCCATGACTTTGTAATTATTTTTTAGCTAAACTAATATCTTGTAAAATGCCACTGCTTAATTTTGGGAATAATGCAATACACCTAATAATACAATATTAATCACAAAAATTAACTTTAAATTTTTAGTTTTTTTTTTGTAATAATTATGTTTGTGCAAAAATGTTATATTTGGTGGCCTGGCCATAAGGCACATTATGACTTCAATGGCTCAAACCTTGAAACCTCTCGAATGCGCAACGAAAGTAGGAAAAGTTCAACAGCGATTATACTTCGCAGTGTGTATCGTTACGATACGCATTATGTTCTCGTAATATCAACAAACTGATTTTTAATTTAATTACCGCAGTAAATTTCACTGATTTCATTTACAACACTTTGAACTAATATTTAAGAATAAAGTCAGATTCTGGTTAAATCAATTCTTCGTCAAAGAGTAGGTACAATATCTACAAAGATTTTTAGGTAGAAATACTTATTGATTTATTTAGGATGTTTCATACAAAACGAGGCACAAGAATCAGAAATACTGTGAGATTTGTTGAAAAAAAATCAAGTGCCAATGCAATGGAATGCTAATCATGAAGCGAGATTCAATCGTCCAAAACAAATAATTTGACAAACATCAGTCTTAGCTCATTTTAATGGTAAAAAGTAAAAACCTATTAAGTAAATATTGTCTTGTCAGTAGACTCAAGCCAGTCTTAAAGTCGTCCAATTTGCTACACTTCAAAAACGATGACGTTGCATCAACAGCGCATGGTTCAAATTGAAAAGGAATTATATTATGCCAATAGTCTTTGGCTGTCTTCGATTCCATCAATACATCGGCCATATTCAAAACAGCAAACTTTTGCATGGGCGGGCCTTTAAATGGCTCATGAATACCTAACAATAGGAATATATTTTTTTGTACCTTTATACTTTGTTCCTTGTTCTCCAATCCAATTACCGTGGCCTGTGTTACCTTGGTCTATAAGCTCACTTCTCGTTTTAATCAGGAATGGATTACGTCTGTGCCACTTATAATCCTGGTTCACGAATTACTGCTTGTTGAATCACAACGCAGTATAGCTCACCATAACTATCCTTTTAAAATATTTCATTAATTATCCTGGGACACTGGCGTCCGGAACAAAGGTATAATTACCATCAACATTCCTTTTTATGAGCCCCTTACTGAAGTAGATTTAAGTATGTATACTTACGTAAATTTCTAACTGCCGTAGCTTTGTTTCTTAAATTTACTATTTACCGTTCTCTTAATTATTAATGAATTACTTTATTTAAAATATAAGCGGCCTCCGTGTATTGCAATATTCTAGTACTTTTAATCACTTTAGCTTTTGATATTTTTGAGAAAACGTTTCGTGTTCTAAGTACCATGGTACTAATTTAATTACCATAGACATTCTAAACATTGTATTCATTTTATTTCATCCCAGCCTATATACGTCCCACTGCAGGGCACAGGCCTCCTCTCAGATTGAGAGGGCTTGGGCCGTAGTTCCCACGCGGGCCCAGTGCGAATTGGAAACTTCACACACACATTATTGTGTTATGAAAACATTAAAATTACTGTACTACTGACAATATCGCTTTGAAAGAATATGATTATACTAACATACCTTAATGCCAGTTAGATTACTTCATTCTATAATCAAACTAAATAATAATAGGTATTTTAGAAGAATGGAAAAACCAAAAAAGACAATATAATCTGAGTTTTGTTTCTTTTTTTTAATTGAGATTTGATGTTTTGTGGCAATTATTAAAAGCGATTCTTAATAGTCACCAGAGAGAAGTAATTGTAATCACAGTTTCCAATAAAACTTATCTATACTTAATATTATAAAGCTGAAGAGTTTGTTTGTTTGTTTGAACGCGCCAATCTCAGGAACTACTGCTCCGATTTGAAAAATTCTTTCAATGTTAGATAGCCCATTTATCGAGGATGGCTATAGGCTATGTATCATCACGCTAACACCAATAGGAGCGGAGCGGAGCGGAAGAATGTTTCGAAATCGGGGGTTTTTGAAGTAAAACATCTATTCTGTAGAGCAGCGGTTCTCAATCTTTTTTGGTGACGGAACCCTTTTGGAAAGCGAAATACTTGACGGAACCCTACAATAAAACAATAGTGATATCGATTCACGTGATACGCCGCGCGTCAGAACGGTCAGAGAGATGTTCAGAGAGGTGTTTTGAATTTTTTTTTCAATTCCTGCGGAACCCATACAGGGGTATCGCGGAACCCTAGGGTTCCGCGGAACACACTTTGAGTATGGCTGCTGTAGAGGCAGCTATCTCAGGACTACTGCTTCGATTTGAAAAATTCTTTCAGTGTTAGATAGCCCATTTATCGAGGAAGGCTATAGGCTATATATCATCACGCTACACACGGGGGTGAGGGTGCGGGGGAGGGGGTGCGGGGCCTTCAAAGGGGGGTGAAAATTTTATCGATTTTGCCGTAGGATGCACCGTTTTCAAGATATTTGACAAAAACACCAGGGGGGTGAGGGGGGTGCGGGGGCTTCAAAGGGGGGATGAAAATTACATCGATTTTGCCGTAGGATGCACTGTTTTCAAGATACTTGACAAAACACCGGGGGGTGGGGTTGTTGAGGGAGGGGGGGGATTGAGGGGGAAGAGGTGCGGGGGAGGGGGTGTGGGGGTATTAAAGGGGAGATGAAAATTTCATTGATTTTGCCGTAGGATGCACCGTTTTCAAGATATTTGACAAAAACACCGGTGGGTTGGGGTGGGGGGGCTTTGGGGGGGCGAGGGTGCGGGGGGAGAGGGTGTGGGGTTACAAAGGGGCATGAAAATTTCATTGATTTTGCCGTAGGATGCACCGTTTTCAAGATATTTGACAAAAACACCGGGGGGGCGTGGGGGTTGAGGGGGAGGAGGTGCGGGGGTTTTTGAAGTAAAACTTCTATAGGCACGCTTGACTTGGGACGAACGCGGGTGTGCGGGGGGGTGCTGTGTGGGGGGGGGGGGGGTGCGGGGGGTGCGGGGGGTGCGGAGCGGTGCGGAGGGGTGGAGGGTGCGGGTTCTTGGGGTGTGGGGGGTGCGGGGTTGCTGTGCGGGGGGCGGGTAATTTTTTTTTATCGAGGTTCTAAGGAGAGCCATAATTTGATGAAAAAGCGAATTGGATAAAAAAAAATAAGCTGCCCAAATTAATAATTCCACGCGGACGGAGTCGCGGGCAAAAGCTAGTGTCTTCATAACTCGAAAACTATATTGCATTTTCTAATGCCGTTTGGACATATAAATAACTTAGATTGTCCCTGTTCATATTTTTATGTTACTGGGTAGGTACAACAAGTGAGAAAAAAGATTGCTACGGTAATTAGGTTAAGATCTTAGACTAAGGATATGGCTAGACCAGTTCTATTTAAGACGAACAAAAAACCGTCATGTGTCTCTTTCTAGCACATGCAAAATCTCACTGTGAAAAAAAGAGTGAAGCATAGACATACACCGCCATCTTAAACGTCAGTGTGTCAAATTCTGAGTCGTCGTGGTAGCCAGCTGGATACCAAACGTTGTTATCAGTTTTCCCTTGTTTTTATGTGTTTTATGCCATTTTGAAGAGTGAAATTTAGTTAATTTCATATCACTATAACCATGGATTGTGTGGCTATCGGTTGCAAGAGTAGAATGGGTGTATTAACAGAAAGTGACCAAAGAATATCTTTCCATCGGTAAGTTATCGACTATCATTATGAACTTATTGCGCAATGTTTAGATTATATGATCTGTTCTCAATAAATAAATTGCCGTTCTAAATATTGTGAAGTCATAAAGATCACGTCAGGCCAAAGATTTATTAAAATAATGAACAATAAAACATCTGTTTAGGCCGTTATGACAGTTCATGTACGTAAAATTTGATAATAGGGATGTGGTTAAATAAATCGATATTGTATGTCATCATCATTGTATTTCAGGTTCAGCTTTTGTCACTTTTATTTAAAATTAATATATATTTTAGTTAAACTTTTTATAGGCTCTGAGAAGCACTACAAGAAAAACTAATTAAGTTGTATTATGACTAATATAATGCTAATTGTTGATGTGTATTGTTCTCAGGTTACCTAAAGATCCTGATTTATGAAAGTTTGGCAGAAAAATAATCAAAAATGTATTCTGAATTTTTGAGAAATAAAAAAATGGTTTTATTTAGTGGTCAATAAATAATAAAACTACGTAAAATAAAATCATAATTATTATTTCATAATTGTCGTTTTACTTTTCCCCTTATTTCCATTATACTACTCGTACATAAATATACAAATAAATATAAATAACTAGCTGTTGCCCGCGACTCCGTCTGCGGACAATAGGGGTATAAAAAATAGCCTACGACCTATTCTCAGACCTGCCGAAAATAGAGCAAAAGTTTCATAAAGATCGGTCAAGCCGTTTCGGAGGAGTTCGATAACAAACACCGTGACACGAGATTTTTATATATTAGATTGAAGATTGATACGCTTTATCGGGACCTAAGTATGGTCTCGTTAAAAAAATTGTACGTTGCACGTATTATTTGGGTCATTTTAGGCGATCGGCAGATGGCTGGCGGTAAGGCTCGGGGAGGTTAATTTGCGTTTTGTTTTTGTTAATAATTCTGTATCGTTTTTCGAGTTTGTCGTTATTAGATTTGACTAGTCCACACCGCCCCGCCACCAGCCAAGAGCGCCTCAGTATGCTTATTTTTAAACTCGCAGACTCTTATTTTACAACTTAACTACTACTACTCATTCCAATATCAAACTGCTTTTCGTAATTTTAGAACTAAAGGAAAAGAGTATAAAAAGAATCATTAAAATGCTGAATAGTATGCTTGTGAGTAATTTTTCGAATCCAATTGGGTCCTTCAAATTATGACACGATAATTATTTTTGACAGCTAAAGTTTATCGATATAAAAGTAGCACATCTCTAGGATATATATATATATCGATTTATAAATACACTATAGTAAACTGGCTTCATTGAATTGAAAGCCAATACAGACAAACGTATATCTGTCTCTATTTGCAGATGATGTTTTCTTTTAGAACGAGAGAGAATACCGATGGTTATATTTCGTCTTAAATATGACGTGTCTAGCCATATCCTTAGTCTAAGGTTAAGATCACCAAATTATGAGAATGGCCGATATTATGGTCAAGTGGTAAGTGTTGGAACAGATCATTGATCTCTAATAACACTATTTAAAAAACCATTGGCAGAAGTACCTACAAGATTACAACGACTTATGTTAAAAATACAAGTCTATGATTTAACAGTAGAATACAAACCAGTACCTACGTATACTACGAAATTCGCTTTTTGAACTTCGTATCGTGCCGTTCCGTTCACATTAATAGAATGAAACAGAAGAGTGAAAGGGACGGTATGATACAGTAAAATTACATAAAGTTTACCACTGACAGATGGTTTGCCTTCATTTCATATTCAACATTAACGACCTACAAATAAAGCCAATTTTAGAATACTGTTACCCACGTTTGCAGATTTTGTAATAGCTACTTTATTTGTATTGTATTAAAGTAGGAAATTAAATGAAGGCAAGCCTTCTGTCAGTGGTAAACTAAATGTAAACGTATTGTACGAACTTCGAGTTTCGAATTTCGTAGTAGCCCCCCAGACTCTAAAATGTACCGCTACCAGAGAGTAGTGAGGATGAAATGGATGAAAATTTAACTAATTAAGTATTCAATTTATTTACCTAATGAAAAATATTTTTTCTCAAACATGCTATGAAATATTGACGTTATGTTCCTTATAATACGCCACGAAGTGTCACAATGCAGGCGCGGCGTGGTGTGCGGCTAGACGAGAGGTCAATAATGGATTTTCATACAACATTGCTGGCCTTGGCCAACAAAGTGATCGTCTATTGTTTCATACCATGACGTTTATAGGTCTATGGCATCATAGCATTGAGCCATTAAAAAAAACTATAAGCAATATTTGCGTTTTGGTTCATTAAGACATTCTGCCACTAAGTACGCTTATTTAAGGTAAGGTAAGATGATGATGATGATGGTGATGATGATGATGGTCATGTTGATGGTGGTGATGGTGTTGATGATGGCGTTGATGATGATGGTGGTGGTGGTGATGAGTGATGATGATGATGGTGACGATGATGGTGATGATGAGATGATGATGATGATGTTGATGATAATGGTGATGGTGATGATGAGATGATGTTGATGATGATGATGATGGTAATGATGTTGATGATGATAGTGATGATGATGATGATAATGGTGATGTTGATGATGTTGATGATGATGATGATGGTGATGATGGTGGTGATGGTGGTGGTGATGATGACGACGACGATGACGATGATGATGGTGATGGTGATGATGATGATGATGATGCATGTTTGAGAAAATCTCTATACAAGCCTTGGCCACGAACAGGGATTGCCGGCCTCGTATCTCTAAATGGCCTCGTTAACACTCGGCCATCAACTACTGGGCCGGCAATCCCCTATTTCGCAGCCGCTGCAGTAATGTACTGTTTCACGACACTGCTCGAAAATGTGGCCATAGATAACCTAAATCCAGTACTCAAAACTGCCTATATATGTACATACGTCGTTTTTTTCCTCGCATTCAAAGTGAAAAGTAGAGTGTTTAACGCGGGACTAAACTACCATAATGACAACTCGAATTATAGCCTCCCTCGCTATCGCTCGGGTGGCTAAATATCTCGTGTCATTATGGCTTGTTTTAGTCCCTTGTTGAACAATCTACTATTAGTCTCTGCATATCGGGACTCTTTTTTGATCTCTAGGGATTAGAGTATTTTTTTTTAAATTTACGTTGGAAACCCTGAAACCCCTAAACTGCCAATCACGGTGTTTGTGGATGGAGGATTATTGCCATTTTCAGTGACTGGGCATAGACAATTTTAAAGCTTTCCACAGACCGCAGCGCGCTGCGGACGCTCCGAAGCGCTCCGTAACGCTCCGTAGCGCCCGCTCCGTAGCGCTCCGTAGCGCCCTGCGCTTCGGTCTGTGGAAGCCTTTAGTGCGTGGAAATACCTAACCTCAAAATGACAACTGTATAAAAATATTTAAAAAAATAATAATTTCGTGAAACACCATGAATAATTACGAATATTAATCTATTTAATTATATTAAAGATGAATTCATTTTATTATGCGTACTTAGTCCAATTAGCTATGAAATAATTTTCAAGTTTGAATCTGTTGGCTAAATATGCAAACATTTAAAGCGTCACTAAATAAAAAAAAACCGCGAATCAAATTTAAATTGCTATTTGAATTCTGAACTGACGTCCATTGCTCGTATTGAGCGTACGATTTATAAAAGTAATATTGTAGATTAGTATACCTAAAACATCGTTTTTTTCCTCGCATTCAAAGTGAAAAGTAGAGTGTTTAACTCGCTCTGCTCGGGTGGCTAAATATCTTGTGTCATTATGGCTTGTTTTAGTCCCTTGTTGAACAAACTACTATTATACTTGAAATCATTTTTGATATAAAGCACACAAAAATATATAACGCAAATCTTTTCGAACTAAGTAGTAGTAGATGCTGGATGTTTCGCTAATTAATTAGGTAAGGCACGAGACCAGAGAATACTTTTATAATTAGTTGCATAATTGTATCAGTGTACACGATGATTTTTAATCGGTTGAAAAATATTGATCTCTAGTCAAATAATAAACGAGGTCAAAAAGCAATGAATTTTTTTCAAAATTTTTATGCCAATAGTTTAGCTTTTCGAGGGGGGGGGGGGCGCAAATTGCACTTTAAAGTTTCGCAAATAAAAAATCACCCCTACTTTAAGTCTATGGGAGGTACCCTAAAAAATTTTTTTTTCCTAAATTTTTAATTTTTTCACTTTGTCCGGATAATTGCTACACATGTCCATGCAAAATTACAGCTTTCTAGCCCTAATTTTTCTGAGCTAAGCCGCGGACGGACGGATGGACAGACAGACATGGCGAAACTATACGGGTTCCGTTTTTGCCATTGTGGCTCCGGAACCCTAAAAATGATTTTCTAAATAATAACTATTAATAAATATACATTTTGTTTCATTTAACTGCGACTTAAACGTGATTGCCACCGAAATTTCCATCATAATTCATGTTCAAACCGTAAACTCACAAATACTCCACTAGATGTCGCTTATACCTGATATAAAGAGGGTAACGACTGTCGACCTTGATAGATTTAATTCGCTTATTCAAGTTTACTTTGTTGCTCACTAGATGTCGCTGTACCGACGGCAAACATGTTAACATTTGGTTGGATGAAGTGTTCATAACCTTCCTGTTTTTTATTATTAAATTGAGTTTGGCAAAGCAACAGTGTTTGATTAGTACAAAAGTGGTCCTAACGAGCGGATAGTAATCAGTGGTAAACAGTAAGTGAGTGACAATAAACAATTAGTGTTGTGTATATGTGCGGTAAAAGTAAGTGACAGGACTAAAAACTGTAAGTACCCTCAACTATAATAAAAGTGAAGTGTCAGTGTCAAAGACTTGTAAAATTTCAAGATTTGTTTCTATGGACTTGGAAAAAATTGAAATGATTTAGAGACTTGTAAATTTAACAGTGATTTGAGGACTTGTAAATTTTCGATATTTCTTTCTATAGACTTAGAATAATTTGAAGTGATTTAGAGACTTGCAAATTTTACAGTGATTTAAGGACTTGTAAATTTTCAATATTTCTTTCTATGGACTTAGAATAAATTGAAGTGATTGAGAGACTTGCAAATTTTAAATATTGAGTGATTTCAGGACTTGTAAAATTTTAATACTTTTTTCTATGGACTTAGAATAAATTGAGTGCATCGGAGACTTGTGAAATTTTAGGATTCCTTCCGATGGACTTAAAAATAATTTTGAGTGATTTTTAAGGACGTTTAGACTGCCTTCTTGTGTTTATGGACTTAGAATTATTTGCAGTGGTTCATTAACTACGTTATTTCGAAATTTGTTGACACTATCCTGATCTTTGGTGAAGAAAAAAGAAACAAAACAAGATGACAGAACAATTGTTGGGCTTTATTGCGGAACAAGAGCAAGCAATAGGGATCATCCAGAAAGCACAAATTAACTTCAAGAAAACCCCGAAAGCTAGATTAACCAGGGGATATGTTAAAGCTAGAAGAGAAACCCTAGATGAATATTGGAGTCGTTTTGTAGCAACAAACAGAAACTTGATAAAAATAGTTACAAAAGATCAGATGGAGACCCTTAAGTATTTCAAGGAGGATCAGTACTCAGCCTATGAAGAACTTTACATTACACTGAAAGCGGAAATGACAGATTTGTTGGAGGGTACTTCACAGAATCCGATAGATGCAACAGGAATTAAGGCGCCTACTCAATGTGAAGAAATAAAACTACCAAAAATACACATACCACAATTTACGGGCAATTATCAAGATTGGGCGTCTTTCAACGATCTGTTCGTCTCACTTATTCATAATAAACAAAATTTAGGAAATGTTCAGAAAATGCACTACTTGAAGAGCTGTTTAACGGGAGAGCCGGAACAACTATTAAAGCATTTACCAGTGACGGACAGCAACTATGAACTAGCATGGAATACTTTACAAGGAAGATATAACAACAAGAGAATAATAGTGAATTCGATACTAAGCAGATTAATAAATCAGAAGAAAATAAACAATGGAACCGCAAAATCAATTCGTGACATTCTGGATACTACGAAAGAATGTCTAAACAAGCTTAAGGTTCAAGACATTGATACCTCTTCGTGGGATGCAATTGTAATATATTTAACAGTATCTAAACTTGACATAGAAACACATAAAGAATGGGAGGAAGAAGTCAGTTCCCTAAAAATTAGTGACTTACCCACCATATCAAAGCTTGAAAAGTTTCTAGAGAAACGATTCCGAGTATTGGAGATGATGCAACCCATAGCAAGCACGAGTACAAATGCAAACAGAAATTTAAACAATGAGCCTCATCATGCGGTTAAATCACGATCATTTGTTGTGGGCACAGATATCAAGTGCGCATTTTGCAAACAAAGTCATCCGTTGTTTCAGTGCAAAGAGTTTCAGCAGTTAACGCTAGAGAAGAAGACAGAGTTTATTCAAAATCAGAGATTATGTTTTAACTGCTTATTGCCCGGTCATCCAGTAAAATTTTGCAAAAATAAGTCATCGTGTCATCTCTGTGGGAAGAGACATCATTCATTGTTGCACAGAAGTTATTCATCCAGCCATACTCAAGAGAGAGAGGACAAACAAGAGTCATTACATAAGCCTAGAGAAAAAGAAATTATCAACCATTTAGCGACGGGAAATATAACCGCATTGCTATCAACTGCACAAATAAACGTCATTAACGAACGAGGCGAACATTTTGTGTTGAGAGCTTTATTAGACCCGGGCTCACAAGAGTCATTTATCTCGGAATCAGCAGCTCAAACTATGGGATTAAAGAGAATTCACGTAAACGGACACGTATCAGGTCTCAGTCAAATGAGAACACCCATTAGATTTGCCGCAGACGTTGAAATTTCGTCACGAATGAATCCTGAGATAAGGATGAAAATTGTAACTTATATAGTAAAAAGAGTAACGAGTATCATGCCGTCCGAGACCCTTAACATAGAGAATTGGGGACACTTACAGGAATTACAACTAGCAGATCCAACTTACTATGAACCTGGCCCCATCGATATACTCTTAGGCGTAGAAGTCTATAACGAAGTTATACAACCCGGTCTAATCAAGGGCGTTTCGGGTTCTCCAATAGCCTTACAAACACACCTGGGGTGGATACTATCCGGGAAAATCACTGTGAGTGAAAGAACAGAGAAATTACAACGGTTCGTCAGTATGCACCTAAATATGGAGTTAAACAGCATGCTAAGAAAATTCTGGGAGTTAGAGACAGTAGAGGAAGAGACAGACAAACTCACAGAAGAAGAGAAACGAGCCGAGGAGTTGTATGAGAAAACGACCACGAGAGATAAAAACGGACGTTATATAGTAGGATTATCCCTAAGAAACGATCCACCAGTTTTACCACAAAACAGCAGAGAAATAGCCCTCAATACTTGGAAATCAACAGAGAATAGATTAAGAAGAAAACCTGAGCTAATGAAAGAGTACAACAGAGTCTTAGAAGAATATGTAACACTAAACCATATGGAGAAAATAGAGATAAAAGACGATCTAAATACAGACAACGATAAGAGCGCGTACCTTACACATCTTGCAGTTATCAAAGAGGAAAGAGAGACCTCTAAGTTAAGAGTTGTTTTCAACGCTTCGTGTAAAGGAACGAATGGAGTATCCCTAAACGATGAACTGTTGATAGGGCCTCCAATCCTGGAAGACCTGAGAACCGTAATTTTGAGGTGGAGAATTCACAAAATAGCTTTTATCGCAGACGTCGAAAAGATGTATCGACAAATCCGGGTCAAAAAAGAACACACTGACTATCAAAGAATAATATGGCGCTCTAACCCTAATGGACCAATTGAAGAATACAGATTACTAACTGTAACTTTTGGAACGTCATGTGCTCCATATCTCGCAATAAAGACCTTGAGACAAACGGCTATAGACGAGGGGTATCCCTACCCAGCAGCAAAAAAAGCTATATTGAGAGATTTTTACATGGACGATTTACTAACTGGAAGCAACACAGAAATAGAAGCTATAGAAATGAAGGAACAAATAACTAAGATCCTAGACTTAGGCGGATTTAAACTTCAAAAGTGGTGTTCAAATAGCAAAAGATTCATGAAACAAGTGACCGCAGACCAACAAGTGAAAGGAAGGCATACGATTGATATACCAAAGAAAGAGAAAGTCAAAACCTTGGGAGTGACTTGGTCGGTCCAGGATGACCGTCTATCAATACCAAAGCAAAGAATGATTATTGATGAAAAACCAATGACAAAAAGAAGTGTACTTTCAGAGATAGCGTCGTTGTTCGACCCTATGGGGTGGATAGCACCCTGCATTGTATTAGCAAAAATATTCATGCAAAAATTATGGTGTAGTGGCGTAGCCTGGGACGAGAACTTATCTGAAGAGCTACAAAGAGAATGGTTACAATACAAAACAGAATTACCAACACTACAAGACATAAGCATCAACCGTTGGATTTATACACAGCAAAACAAGTCCACTTTGGAATTACATGGGTTCGCAGACGCATCGGCATCAGCCTATGCAGCAGTAATATATTCGAGAGTAATATCAGAAGATGGCGAAATTAGAGTATCACTGCTAACAGCAAAGACTAAAGTAGCCCCAATCAAATCTGTGTCCCTACCTCGTCTAGAGTTATGCGCAGCTACTTTGTTGAGCAAACACCTGAAACAAGTAGCTGACATACTCCAAGTAAAACCTGAAAACACATATGCTTGGACAGACAGTCAAGTCACACTGGCGTGGATACACGGCGATCCTTTAAGGTGGAAACCATTCGTGAAAAACAGAGTTATAGAAATAATAAAGAAGTTCGATTCCAGCCACTGGTTTTACATCAACACCAAAAACAATCCAGCTGACCCAGCCTCACGAGGAGTGATGCCTAAGAAATTGGACACTCTGGATATCTGGTGGCAGGGTCCGGACATCCTGAAAGAAAAGAGAGTTAAATTAGAAAAGGGAAAACCATTATCCACATCACTAGAGAAAAGAAAAGAAATAATATCAGCCGTAGTAACCCAAGATAACGAAAATGAAGAAAAAGTAACCTTGATGCAAAAATTTTCCTCCTTGGAAAGACTAGTTCGTGTCGTGGCATACTGTAGAAGATGGCTAACGATTCTAAATAAAGAACACAGAAAATTATTACCTACTTACCTTACTTACGAAGAGCGAAGCGTAGCACTCACAATCTGCATCAAAATATCGCAAGAATTAGAATTCCCTGAAGAAGTTAAAGACTTGCGAAGCGGGCAACCACTGAAAACAAGAAGCAGACTTTTACCACTTTCCGCCTTTCTCGACAAAGAGGGCGTGATAAGAGTAGGTGGTCGATTGAAACATGCCAATATGGAGTTTGTGCGAAAACATCCCATTATTATCTCTCGAGATAACGTGCTATTGATGCCTTTGCTACGTGAAGCACACGCAAAAACGTTGCATGGTCCGCCTCAGCTAATGGTTACATATCTACGAGGAAAATATTGGCTTATAAAAGCAGCAAACAGTGTGAAACGCTTCGTTAGATCGTGCGTAATTTGTATACGACAAAACGCGAAGAACAGTGAGCAGAAGATGGGAGATCTACCTACGAGCAGAGTTAAACCTTCTAGACCATTTTTAATAAGTGGTGTTGACTTCGCGGGTCCCATCAATGTCAGAATGAGCAAAGGACGAGGAGCAAAGTCCAACAAGTCTTACATCTGTTTGTTCATTTGCATGTGCACAAAGGCGGTACATATAGAGCTAGTCAGTGATATGACCACGCAAACATTCTTGGCAGCATTCAAGAGATTTGTATCAAGAAGAGGTCACGTGTCAGAAATATGGAGTGACCATGGTACCACGTTTGTAAGCGCCAGTAAAGAGTTAATAGAGATGTGGAAACAAGGCAAATCTAGTATCCCAGATGAGTTCGCATCACTATTGGATAAAGAAGGTACTAAATGGAAATTCATACCCCCAGGAGCACCAAATTTCGGGGGATTATGGGAAGCCGCAGTAAAATCTACAAAATACCATTTAAAACGAGTCATAGGAGAGTCGACGCTTACATTTGAAGAACTAAGCACTGTGCTTAGTCAGATAGAAGCCTGTCTGAATTCACGGCCACTTTGCCCAATAAGCGACCACAAAGAAGATTTAGAGTCATTGACACCTGGTCATCTATTGATTGGAGAACCGTTGATAACATTACCATCCACAGACTTGGAAAATGTAAGAATAAATCCCTTAGAACGATGGCAACTAACGACAAGAATAGTACAAAATTTTTGGAAAAGATGGCAGACAGAGTACCTCAGCCGACTACAAGAAAGATGTAAATGGAGGCATTCTAAGCCAGATCTTGAAATAGGAGACTTAGTCATAATAAAGGACCAGAGATTACCTCCAGGACAGTGGCCATTGGGTCGCATATTAAAGAAATATCCTGGACAAGACGACCTTACCCGAACCTACGATGTACGCACAGCTTCAGGAGTTTTGCGACGATCAATCTCAAAATTATGTCCTTTATTGAATGTGTCGACTGAGTTGACTCAAAACTGTAATAAAATTGAAGAATGATGCACAGAGATTAAACTTAAGATACAGTCCACTAAAGAACTAAAACTAATGAAGACCATAAAAAACTTCAAATCTAGTAGTTAAAGTTCACACATTAATATTTTTTTTAATCAAGAGTAACAAATGACCTTCTGTCATTCTAGGCGGGAGAATGTTCAAACCGTAAACTCACAAATACTCCACTAGATGTCGCTTATACCTGATATAAAGAGGGTAACGACTGTCGACCTTGATAGATTTAATTCGCTTATTCAAGTTTACTTTGTTGCTCACTAGATGTCGCTGTACCGACGGCAAACATGTTAACATTTGGTTGGATGAAGTGTTCATAACCTTCCTGTTTTTTATTATTAAATTGAGTTTGGCAAAGCAACAGTGTTTGATTAGTATTAACATATTTTTTTATATGTTTCCCTTAAGCTAGATACCAATTAACATTATCCTGATTAATTTCACAAATAAATAAAAAATCATGCAAAGAAGGGTTAAACGTAATCACTTTTAGTAGGTACTTATTAGACATTTTCGAAAAAAAGTCTAATATTGCTTAACTAAGCGACATGGGTTTTCTTTCTATTTTTTTCTACAACTTTTGTAATTTGGCATCTCGCCCGATATCAGGTCATTGTTGAGTTTTGGGATATCTGCGTAGTAAATGTATACTGGACCGAAATATTATGTCCGTCCTTAGAGTGGTCCAGTTCTTCCATTTCAGTCGCAGCTGTAGGTAGTTTAGAATCAGAATTATTGGACGATGGTGAACTCGATGATACCTGAAAGTTTAAATGCCCATATTCATATTCGTCTTGTTTATAAAAAATCAATTTTAACGAACATTTTGTAAATTACAGTCACATTTGATTGTGGAACCTGATAAATTAAATGCTAAACTAAAATGCTGAGTAATACTTTGATACCAGACTGAGAGCACTCCACCCACATTGTCTTAGATTGTTCTACGAAGCGATAAGCCCAAGCCACAACAAAAAGCAATACTTATTATTTTCCTTGGCATTAATGTTTTTATTGCCCTGAAACGGCCAATACTAGCTTACTTCTACTGAGTAAAACAAGTTTATTTTTTATTGTGACATTGCTTCTCTATAAAACGATAAATAACTGAGACGACAGAAGGTAAAACCGCACCGGTACAAGTGAAGCTCGTCGGACGTTTTCAATGTCAATGGGGCCTTCGTCCGGACTTTTGAATACAGAGTCCACACACAGACGATTGTCCTCGTTTGCGTTGAAGACGAAGAAGGAGTTGGCCAAGGGCGGAAGGTACCGCATGAGGAGATGGCCGCAAGCTAGCGCGGCACACAGCAAACCCGCAGTCACGGCGAACACCGGCGCGAACCCTAAGCGCTCCACCGGCAAACCGCAGTCAGCCTTGCGTTCGTCAAACCTATATCAACGTGTTTAATCAGTAATCACTCATGGCTTCGCACAGACTCTATCACATAAAGTTGCTTTTTTTGGGACTCAGTAGGTCTGTACTTAATTTATTCACGGTCTTGGCTTTAACTTTGAAGGTTTTAAGAGAGACGTTTTTGTTTTGGTTAAAATTTCTGCCGGTTGTGGATGTGAGATTGAAAAACCATGGCTAATTTACTTAAGTAGATGGTGCTAGAATTATCGTGAAAGTTTCGGTGCAATGCGGGGTCATGAGGCTATGAATTTATAAATGATCGATCATCTACAACAATGTACCGCATCTTGTAGCAGGATTATTTCTCACACTGTTTAAGTGAAGCTAATGGGTCTGTTTTCTTTCGCAATAGGGCAAGCCAACCAGTCGCCAACACCAACTAAATGTCTATAGCTAGGTGCCTAATAGATGACCGCGATAGCGAAAACGTAAATATTTATATACCTAGTAGTATGATCGACGTGATCGGAATGAAATAAGATTTAAAATGTTAATACAATTATAGGATATAGTGCCACAATGCGAAGCGGGTGGTGGGGGTACAGAAAACGATCGCAGCGCACAACATGGCAAAAATTGGAAGTAAATTCGGAGGAAATGTTGTCAACGCTACGCGGCGCCACCGTCGTGCACGTAGCCACCTTTAAAAGTGCCATGGTATGGTTGTGGTTTCATCCAGTTTTACCACAAGAAGTTTTAAATAAGTTTGAGGTACTGTCAATAGGTACTTATATGTATACAATAAAATAATATAGCCTAGGATCCGCTTATACAACGACCTTCACCGAGCTGGTTAATGGATGAAAAGTTTATATGAAATTAAATATGTTGATAAATATATTGCAAGTGGGTTGACTAAAAAATTTCAGTCCAGAATATGATTTTTTTTTAAAGTTTTACCGTTTCGGTTAATAGACAAATGACGTACCAATCAAAAGTATGAAGCCTATATAGAATATGCAAACGTTAGGTTGACTAACCAGACCAGTGCTTATCTTATCTATTAACTAAGTAACTATTACTACTATTAAACGAAACGTTGAACGGTAAAAAAAAAATTTACTGGACTGAAATTTTTTAGTCAACGCACTTGCAAAATATTTATCAACATATTTAATTTTATATAAAATACTTTTCATCCATTAGCCAGCTCGGTGAAGGTCGTTGTATAAGCGGATCCTAGGCTAATAAGAAATTAAGTATTTTCAAGAAATAACCCTTACAAAATATAATTTATCTTTTAATTATAATGGATACTAGATGTAGCCGTGAATACCTTCAATGAGCTTCCGATGTTTCGACGCATTTGCATGCACCATGATCACCAGGTAGATAAAGACGATCCCACTTGTCCCCACCCGTCTATGCAACTTCGTCGAAATATAGGGAGCTTTTTCAATTTATTCATTAATCACTGTGTCTGATGTAGGTAATTAACGTTCTTGTGTTTGTCTTTTTTTAATTTTATTTTTATTTTCTCGGAAGTCCATCGGTATTAAATTAGCGTGTATTGAAAAAAAGTCAAAGTCAAAATTCTTTATTCAATTTAGGCATCAATTGATGCTCCTATGAATGTCGAAAAATCTACCACCGGTTCGGAAAAAACCCTGTTGAGAAGAAACCGGCAAGAAACTCAACAAGGTATATTTTTTTCAATCAGATCTACATTGTTATTAAATGACATACATCTAAAGTATTTAATACAATTAAATTTTTTAACACAGTAGATACGCTATTAAAATTTGAGACTAGGGATCGCCAATGCGGATCGGAATTATTTCCAAACATCCCTGTCCATGATATAGTCATTAATTTTATAGTACGCCTTAGATATTAATGTCTTCTTCACAATGGATTTGAATTTTGTATCAGTTTTTTCGGTTATTGTTTTCGGAAATTTATTATAAAAACGTATGCATCTTCACAGAAACGACTTTTTAGTTTAACCTAATTAATTAAGAAATCTATTGTTTTCTTGTCGTTATAAAGCTGTTGAGAAAAAGCAGTCGTTACCAATCTGAGACACCACAGTTCTTTATGCCGTCGCAGACTACACCATTGGTAAAACAGTACTCCTCCCCATTATCAATTGCGCAAACGGTCTCATTTCTTGCATAACAATTCTTTTCACCAGGTGGTTTTAATCGTGCTGCGGTCGCTGTCACCTGATACATATGAGCCTGAAAATTAAGATATAATACATACATATATGTAACAGGCTATAAAGTAATGAAAAACATGTACCTACATTACGATAACATTATGAAAACTATTACGAAGTAAGGAATACACAATAATAGTCGGGTAAATAAAAAAATAATATACCTAGTCCAAAGAAACCATGGAAATAACTAAAAAAAGCGGAATTTAACTAATATCTGCAGATTTATTAAAACAGTATTTACTTAATGCTTTATCAGCTTAGTTTTATCACAGAAATAAATCTAAGTAGGTAAATGTGTTTCTGTGCGCTTCGCACTAATCTGTGCTAAGCCCAATAGGTAGTATTTTAATGCTGGCTCAAGCTGAGGCATGGAAATATACACAAATCACTATTGTGCCTACAATACTTGAAGGATAATAAGATGATTTTGAAAATCGATCCACAATTTTATTGACAAAGAAATCGGTGAAGATACATTACACTTTGAACGTAGAACCTCCTCTTTTTTTGAAGTGGGTTTAAAACCACGCGGGGTTGAAAACAGTCACAATGTGACAATCATTTATTTTTCAACATTAAAAGTCTATGTAGGTATGATCGATCTGTGATCCGACCAAGTGCGCGTTCGGATTCGCACGTTGAAAGTTCAATCGTTTAAAAGCAAGCAAAAATTGTATTTGTAGTTCAAAATACATATATTCTTCACTCGGGTTGAGAGATACCTACCTAAGACTTGTTAAATTTCATATATATGTGTCAACGGGAAGTAATATAAGTACATATATTTTGATATCCATGGTTTTGGTAGATTCAAAAGTAGCCAACAACTATACCTACTAGTAACAGACGGCATTGGGTTTAGGTAGTCTCATACGTGATTGATGCCGAAAGTGATAATTTTCGACGTGTAGGTATGAAGTAAATTAATGCTAAATAAAATTAAACAGAGTAAAGAATCAAAATCTGACTTACATTCATGTCCGTATTAATACTGCTGTTGCTTGTAAAACGGAAGCGAAATCTCTCTGAAACACTGCACACGTAATAGGGAGAATATTTATTTTTTACATTTAGGTAGTCACAAAGCCTAAAGCATTGCGTGCCCTTCAGGATGACGAATATATCTCTATTATAAATGCAGTTTATGCCAATGTCGTTCGGAAATAGTATAACTATTATCAAGTAAATTTCTGGAGACTCTGCAACAAGTTCCACCAGACATTCGTAGTCGGCAGACTGTAAGGTGCGAAATACCTATAAGCAACAAAAAATGTCTAAATTAACAACACCGAAAATGCAAAATGCCATTATTCTTATTATTAAATTAATTTCACCAATTTAATTTGAAACGTTCTACTTAAGGGCTTATTACACTAGGCTAAATTTAGGATGCTAAATGATTTAGAATCCTAATTTAGGAAAGTGTAATCGCGATTAGCACTGTGCACTCCATCCTAAATTAAGCCAAGTGTAATAGCCCTTTAGTTCTAGATGCCTACTTATTTTACTTATTAGTAGATGCCATACAATTTATATATTATTCTGTTTCCATTTCGTCTTTGAGGGTATAAAACGATAAGCTAAAAACAAGAGTATCACTATTTTATCTACGTTTACGGCTAGTTGTACCTACCAATGTGATAGTATCAGACATTCCCATGCCAAAGGACAAGTCGTATCTCAATTTTTGAGACAATGCACATTCACTGCTAATTTCATATGGGCGGTAAAGTATTAGAAGTCCGGGTCCTTTTGCTGCAGAAAATAAACCCAATAAAACACATAATCTGAATATGGGGTTCATCGTTCATTCAATAATAGAAAAACTACATGGCTATGGATTTCGATTTAAAAATACCTACCTAATAACAGTTTTGCATAATACGGAATTTATTAATGGCTAATTACTAAACTTGCTACCCAAACTCTAAGCTAAAGGATAATATGGCACAATCTTAAATAACACGAGTCAGGATCAGTTTTAATTAAGTCTAGAACCATGTAGGTCAGTCCAAGCTAACTCTGAGATCAAAATCAAGTAATTTTAAAAATTTTGTGTATGGCATCACCACGCTAGGAGGACAAATTATTCTTAACCTTTGATTGACGACCTGGGCCCAATTGCATAACAAATTACAACTAATATTACAAGCGGAACTCTCGCTTCAGTTATATCAAGTTATATTACTCTTTATACCTTGTAAATCTAAGCAGAAGCTTGTACAGGTACAGAATGGGTACCTACCTATGTGGATCGAGTACATAAAATGATTAACTCCTGCAGATGGTAGTGGCAGATGTCGGCACGGAGAGGACCGAGGACTGCAACGAAGACTACGGATACAAAAAAGATTTCCGCACAGCACTCCCTCAATTTCTAGCAGTTAGCGTCAAGAATTTACTACTTCTTGGTAAGTGATAATAAGATTAGGGTTTCTAACATGGATAATATTGATTGTCCGAAACAAATTTGGCGCAACAAGTACCGTGGAAACAATAATTTCGGTCAAATAAGTTTCCATAACCCTAAATTTGCAATGGGCCTGCGTCGGAACTATCACCAGCCCAATCCCAACCACTGAAATAAATATTTGTTGAAATTAAAAGTTTATTCATCACGAAATATCTCAAATTTACAAATAATATATCTTTACTGAGATTTAAAAAATAATACTAATTATACCTTTAAGGAATGACTTTATGAACTGTCGTGCCTAATTAAAGCTAAGTCATGACATTATTCTTCCTTGATTGTCAATTAAGTATTGCGCCATTTAAATATTATAATGGTCACTGGAAACACCTGGAAAATAGACTGCTAGAAGCCACACTATCATGTGCTATTTGGTTGCTTGATACAGACCAATGTATTTTGTAAAAAGCTGATAATTTTTTTGTTTTTTATTTAAACAGGCTATGGAATGACACTTGGCTTTCCAACAATTCTTATACCTGCAGTGAGCCAACCATCTCAGGGTGAAGTGTTACACTTGCAAATGTATGAGATCGCATGGATAAGTAAGTATAAAAGTACCTATAGGTAACGCCATCAGAGTTGAGGTCACGCACACAACAACACGTCATGTAATGACAGCGGGTTTTTGACATTTATTCGTACCGATAGCAAGTTCAACAGACTCGACATAGAATTTCAAGATTGACTAAAAATTTCTTCAACCTATTTCGTTAAAAATAATTTAGAAAAATACATCTAGTTCAAACAAAACAGAAATTAAAATATTTTCATGTATTTTATTTAATCAGATAAGCATATTTTTCGCTATTTATAAAATACCGATTTTTTTGTTGCGAATATATCTTATCAGTTTCAAATTGTTTTATATCAAAAATAGGTTATAATTATAAATGTGAAAAAAGAAAAATTATACTTAATATGCATCATTTTGCGTAAGTATTTCATCATAATATCATATAACTATGTATTTTTACAATTTTCAGCTATTGGGAAGAAATTTATTGAGGGAAGAAATTTATTCTGCGTGTCTGCTTTATGTTTGATTCGTTTAGGTTCACCTCGTCCACATTCCCGTTTTGTCAATTTCCTGGTTCGTCAGCAATTCCATTTCGTCCACAATCAATTCCCAAGTCGTCCACTTCCCATTTTGTCAACATTCCCATTTCGTTCACATTCCCACTTCGTCCACATTCCCATTTCGTCCACATTCTCATTTCGTCCACAACACAAGTACATTTTGATAACTCTGATGTTTTTTTTTTTTGGACGCCACCAGTTTTCCACCTGTAACAAAATAGTAACGAAATTGGTAGTGTATCTGAATAGTATTAACCCGCACCGTGCTTAGCAAGTATTTTTCTTAACATGAATACCTAAATCACAAAATAAAATCTTCCCTGAGAAATTAAGCTAAGTGATAGCGAAAACCGCATTTAAATCGGCTAGGAATGTTGACGAAGTGGGATTGTGGACGAAGTAGAAATATGGACGAAATGGGATTTTTGACTAAGTGGGAATGTGGACGAGTTGGGAAAAGGACGAAATGGGAATATGGATGAAATGAGAATGTTGACGAAGTGGGATCGAAGTACGAATGTGAACGAAATGGGAATGTGGACGAAGTGGACCTAAACGGTTTGATTCGTGACAGAATTATGAATAGCTGAATTAGTTACCAATCCCATTAGAATTTCAAAGACGTGGTTCTTACGTACGCAATTTTACTACACTATAAATTTTAGTCCATATTTCTAAAAGGAGTTTGGGTCTTAGTTGATAGCAGTCAGTCAGGACTAGATCTGGCAATTTGAAGGGAACAACATCAGCAAATTAGGTTCCTATATTATTACTAGTAGGTATAACATATTAACAAAGTAAAAAAACACATACCTAACTGTACAGACGAATTGGTATTGTTCGTTTTTTCTAACCCCCTTTTTATTTTTTTATGAAAATATAAGAAACAAGAAGCATTCTAGGAAACCAAATCTGAATATTTTCAGCAATTCATCACTCCAATCATTTTTAGGGTTCCGTAGTAAAATAGGAACCCTTATAGTTTCGCCATGTCTGTCTGTCTGTCTGTCTGTCCGTCCGCGTCTAAGCTCAGAGACTGTTAGTATTAAAAAGCTGTAATTTGGCATGAATATACATATCAGTCATGCCAACAAAGTGATAAAATAAAAAATAAAAAAATTTTTTTTTAGGGTTTTTCCCATAGACGTAAAGTGGGGGTGACTTTTTTTTTTAACACGCTTTTATTAGGTCGTCGTGTATGTAACTAAGTCTGTAATGGAAACTTTGAACATGATTTTGACCCACTTCCCGGTTTCCGATTGAGCTGAAATTTTGCACGTATGTGTAAATTGGACGACAATGCAATATTATGGTAACATGGAGCTGATATGATGATGGAGTTGGATGGTGGACATAGGAACTCTGTAATAAAATGACACAACTCCGTCGAGTTTGGGCTCATTTGGTTCGTCTTGACGAGCACTTTGATCCTAGATGGTAACCAGGGTCTGATGATGGAGCTGGAAGATGGCCAAAGGCACTCCACAATAAAACGACACAACCCCGTCGAGTTTGGGCTCGTTTGATTCGTCTTGACGAGCACTTTGATCCCAGATGTTAGAGGGTTGGGGGATTGGAGGGGTTGGGGGATGAGTGGGTGAAGATAGAAACCGAGAGTTACGTTTGGTATATTACTGTAGAGCAGTGCGCGCGCACCAAAGACAAAGTATAAGATGGACCGATTCTATTTAAGACGAACAAAAAACCAAAAAATCAAAGACCAAAAAGTATAAAATAAATTAATAGTTTAAAAAACACTAGAAAAACACGCTTTTATAAATGCAACTAAAAACAAAAAATAAATTATGGATCGTTCAAGTTGTCTCTATTTCTGGGCTGAAGTGTAAACTATGTGCTTTTAATTATAATATTTGATTGTAAAAGCGTGGGGCGCTGGAACAGGAAAGACGTTCTTGTAAACAAATACTAATACTAACTTCCTGGCGGAAGCTGCATGAGGTCGCACAAGAGCATAACGTCGCCGCCAAAGGGTTCCCAAAGGGAAACCAAAGATATCTCGTCAACGAACAAGAACTCTACATTTTGCCACTGTTGACGCATCCAAGAATGTCTTTCCTGTTCCAGCGCCACACGCTTTTACAATCAAATATTATAATTAAAAGCACATAGTTTACACTTCAGCCCAGAAATAGAGACAACTTGAACGATCCATAATTTATTTTTTGTTTTTACGTGCATTTATAAAAGCGTGTTTTTCTAGTGTTTTTAAACTATTAATTTATTTCACGACTAACCCTATAGTGTGGGATATCGTTGGATAGGTCTTTTAAAACCATTGGGGAGTTGCTAATATGATTTTTGTATTGAGTGATCTGTTTGCGAAGTATTCAACTTTAAAGTGAAAATTTTCATTAAAATCGACCGTCCCCCCCCCCCCCCCCCCTCTAAAATCTAAACTGTTAAGAGGAAAAATTTGAAAAAAATCTGAATGGTAGTAAATATATTAAATTTACAAGGAAAATTATAGCGGCTAAGATTGCTTGGGAATTATTTGTAGTTTAAAAGTAAGGTAAGGCCTAAGGTATAAAACATACCGTCACTACTTTGATTAAGCTCGTATCTCAAATCAGCATGTAAACAAAACTGAACCTTGATAGGCGCGTAATAAAGTTCACTTAGCCAGATTATCGATTTGTGAAATACGAGCTTTTTTCAAAGTATTGACGATACCTACACCTACGAAATCCTTAGAAAAATATTACTTGATTTTTTCGCAATGGCTACGGAACCCTATCTTGGGCGCGTGTCCGACACGCTCGCGCTCTAGGCCGGTTTTTATAATTTATTGATTTAAAATTTGAGATACGACTTCTCGTAAATTACATGCCGCGGCTGAATCTGTGTATCAATCACAGACACAATAAATACAAAAAAAATTGTGTCAATTGTATAAAATCACAGACACAATAAATACAAAAAAAATTGTGCCTGTAGTTTGTACAAGTTCCAATTCTGATTGTTGAATAGTTTTTCAAGTTTTCTTTGGTGGATTTAATCCAATCCTCGCAACCATATACCTATCGTGTAAACTTTGAAATACTCCACGTTAACTTCGCGGCACCACTTCTCTCGTAAATCTTCTGTGATGCGAACAATTAATTTATTTGAGCTATTGACAGAATCATTTCCACGAGTAGGAATGAAACACTTCCTGTATAAATCCATTATTAAAATATGTAAAACGCGAAGAATGTTTTTCAAAATAGTATCCTAAAACTGACAGATGATAACTATGTCAAAGTGAGTAAGTACCTACCTATAGAGAAACTAGACGGACGGCTTTTTTTTCTTCTAGCAAAGAATTTTGAAGTTAATGCCACGATGAAGGTCAAACAAAGGTCAAACATTATTTTTCCAAAATACACACGATCATTTAGTATTTTTTTACTAAAATAAACCTATTCCTCGAAATGGTTTTGGAATTAAAAAAGTGAACAGTGCCAATTGAGACCTTCCGCCTTTTTTTGATGTCGGTTGAAAAGAGAAGAATGACACACATGCCTGAATTAAGTGGATCCTGTATGTTGTGTCAGACTAAATTATACTCAGGATATCTATTAACTGCTTATGTACATATTTTTAATTTCTTCTCTATGTGTTTTTTAATGGTCTTTATCGGACTCTAACTGCTGCTGCACACAAAGGCATCAATAATAGGCATATTAAATCGAATAATACCTACGCAATTTTTCACATATCATTATAAATTTATGATGGAATTAATAAATAGGATAAATTGTTCTGGTGATTTCAGTGCGGCAATAAGTATCTCATTTACCTATTGTACTCGTACCTATATCGTGAGAGGAAATAAACGTTCGTTCGTGTCTAAAGTATCTACATATTATGACACCAACTGTAACAACATCCCATAATTGTGTAACTCCCATAACCCGGAGTATTGTTTGCAGCTAACCGTATGGAACTTATTAAGTAAATGGCTACTTGACTATGTAAGACTTGATAAAGTAGTTTATGACACAAGTAGCACATAGATTACGCATTAGCTACAGCTACCTATTCGTCGTAGACCTTCATCGTTTCGAGTGCCTCCAAACAAAATATTTCTGACAAACTAATGCTTAGATCATCTTGGTGTATCTCAGCTTGTCTGTACATACGATAATATAGTACGATCAATGTCTATTTATCTAATAATATCTAATACAGTGTTCCCCAAACTTACTTGAACTTGAACGTGAGAATATACTTAAGTGACTAAAAACGTGAGAATGTCTTATTAGGACTTTTATATATTCTACTAAGTAATTTTTGGGGTCCACCTGGTATCTGTTCGTGACCCACCACTGAGTCATGCCACGACCCATACATTAGGAAAGGCTGATCTATATTTATACTTACCTTTATATGAGCAATCTATTTTTGTATTATGTATTGTCTTAGAAATATTTGGTACCTATGTATAGATCGATCATGAAAACATTATAAATTCAGTTATTCAATAATATACAGAGTTCAAGAGTGCTAGACTTGTTATTTTTCTTTCCCTTCCTTCTTTTTAGGTTTTATTTAAAGTTTTCTACGCAGAGTCAGATTTTCTGTTTTTCTTCATTTCATTTACAAAAAAAAAACCATTTTTTATAAAGGGAAGGTTTTGTTTGCTGGTTAGCTTATGTAATTTTACATTTAGTCGGATCCGTATCAAAATCTTTATTGATCTTTGGACCACTCCAAGCAAAGTAGGACGGTATGATTATGCACTGATTCTGGTTCCTATTTACCCGACTGCCGTAAGAGGTTTGTTTTCAAGCGTATTTATTTATGTATATATGTACTTACCTATCATTTTTTGGCACGCCCTGCAGCCCAAACGGCTGTAATTTTAATGTGTGAGGTGCATTTAGATTCGTCTCAGTTGCGAGAGTGAAATAGGATAGGTTCCCGCGAGAGCGGGAATTTCACAGGAAACAGATACTACTTATACTTACTTAAGATTTCAAAACTTCCTATAGAATTTGAGTTGAAATTTGGTACTCATATGTAACATGGTGACCCAAGACGGACGTGTACCTACCTGGAGCTTGTCTAATTTAAAATGACGCGCCCCACCATCGCATTTGACATACAGGATTTCAAATCCTATATGTCAAATGCGGGGTGGGGCGCGTCATTTTAAATTAGACAATCTATACCTACATACTAAACGTAAATATTAGTTTATTGAATCAGGCGTTACTTTGCGGGGGTCCATATTAATGAACTAAAACAATTACTTTGCTCACCCGCGACCTTACAATAGTTACGTTTATGCAAGAAATGTGTGTTCATGCAGTTCCTCCACCTCCACACTGTACGTGTCCACCATCGTGTTACCATCTGGGATCAAAGTACTCGTCAAGACGAATCAAACGAGTCCAAACTCGATGGGGTTGTGTCGTTTTATTGTGGAGTGCCTTTGGCCATACTGAATTAATGAAATAGCGAATTACCCCATCGAGTTTGGACTAGTTTGATTCGTCTTGACGAGTACTTTGATCCCAGATGGTAACCAGGGTCTGATGATGAAGCTGGAAGATGGCTAAAGGCACTCCACAAAAAAAAACAAAAAAAAATCTATGAACACTTTTCGATAGGCAAGTTATCATAGGCATATTTGTTTATAAATTATATTTGATAAAAAATATGTCTCATCGAGTTAACAGATCGGTGAAGGTTGATCTTCCACGTCTCCTCTACTATAAGTTCAACAAAATGTCACAAGAAGAATATTTAAGTGGATCAACTCACGATTGTAAGTCAGGAATGGACCGACCAGTTTCAGTCTTGTAGAAAGACCTTTTTCAAGGGTAAGCGCTATCAAGAGGGAGAGTGGGGTACTGCCATTGAAAAACTGCGTCGGTGCTATTGGGGTAGCCTCGTGCGGCATGGAATCGTAACGTTAAATACGCTATGTCTTCGAAATTGTTACCCAGTATAATAAAATTAGAAATGTCCCAGCCGTTAATCTGGGAACCACTGGCTTCTACGCCGCCCGGCGGCAGAAGGCAGCCCCTAGTAATCTCGATAAAATCAGGGTGACGCCCAATTTAAATCGCTTCTCGGATCTTCCTGGCTTAAGTATGATCATGAGTTGAGCCGTTTAATTTTTTAGTTTCTTAGAAGAAACTTGGTCATATAAAATATTAAATAGGTAATGTTCTCTGTTTTAATTTATAGATTGTATTTGTTGTAGCTTAGTATAAGTAGTACCCAAGCATAGTTTCATGTTCGCTCAGTCAGGGACGGAAGGGCCAGGCTGAAAACCAGCGTCGAGCTCTCTCGGCGTGCCGTTGCTTTTATTTGGGTCGTTTTGGAAGATTGCACATATACGTAATTGAGGCTTTAATTAGGGCAAAACTTAATTGATTTCTTTGTGTAACTATCGAGTTACCCAGGATATAGTTTATAGGACTAACTTATTTATTTATTTATTTTTATTATGAGAAGAACACACACACTTTCGTTACACAAGGAACGCGATCGTATTTTTGTTTTCATTGGGCCCTTGTTGTGTGCGGTTTCTTTTAAAGCGACAAAATTAAGGGCCGGCGCTCACTGACGGCATGGCACGGCATGGCATTTTATTACTATCAAGTTATTTTGAATCTTATTTCAACGTGTTTAGAATTCATGTTACTTTATTTCGATACCACGATGCCGCGACGTGCCGAGGGGTGACGCAACGCATAACCAATAAAGTAACATGAATTCTAAACTCATTGAAATAAGATTCAAAATAACTTGATAGTAATAAAATGCCATGCCGTGCCATGCCGTCAGTGAGCGCCAGCCCTTAATGTAGTAAGTAGTATATTTAAGTCTCGTTTATCTGTACTTTCTCTGAATTATTTTCTGCCAATAAACGATTTTGTATCTTGTATCATTATAGTAAACCTCTTATTTTTCAGGCTCAATCAATTTGATTGTAGTCCCGCTCGGGTGTGCCTTGTCGGGTGTGGTTACATCTCCTCTAGGCCGTAGAAGGGCGATGCAGGTCGTCAACATACCTTTTGCAATAGCCTGGCTGATGTTCTACTTCTCGACCACCGCGGGTCATTTGTACGGAGCTCTGATCCTGACAGGGCTAGCCGGAGGCTTGCTTGAAGCTCCTGTGAGTACGTCAGAATTCACACAAAAAGCACCATCAAAATTGACTTCACGCGCCCTTTGCTTGTCACCACATTTTGGCACCACAGCTCTTCACGATGGCGCTTAGAGCAGCCACTCCACTAGCATTATTATCCTACGACCGGCCCTGCCCCAACAACAAATAAGTGTAGTCGTGTCGTAAAAAATATAATTTTCATGATTCTCCAATTAGGTGAATAATTACGAAATACCCAGCTAAATAAGTAATACCCACTACTTTAACTCAGGAACTTGGTTTTTGACATCACCTTAATAAGTGAAAAAATGTGCTCAATTTGATTTCAAATACTACTACTACTGTTCTTACTCGTAAGTATTTACTTACGAGTAAGAACAGTAGTACAAAATTGCAGCTGTAGTTTAGTCGCCAATTTAATTTGAACTCCAGTTTTGTAGTAATAGAACATAGACTTTTACCAATTTCGAATGGTATTATTGAGTGATGTGATTTCAAAAATTGGTTCTCAGTTCTATAATGCAATCTCACTATCCAGGTTCTGACATACGTGGCGGAGGTAACTCAGCCGCACCTGAGGGGCGCGCTGTCAGCCACCAGTAGCATGTGCATCATCATCGGAGTGTTCACCCAGTTCCTTTTCGGGATATTCATGTACTGGCGCACCATAGCTCTGGTCAACATTATCTTCACGGCAAGTTTTTCATACTTTATTCAGTTTTCCTCTTATCTCTATCTCACGTAGGTAGTTAATGTAGGAATCACAATATTTATTTAATAGATATCACTTACAGAATCTTCCGGCCTGTAGGAAAATAATTAATCTATATTTCTTGATCATTAAACAATATGAGTTTAACACTTAGGTAAACGAGTAGGTATATAGGTAAATTAGTTTCAGTTTTTAATTGATACGGCAGATACGGCGGTAGCTACGCCCCTGAAACAGGTCCTTTATTTGTTTCCAGCAAGTGGTCATTAGTGTAAAAAATAGATGTCAAAACAAAACTGGATTCTGTACCTATAATACAAACTTACCTTAAGCCCAGTTTAGACTAGCAAGAAAAATCGCGCAAGTTGCTTTACATTGCAGCGGTCGTTTGCCCACTTCAAACTAGTTTGCTTTGCGGCCGCGCAATGTAATTAAACTTGCACGATTTTTCTTGCAGGTCTAAACTTCAGTCAGGACTCAGCTCAGGACTTGGCTTTAGGATATTTGCAATTACGATGCTATACTTATATTCGATATTTTACTCTTCTCTTCTCTTCTTCTTGCCCCTCTCCCATTTCAACTGGGGTCGGGCCTCCTTTTACGTCGGGACGCTCTGTCCTGTTCAGAGTGAGTTGTCGTTGGTGAGATATTCAGGGCTTTCAGGTCCCTCTCAACATTAGTCCACCATGCAGACGAATTATAAGTAATTTTACTAATTTTACATAAAGGGTTTTAAAAGTGTATTTAAACAAAGTAATAATAGTACATTCGTCTTTTAGAAAAAAATACTTAGTTGAAAGAGCAAAAGAACCATAACTGATATCATATTTTATTTTTTTAACTTTAGATTCTAGCAGTCATCGCTCTTTTCTTCGTGCCGGAGTCTCCACATTGGCTAGTTTCGCGGAAACGTTTTGATGAGGCTAGAAAGGTAGGTAACGCTTTTTTTAAATGCTTGTAACTGACTCTTTACAAAAGTACGTAGGTATATACTGCTTTTTTACACTACAGACGCTGCCATCCTTATCGTTGAAATGTCGAACAAGCAGATAAAACAATCATTCCACACTTAGGAAGGAAAATGGTTTTATCCTGTTTGCTTAAGTACATGCTACTTATCATTTATCGCATTGATTGAAATCATAGATAGTTGTTCTTCTTTGTAACAAAACATTAGATATACTTTGCCTGGCACTTTGCCGTTTTACATGAACTACATCAAAACAAAGGCAGTTGAAGGGTACTTTTAGGGAACGTGCACATAGACGGTGCTGCCATCAATTTGACTGTTTTACCCTGATAAGTTTCTTTTACTGTCCCTATACTGTCCGCATAGTGTCTCTTCTGTCGCATTTGTGCTGCCGCCTATAGTTTCTGCACGTTCCCTATACAGCTGGCTGCGATGATGTGAGAGATACGTTACGCTACTGGCCTTATACTACGAAGTGCAAAATTCGAACTTCGTATCGTGCCATTCCTCTCACTCTAATAGTATTTAATACAAGAGCGAGCAAGACGATCCGATACGCACTTCTATTTTCGAATTTCTGAGTAGATCCCCTGAACCGTTCTCACTAAGGCTGCGTTCAAACCAAATCGACTGTCGGCCGTCGAATGTGAGCAGGCTCACTGTGAGCCCCAGTGTGAACGTTATTTTGTACGGTATTTTATGTCGGCTACTACGCATTGCGTAATGGCGTATTGTCGGTTTGGTGTGAACGAAAAAGTGAATATGTATGGAATAGTACATTGTGCATCTAGGGCCGTAAGTAGGGGATTACTAACGAGAGTCTATTAGAAGCCCGACGCCGAAGGCGGAGGGCTTTTAATGACTCGAGTTTGTAACTCCCTTACTGCCCGTGATACACACAAAGATTTTCATCACACTGCGAGGAAAAAAAATCCAAAAATGAAATTATTTTGTCTCTAAACACTTAAATTAAATAAATAATGGCTACCCGCCAATACAGATTGTCACTTTTTCAAGTCATCTACCACAGATAAAGTAAACTGTGTTGAGAATTCGAATGGCCATAAGGCCACATTCTGCCAACATGTTAAAAAAATACTTACTAAAATTATTGCAAAACTATTTGATATAAATTTATAATATAAAAATAACGAAGTTTCATGAAGCGTAGACAAGTTTTGTGTAGTAAAATTGGGTTATTATAGCTAAGTTTTAAACATATAAATAAAACGTTGGCTGACTTGAAACCTCCTTAGTCTGTTTCCAAATTTTAAAACTAAAGTTAGAACTCCCTTGGGAAGAAAAACTGTACGTAAATCCATAACTCCTTTAAGAACAAATTAGGCCTTTGACATTTAGTATACAGGCATGGAATAACACCATTGACGAGCAAGTGTGATGGAAATACAATAAACTGCGTAACGCGCGCTCACATTCGGCGGCCGACAGTCGGTTTGGTTTGAACGCAGCCTAATGCTAAGTAGGTATAGGTACTTCGTTTTTTTAAGCATTAGAAATAAGGTAAACAATCTTGATATGCCTTTTTATTAAAAAACGCTTTTAAAAAAATAGTACCTAATTATTACTTATAAAACCAAAAGAATATAATGACCATATTTCCTTGTTAATTGTTACATATTTGCCGTGATTTATTTTACATAAGTGTTTTTCAATAAAAAGACACGTCAAGATCGCTTATACCTTCTTTCTAATGCTAAAAAAAACGAAGTAAGTATAAGATATATTATGTAGCCAATCGAGAAAAATCCAGAGCATCCACAAACTGCACGCATCCAGAGCACGCATACCTTTAAACGAGCATTTCTTGTATACACACACATATATATATGAATGTAGCCGAGTTTAGTACGGCTCTCAAACAACTAAAGAATGGCAAGGCCCCTGGTGATGACGGAATAACAGCCGAACTTCTGAAGGCGGGTGGAAAACCGATCCTCAAAGCCCTTCAGAAACTATTCGATACCGCCATCCGTGAAGGGAAAACACTAAAAGCATGGAACAGAAGTGTAGTGGTGCTGTTCTTTAAAAAAAGGCGATAATACCTTATTGAAGAATTATAGATCCATTTCACTTCTGAGCCATGTTTACAAGCTGTTTTCGAGAGTCATCACGAATCGTCTCGCGCGCAGGTTAGACGACTTCCAGCCTCCCGAACAAGCCGGGTTTCGAAAAGGCTTTAGCACCGTGGACCACATACATGCGTTGCGGCAGGTTATACAGAAAACTGAGGAGTATAACCGCCCCCTTTGCCTGGCATTTGTGGACTACGAGAAGGCCTTCGATTCGATTGAGACCTGGGCTGTACTGCAGTATCTCCAACGGTGCCAAGTAGACTACCGGTACATCGAAGTGTTGAAGTGTCTGTATAATAACGCCACAATGTCCGTCCAACTTCAGGATCAGATGTCGAAGCCAATTCTATTGCAGCGGGGAGTCAGACAAGGAGATGTTATCTCTCCGAAACTGTTCACCGCTGCACTAGAGGATGCGTTCAAGACTCTGAACTGGGAAGGGCGTGGCATCAATGTAAATGGCGAATACTTCACTCACCTTCGATTTGCCGACGACGTGGTGCTTATGGCTGAGATCTTGGAGGACCTCAGTGCGATGCTCGCTGACCTCGGAAGAGTCTCCGAGAGAGTTGGTCTTAAATTGAACATGGACAAGACGAAGGTCATGCCGAACGCCCATGTTGTACCAACTCCCGTCGTAATCGGAGATACTTTGCTCGAAGTTGTTGACGACTATATCTATCTGGGACATACAGTCCAATTGGGTAGGTTCAACTTCGAGAAAGAGGTCAATCGACGAATTAGACTCGGCTGGGCAGCGTTCGGGTAGCTCCGCAATATCTTGTCATCCGACCCATATACCGCAGTGTCTCAAGTCAAAAGTCTTTGACCAGTGTGTGTTGCCAGTGATGACTTATGGCACTGAGACGTGGCCGCTAACGATGGGTCTTATAAGGAAGCTCAAGGTCACTCAGAGGGCGATGGAGAGGGCTATGCTTGGAGTTTCTCTGCGGGATCGCATTAGAAATGATGAAATCCACGCGAGAACTAAAGTCACGGACATAGCTCGAAGAATCGCTAGACTTAAGTGGCAGTGCGCAGGGCACATCGCCCGTAGAACTGACGGCCGATGGGGCCGAAAGGTTCTCGAGTGGCGTCCGCAGACCGGAAGACGCAGTGTAGGTAGGCCTCCAACAAGATGGAGCGACGACCTGGTGAAGGTAGCGGGAACGCATTGGATGCGGATGGCGCAGGGCCGATCTGTTTGGCGAGCCTTGGGGGAGGCCTATGTTCAGCAGTGGACGTCTTTCGGCTGAAATGATGATGATGATATATATACATATATATATATAATCAGGATCTCGGAAACGGCTCCAACGATTTCGATTAAATTTGGTATATGGGGGTTTTCGGGGATGAAAAATTTATCTAGCTTGGTCTTATTTCTGGGAAAACGCTTGGTACCGAGTTTCAGCCAGAGCGGAGCTCGGTCGCCCAGGTACTTATGCGATGTACAGTCACCAGCATTAATATCTGCCACAAAAGAGCGTGCAAAATTATCTGACACGTCCTTCCGGCCCTAGAAATAGAGTCGTATCAGATATTTATGCACGCTTGTTGTGTCAGATATTGGTGCTGGTGACTGTACTCCAATAAATGTGATCGGTGGATATCAAACGCATCCATAGCATAGCACATCTCTGGTGGAAAGACTGACACATTAATTTCTAAGCCATAATATTTACTAAGAGGTATATGGTATGGATGGTAACAAACAGAGAGGTGTCAACATATTTGACGACCAGGGGCCTGTTGCATAACAAAGTACAACTAATATTACAAGCGGAACTCTCGCTTCAGTTATATTAACTAGAAAGGGATTTCCGCTTGGAATATAAGTTGTACTTTGTTATGCAACAGGCCCCAGAAAAGATTTAATGTTGATTGATGCTGATTCTAGAGTCTGCAATGGCTTCGTGGGTGGACTAATTCAACAGCTGTGTCAGCGGAATTACGAGATATTCAAGGATTATATAATGACAAGAAAAGTAAGTTTAGCGTAGGCGTCAAATTTCTTTTGAAATTAATATTTGTGCAAAATTTAAGACACTCATTTTACTTACCTTTACTTTTCTAGTTGAAGCGGGAGATACGGATGAAACTGTTTCCGAGAAACTTTCCCACTTCCTGAAGAAGAGTTTCCTGTTTCCTTTTTTCCTTATCAGTTGCTGTTTCTTCATAGGTCATTTTAGTGGAATGACGACTCTGCAGGTAAGCATACTTAGTTGAAAATTATTCAGTTAAAAGGTAACCAAAAAACTCGATGGCCTTTTGCAGTCGTCATCATAAACATCGGAGCTGTATAGGTGCTCATAAAAATCTGAATATTTTGACCACAGAGCTACGATATTTATGATGGTGACTGTAGGTACTATTTTAATGAAATACTCGCTGTTGCCCGCGACTCCATCTGCGAAGAATAGGGGTATAAAAATAGCCATAGCCATAGACCTATTCTCAGACCTACCGGGGTCCAGTTGTTTCGGAGGAGTTCGATAGCAAACACCGTGATACGAGATTTTTATACATTAGAAAGAAGATATAACTATAACAAATTACTCAGTTCCCTACTTATTTTGTGATTGGGCACGAGCAGACGTATGCAGTGTCCATATTTCAGATGCTGGAAGCACCCATAGACAGATACTATGCTACGCTTATCCTGGGAATAGTGCAGATAGTCGGCTCATGTTCTTGTGTGGTGTTAGTTCACTATACAGGGAAGAGGCCGTTAACGATCTTCTCCACTGCTGGAGCAGGCGTATGCTGCATACTTGTGGCCGGCTACGACGGTTACATAACAATGGTGATTGCTATTATATGATTTACATAACCATACCAAATTCTTATCAAATTTTCGTAGTATTATAAATATTATAATAACAAAAAAAAAATGCAAGCAACATTGCATTCAAATCAATGGAGCTAATTTTATTCATAAATTTTGATTTGTTATACGAAATTGACAGTGTTATATGAATATGCTATAACTCATTTTTTTTCATTTACAGCACAATGTAACAGGGGAGCCTAATGGTGACTCAAATGTTAATGGCACGCTGATGGATGTCGATCACACGGTAAAATTTACATTAAATTGTCTGAAATATTCATCGCGGTAGCACTATAGCATCTAAGGCAAGAATTCGAAATATCGAACAAGTGAAGGAAGGGAGCGCCACCGTCAAGTTTTTGCCCCGGTTCGAAAAAATTGTAGATCCGGGGCTGTCTAAGCTAAGACGTGGCCGCTTTGCAAAATCTGTTCACAGTGGCGAAATCATGAGCTATTTTATGTATAAGTGGAAGGCAAGCAGCTTTTAGGTATATTAATCCAAATGGCCGCATCACCAGTAGTGAGTACCTTTGAACTTACAGCACAAAACTTAGTTTGTTAAAGTTTACCTACAAGTCAGGTAGGTATACATCCCATCCTACTATATTATGAATGTAAAGGTTTGTATGGATGGATGGATGTGTGAATGCTTGTTACTCTTTCACGCTTTGACGGCTCTGATAAAATTTAGGACATATATAAGTAGTTTATAACCTGGATTGACATGTCATATAGGATACTTTTTGTTTTGTTGTTTTGTATTATTTTTGTGTTAGTATAATAAAGTATTTACATACATATATCCCGGAAAATTGCAACAAAAACTAGTGAATACATAGTTTTTAAACTTTTAGTGGATAAAATATTTTATATTGGTATTTTTCATTACTCAAGAGTTCCATTTTTATCCTCCGACACAAAAAGAGGGGCGTTTATAACAGTGTTTATAACAGGGATGTTTGACCGCTATGTGTGTGTGTGTGTCTTTCTGTGGCATCATAGCTCTTAAACGGGTGAACCGATTTGAATGCGGTTTTCTTTTTTATTTGAAAGCAGGTTTCTTAGCGATGGTTTTAGACATGTTTCATCAAAATTGGTGCAGTCGTTTCAAAGTTATCAGCTCATTTGTTAGCTGCGGAAGTTATCTTTCTTAGGTGGGCTTGCGCGGACCTGGGTTAACTACTTAACTCCGAGTTAATGGCTAACCCAGGGTTAAGAAGTGTCAAAACGTATGGAATTGTCATTCTTACCCAGGGTTAACGATTTAATTTTTTAAACCCGGGCCGTGCAAGTGGCCCTTAGACGCATAATGGGCATTTACTTTAATTTCTAAGTTATATGAGACCTATAATTGCGTTGAGGGTTTTCAAATTTTTAAATTAATAGTTATTAATATGTTCTTTCAGAAAAGTTTAGTAAGTGGATACTCGTGGATTCCTACAACTCTTCTTCTGCTTCTTGCCTTTATAACTCATTTGAGCATACGGTTGCTGCCATGGATACTCATTGGCGAGGTAAATATCAACGTAACTAACATTCAGTCACCACAGTTTTTTTATGGGAATCTCATTTATGTACTTAATGGAGATTTGATGGAATCGCTATTTATGGAAAAAGATGTTAATTTAAAGATTGAACCCAAACTACATCAACTTGGAAAGCAGAACATTGTATACTTAATAAGTAGGTAGAGTTCAAAATATCACGCAAAACGTTATAGCAGTTTCCGAGAAATCAATTAAATATAGGTACAATGTGTGGAGTAAAATATACAATGTAAAGACTCACTGTTTGTATTCGTATATAATACCTATATCATGAATTTTTAATTTTCGAAGAATTTAATAGGATTTTTAAGACGCAGCAAGGTGTCGGTCAACGCGTCACTGCAGTAGATATATTTATTTTCATGTAAGTACAGTAGTGGGCATAATTAAGGCACTAGTCCCAGCAGGGAAGAGAAAGCGACTAGCTATCGATAATTTTCTCGCTTAAGAAACGAACAAAAGATAAAAATCCCGTGTCGGTAAAAGAGAAAGACATATTTTATAGTTGATCGCTGGCTGTTCACAGAGCCGGCGAGAACTCTCTCTTCACTAGTTGATCGTGGAGATAAAAACTATCAACGATAAAATTCGCTCAGCGATGCTCGCTTGGCGGTCAAAACTCACGCTGAGAGACCAACCAGCGATCATTTTACTGTACAGCGAGGAGCCCCACCCGAGCGAGTGGTGCGAGAAGGGTGCGAGTTAGTAATCGCCCGTCACACTTGAATACTCGCTTATTAGCCGAGCGACAAAACTGTCCGAACTACACACTGTTCGCTTCTCGCTGCTCGCCAACTCTTTTCTAGTTTCTAGCTCTAATCGCTTCTCGCTGATCGTCGGCGGTGGGACCAGGGCCTAAATAAAGGTCTACATCAGGGGGGCACACTTACATATATATATCACACTTTTCATGCGACTGCAGCGACCTTTGGTGTTAGGTGTTTGACGAAAAACTAAATTAGCGGCCATCTTGGTTGACTTGTCAAACTTGTCAGTTGTCATTCATCGGCCATGGCCATGGCGTACCAAATTGTACGGTCAAGGACTTTAATTGATAGGCCACTTGCCAATGTTCGTATTTTAGCCGTATAATGCAAATTAGACGGCTAAAATACGAATAGTGGCAATTAGCCTATCAATTAAAATTACGCGTACATATGCGTAATTATGCGTACATATGCGTAATTATGCGTATAGCTGTACATCACTACCAACATATACATATAGATAGGTATACATCTATAGATACGTCACATTAGTTCTTGAGTAGCCAGCCGTAGGGCGGCAGCACCTTCTATACATGCATATTTGACCATAGAGTTGCCACTCTTGTTCATATAATATTACAATACTCTTTGGTCTACATACAGCCATCTCGTCAAATACAAACCAACCACCTCCAGTGGTGTTGTAACACCAACTTTATGATTAGTGCCATATAGATATATTTGACGTCTTGGTAACATATCGGTAACATACATACATACACGGTTATTTTTAATCGGTGATCAGGAATTGATAAATATTAATCCCTAGCTGAAATGGAACTGAATTTATGAGGTTTCAGGCAATTAAGTCTGTGTTAATTAAAAAAAAAAACGTTATTTTTAAAATGTTCCTCCAACCACCGAATGCATTAGGTCATCCTACATTTGTTGAAGTTAAGTATAGGTACTTTCATGTAGTAGTTTCATGAAGTTATCGTTTTGGCGGGGATTTTGACAAAGTGTCAAAGTTTGATTCAGAAATTTTAGTCTCATTCCATAGACAAACAATATGTAGGGTGACAATGATTTAATAAAAAAGTGAGTTTCCAAAAAATCATTATTAAAAAAAATGTTTTAATTCATGTAAATGCAACTTAAACGTGTTCGCCACCGAATACTGATCTAGAAAAATTGGTTCCTGATCACCGATTAAAAATCATCGTGTTTATTTATGACCTTGACTGTAGGTACTCTTTTCGGCGCAATTTTTTATATTCAAAATGTTTTCGTTTTTTTTAGGGTTCCGTACCCAAAGGATAAAAACGGAAACCCTATTACTGAGGCTCCGCTGTCCGTCTGTCCGTCTGTCACCAGGCTGTATCTCGGGAACCGTGATAGCTAGAGAGTCGAAATTTTCACAGATGATGTATTTCGGTTGCCGCTATAACAACAAATACTAAAAAATGGAATTAAGTAAATATTTAAGGGGGCTCCCATACAACAAACATGATTTTTTTGCTCGTTTTTGCTAGATATTAATAACGGCAACAGGTAGACACTTGAAATATTCACAGAATATTTAATTATATATTGACTTTAAAAATAAATCATTAAATTAAAATAAAAAAATATTTAAGGGGGCATACAACAAACGTGATTTTTATAGATAATTGTACGGAACCCTTCGTGCGCGAGTCCGACTCGCACTTGGCCGGTTTTTATTTTACACTTTTGTCATACTAATGGTAATCTTTTTCTTGACAGGTGTTCAGTGCCAGAACTCGGTCGGGAGGCGCGGGCTTGGCCAGTGCCGTGGGTTATATCTTCGGTTTTCTTACTAACCGGATGTACATAGCCTTGCTGGACACCATTTCAGTATGGGGAACGTACGGACTTTATGGTGTAGTCTGGTGAGGATATTTTTCTACCATATGTCTAATAGGTAGGTCAGTATGTCGATATTTGTATTTAATGGAGGTCATTGTAGGAACAGACGTTTTTTTAATAGTAGTAGGTACAAAGTTATTTGGAATGGGATCCGCAGTTGGAACTAGCTTGTATTCTAGTTAATAATATAAATAAAAAAAATTGAACATGAAACTACCGTGAAACTTACTTACTCACACCAATGCCTTTATTTACAGCCAATGCCTCTTTATTTTTTTAAATTCATTTCTACCCTTGGGAAGAAAGTATAGTTTTGCTCCCGTATGTCGGATATGATTTGCGTCACTTTCCGAGTATGAGTGATGAAAATAATATTATTAGGGCAATAGAACTTAAAACAACGATATTTAGAATTACGAGTACCTACTGTCTGGTGGGTCGGTGGTGGTTGTGGTGCATTTGTTTGAGCTAATCTCAGAAAGGGTTTAACCTAGAAGGATGTGGTCTTCACTGATGTGTTAATCTGGGCCCAATTGCATAAGAAAGTATAACTAATATTACAAGCGGAACTCTCGCTTCAGTTCTATTAACTAGAAAGGGAGTTCCGCTTGTAATATAAGTTGTACTTTGTTATGCAATTGGCCCCTGGTGTGCAATATTTAATACTTAATAAAAATAAAACAATTTTAAATTATCATTGTCTGGTCCGGAATTTTTTAGTCAACCCACTGGAGATAGGTTTAGCAATGTATTAAATTTGATATACTTACTAATATTTTCATCCATTAAACAGATGAGCGATGGTGCCTCTAGTACATTAAATTAGTCGCTCGGTAACTAAACGCATAAATTTAATGAATGATACTAGCTACTGCTATACCTTTAATAATCAACCTAATATTATTTCCAAAATTATAATTTTCAGTATAACTGGATGCATATTATTGTATTTTATACTACCAGAGACAGAGGGCAAGGAACTGAGTGATATCCAAAATCACTTTGCGGGCGTCAGCAAGTTGACCAATGAGGTGTACAAGCCCAAGACGGTACGTATAGTTTTCTTGCTATTTACAACATCAAAAGTTTTTATTTTAACATTATTTATAAATTAAATTACCTACATTTTCTCGATATATGTTTTTATTGGTTGCAGAAGAAATCTAATGACGTGTCTATGAGGACAGAAATCAAGGGCACCAGCAATCCATCATTTGAAGGAGATGATTCTAGAATGTAATATATTTACTTACCTAAGTACATAACTAAGAAAAAAATTGTTAGTAGATAAGAAACTGAAGAGATTACATCAATTGTTACAAAATCAGCCGTTTTGTTTAATTTTTTGGTTTAGTGACAGTGATTAAGTAGTTACCACCTATACCTACACAATGTGTGGCACCCTTCGATCAACAGTACCTTCGTCTAGCCTTTGTTAACCGACTTCAAAGATGAGGTTGGTGCTCAAATCTCAATTTACCTGTATGTTCGGAACCAATAAATATTTATTTAATTTTTTTTCCATCACGAGAATAGATTGTAAAGGTGTTTTTTAAGGAAATGTGACTGGGTCTGAATTTGAAGCCACTTGCCTTAAGAACACCAAATATTTGGATTCTTATTTTGATGGCGGTGATCACGGTGAATAAAAGTAGGTAAGTCAAAAATATAACGAGTTGCCAATCCACATTGTTCAGACTGTACTAAAATGCAACCACACAAAGAATTTATTCATGAAGGATAAAACATTATACTTAAAGGTGTAAATTACGAGACTAAAAGACTATTAAACTACTATTAAATTAAAATTAAAAACCTAATTAAAAAAGAGAGGGCATGGTGCACATCACGCATGACGCAGGCAGCATTCCCGCGCTGAACTGCGAGCGATTGCGATTCTTTGCGCCTGCGCGAGAAAGCTGCCGGCGCGAGGGTTGCCTGTTGCACAAATGATAATAGTACTTAGCGTCCTATTGACAATGTGATCTTATATTTCTGGTCGGGCTGTAAGTATTAGGTATGTTATATCTATGAGTTCGACAGACTTTGCTTTGGGTTTAATAATGTAGCTGTATAAGCTAGACTCCTTAGTCTTTTTCCACGGTAAGACAATTAAATAAAAAAATGCGTGCATATAACAGACTTAGAATATAATAGCAGACTTGACATAACGAGTCCAAATAATGGCAAAAACGCACACATCTCTATCACACAAACACTTAGCGGTGAAAGGTTAATCCTGGTATATTCCATATGTAACACTTTCACAAAGGTAGGGCACTACATTTCAAAGGTTTCTTGGACAGTGTTGCGACAAATGAGAAAACGGGATGACAATATTCCTGATCATTGTAGCGTGAGAGAATAGGAAATATGTGCGCACACACAATATATACCTACTATATAAAAATAAGTCGGGGTTTCCTTCCTGACGCTATAACTCCAGAACGCACGAACCGATTTCCACGGTTTTGCATTCGTTGGAAAGGTCTCGGGCTCCGTGTGGTTTATAGCAAAGAAAATTCAGGAAAAATTTCAACAGAAAAACGAGAAAATCTTTTTTCACATACAGCGCTCTGATACATAGCATGTACTACAAACCAATACTATTCTCCGCGGACGGAGTCACGGGCAACAGCTAGTATATATATATATATATATATGTGTGTGTGTGTATACAAGAATTGCTCGTTTAAAGGTATGCGTGCTCTGGATGCGTGCAGTTTATGGATGCTCTGAATTTTTCTCGATTGGCTACGTAATATATCTTATACTTACTTCGTTTTTTTAGCATTAGAAAGAAGGTAAGTATAATAAGCGATCTTGACGTGTCTTTTTATTGAAAAACACATGAAAAATAAATCACGGCAAATATGTAACAATTAACAAGGAAATATGGTCATTATATTCTTTTGGTTTCATAAGTAATAATTAGGTACTTATCAATATCTATTTTTTTATTTTATATACTATCTATACTGTATAATATTATAAAGCTGAAGAGTTTGTTTGTTTGTTTGTTTGTTTGTTTGAACGCGCTAATCTCAGGAACTACTGTTCCGATTTGAAAAATTCTTTCAGTGTTAGATAGCCCATTTATCGAGGAAGGCTATATATAGGCTATATATTATTATAACGCTAACACCAATAGGAGCGGAGCGGAGCAGAAGAATGTTTCAAAATCGGGGGTTTTGAAGAAAAACTTCTATAGGCGCTAATCTCAGGAACTACTGCTCCGATTTGAAAAATTCTTTCAGTGTTAGATAGCCCATTTATCGAGGAGGTTGGGGGCTGGTTGGGAGCGGGTTGGGGGCGGGTTGGGAGTGAGTTGGGGGCGGGTTGGTGGTGGATTGGGAGCGGGTTGGGAGCGGATTGGGAGCGGGTTGGGGGCGGGTTGGGAGCGAGTTGGGAGCAGGTTGAGAGCGGGTTGGGGACAGGTTGGGGGGATAAAAAATTAAGCTGCCCAAATCACTAATTCCACGCGGACGGAGTCGCGGGCACAGCTAGTAATATTATAAAGCTGAAGAGTTTGTTTGTTAATAGGAGCGGAGCGGAGCGGAAGAATGTTTCAATATCGGGGGTTTTTGACGTGACAACGTCTAATAAATCAATGAACGCCGGCTGCATACACGAAAAAGGATGACGCAATGTAACGTTACATGTAAGTACATGTACGTACATGGTGCTGGGGTGCGGGGGGGGTGCGGGGGCTTCAGAGGGGGATGAAAATTTTATTGATTTTGCCGTAGGATGCACCGTTTTCAAGATATAAACAACGGTGGGTGGGGAGGGGGAGGGGGTGGTTTGGGGGGGGTGAGGGTGCTGGGGAGGGGGTGCGGGGATTCGAAGGGGGATTACAATATATATATATATATATATATATATACAAATATACAATATCACAATCTGTGACATTTGTCCTAAAAATATAATCACATCAGAATCGCATAACTTCAAACTACAATGCTGAAAATTTAAGTTTTTGATAGCATAAGTAAAGGTGAATAAGTCTAGTCATAGGTTTGTCAGACCTACTGCTGTATAGGCGTAATTCTTTTCGCCGGACAGTTGACCGAGGGATGTATTAAAAAAAAAGTGGAGTCATGTGTCATTGTCAAACAAATTTTCATCGTGACTCTAATTTTCTTTTGCCTTCCTTTTAATTTCGAAAATTATAAAATAAAACTAGTGGTGTTTCTGTCAAACGGGTTAGAGAAGGGTTTGCAGTAATGTGCTCGTACATATGTTTTTTCACAAGTGGTTTCACTAGCCTGTAATGATTGCTAAAGGTCTCGAAAGTAATTAACTAACACCCCACCACCATGGCTATAGATTGTGGAGTCGGGATTGCGGTAATAAATAAAACGTGTAAATAAGTGAAATAGATGATGAAGTTCGGCTGTGAAGTGTTTACTATGACTTTACGTACATTAAGATTTTAAATATTAAAGTTACACTATGTACGGGTAGAGGAGGGGCAGCAAACAATGAGATTCCATAGAAGGTGTGGTGACAGGGTCACGCTATTAAATGATAATACAACGGCTGTGAGGAATTTTGTTGAGTTCAATCATGGCTTGATACTCAGTGCAGAACCCTTGAAGGATGATGTTATGTTTGAAGTGTGTATTGATAGAAAGGTAGGTTTTGCTGTTTCATAATCCCTTCTGCTTGAAATAGTGATGAGATAAGGTTGAAGTTCAAAAAGTGAGACATTTTACATCAGTAGTTAAAATTAGTAGGAAAAATTTGGTTGTGTGACATACATTTAACCACAGTTGTATGAGTAATTTTTGTGTTACATTACAACACAAATTTGTCTAGTTAGTCATTTTGTATGGTTACTATGCATTAATTCATTTTTTGAGCTCCTATCCACGTGGGCTGCTTTGCTAAGAATATTTACAATACAATACAATATAAGTTTTTGTTAAAAATTTGATTTTTAAAGCAAGCTTTTTAGCTGACTGGACTTTTTGCTGACCGTACTTGCATTGTCATTCAACATACATAACTATACCAAATTTCAAGTGAATCCAACCACTGGAAGTGGGTCAAATTCGACTTCCAAGATTTGGCCCGTGCATACATAGATACATAGGTACATTGCAAGTTAAATGAAAGCTTGTAACAATACAATGACTCTTTATTGCCCACCACAAAGAAAACAATACAGAAAAACAAGTACATGGAAAAAAGTTCAGTTGTTAATCTAAAAATATTTATTACAGAAAGTGGCATTATCTTTCTTTATTATTTAACTAAAAAATATGTATTTTCCATATGCAGCATTCCATTTTGTAGTTACAAACACTTACAGCATCAGATAAGTAAATGTAACATAATGCCAGTTTTCATAATCATTTTGTGCCTGTATTAGTAGGCATTAAACAATAAACAACATTTATATGTATATTAGGTCAATGTGTGGAATGGAAGCCTTGAAATTGGAGTTACAACATTGGACCCGGAGTTCATGGAACTACCAGCCACAGCCACAAAACTGCGCAACACAGCCTGGGTATAACAGCCTCCATTTTGTACATAATTAGGCGAATTGCAGCATTGTGAGCTTTTTCTCCTAGTCAGTAGCCAGCCACACGGTGGTGACCTGACAGCGCACACAAAGAACAGGGGAAACGCTTGCCGCCAGCTGCATATCCTGGCCCAGTTGGTATCTTAATGTAAAGACAACTTTGCTGTTAGCTGTGAAAGTATACCATATCATTAATAACATTTTAAACTTTTAATTAACGCATTTGCTGTAGTATTGGGTTGATATGATATCACCCAATACATACTTGTTTAAGTTGAAAGTTAGACTAATTGCCACAGCAAACATGTTAATATAAATGATCATGTAAAAGAGTAAATAATGAAAATTCTTTGGTTTGTAACAATTCTTTATCTTATTTCCTTTTTTTTAGATAATGTCTGGTAGTTCAATAGTGAAAGATGGAGTAACTCTAGTTAATTCCTATGGACCAGAATTAGACACACTCAGCGAAGGTGACTGTGTTGGTGTTATGAGAACAGCAAAGGTAATAATTATTTTGTCTGAAATCTAATACTACGGTCTACAAATACACCTTTACTTTTTATAACATGTATTTATGTGTTATTTTTTCTGTAACTAATTGTTTTGCATGGTAAAGACAGGTGTAAAAATATAGGTGCATAGAACATGCCCGTTAATATGTCCCATACCTCTTCTCTTATGTTGTTGGATTAAGGTATGGATACATAAATATGAGAGGATTAAATCAATACATAATTTAACACTTTTATAAAAACTGTGTGGTAAACATATATTATATTCTTTTGTGGTTTGCTTGCAAATACATACAGGGTTATTGGTAAGTCAACCTATTCCCGTTAAGGGGTTATGGGGGAGGTCATTTACAATCATTTTTGTCCCATAATGCCCTATGCAAAAATTAACTATTTCTGAGATATTGAAATTTAAGTTTTTAGCAAAAAATGCCATATAAAATCAATGTCAATTGAAATTGCGAACAATGTAAATAAACCATTTAATGAAATATCCATATTCTAGCACTTGTTTATTGTTTTAATGGTTTAGGATAGTGTTGTGGTAAGTATTGATTAAATAACACAAGGATTAAGCAGTATTTGATGATGGAAAATGGAAATTAAAGACATTTTAAATACAAGGTTTGTTTACATTGTTTGCAATTTCAATTGACTGACAGTTTAGGTACAGTCAAGTGTAAAAATATGGGTGCACACAACTTGCTCATAAATATGTCCCATAGCTCTTATGTCGTCGAATTAAGGTATAGGTATATAACGATGGGAGGATTAAATCAATACTTATTTTTGCACTTGACCATACACAACATCAAAAATTTATTTTAAATAGTTACCAATTTAAGTCAATTTTTTTATTTGCTTATTTATGTACTTACAAGATAAAATTGCTGTTCTTATGCAATATTAAAAGTAGAATTATCTGTACACGTTTAAGAATGCGAGATTAAAAAGTAAAAAAAAAATATGATTTTTTATCAGGTTGTTCAACATTAATGGCACAAAAACAGATTTTTTTGTAATACATTTGGCGTGCAGATTGTACGTAAAACATGTACGTATTTCTAGCTTTCTAACGAGCTATTAATACTATGATTTTTGTTACTGATTTCTAGAAAAAAATGATAGCAAAGGATGTAGGAAGAAAATCACGTCCAAACATTTCTTAAAATTAACTCATTAATCTATCAATAATAACTTTTATAAATACAACTAACAACAATAACTGATGTCAAATAACAAATTGTACCTAAAAAACAATTACTTACTTACTTTACTTTTTTTTACTCTAGGCTATGTAACCACAAGGAACAGGTAGATAAGGGACCTAGATCAGGGGTATACAAGCTTACTTGTAATGACTGCAATAGGATATACGTGGGACAGACAGGGCGAAGTTTTAATACTAGATTTAAAGAGAATGTTTCGGCATATAGGAATGAGCATACAGATAGATCGAATTTTGCAAAACATTTGTTGGAATCAAATCATTCATTGTTAGATTCAGATTCTTATGAAGTGTTACATTATTGCGGCAAGGGGTTGCGTCTGGATGCTCTGGAATGCATGGAAATAATTAGGTACAACACTATGGGGTCTATTATATGATACTAAATTTACCTGTTCATTAATAATTAATGAACAGGTAAATTTAGTATCTTCTCCTTTACTGCGGCTTGGGTCTAATTTGAACAGTTAGTATTAATAAAATATGCCTTATCAATAAATAAACAAAAATTCAAGGTAGTTTTATATGTCAATAAAAGTTAATTTTTGTGGGGTATTTTGAGAAAAAGAAAAATAAAGTGGGTACTTGAGAAGTTACAGTGACAAGTTAAAACATTTGTTTTGGTCCCCCCCCCCCCGATCTAGTTCCCTTATCTACCTGTTCCTTGTGGTTACATAGCCTAGAGTAAAAAAAAGTAAAGTAAGTAAGTAATTGTTTTTTAGTTACAATTTGTTCTTTTACATTAGTTATTATTGTTGTTAGTTGTATTTATAACAGTTATTATTGATAGATTTAATGAGTTAATTTTAAGAAACGGACGTGATTTTCTTCCTACTTTCTTTGTGATCATTTTTTTCTAGCAATCAGTACCTAACAAAAATCATAGTATTTATAGCTCATTAGAAAGCTACAAATACGTACATGTTTTACGTACAATCTGCACGCCAAATGTATTAGAAAAAGTCTGATTAAATAATAAGTAGTATAAACAGTATAATGCATGTTGTAATATTGTTAAAATACCAACATCAGCTTCTCATTAGCTAGTTTAAGAACTTTGTACTTAGGTTAGGGTGAAAAATGCAAATGACTTGAAATCTAATATATAAAAATCTCGTGTCACGGAGTTAGTTACCGCACTCCTCCGAAACGGCTTGACCGATTTTTATGAAACTTTTTTCTCTGTATTCGGTAGGTCTGAGAATAGGTCGTAGGCTATAATTTATATGGCAAAACAACGTTTGCTGGGTCAGCTAGTTTGATATATAAATTGAGTAGAAATTAATTTAATGTTGTCATCTGAATAAGATTGTATTTAAGATATGATAACTAATTTATCTTCTCTTTTATTCACAGGCAGAGTTAATGTTCTATGTTAACAGTAGATGCCTCGGTGTAGCAGCTAAAGATTTGCCTCCAAAATTATTTGCAGTCATAGATCTGTACGGGCAGTGCGTTCAAGCATCTATTACACATGTGCATGGTATGAGATCAATCATGGAAAGCAGTTTAGATCAGGTATAAAAGTATTTTTTTTAAGTATGAATAAAGACAAGCATCATTCCAACATAAATAATGAATTTTGGAATGGAACAATTTTATTGATTTTTGATAAACATTTTCACCATGTTAAAGTATGTATGAAAATTAATGAATGATCTGTACATTTTTTACAGATTGAAGAAGATCCAAACAATGATGATACTGTTATCACAACTGACATAGATGTAGTTGCTGTACCTGCTGAATCACCATTCCCTAAACCTCAAGATGTCTTTGTCCCAATTACTTCTGAAGGTGCTTGTGCTCTAGGTAAACCAAATAAAACTACTATTTTTGCAATATATTCACATTTCATCATTCTAACTTCATAGAGCGAAAAGCAAAAAGTATTGAACTAAAAGAAGATACATAGTGCCAAATAAAAAGTAAAGACAAAGTTCTGCAAAATAAATGTCAAAGTGAGGCTGTTAAAACTACGCCTCGCCGTCTGCCTAACTACTTACGCACTCAAGTGCAAATAGACCTTGTCAAGGAAACTAGTAGAGGCACGCTCACAACGAGACGAAGCATGATCTCATCCAGCCTCACTTTGTGGTCCATTGAGTTCTGTCTTTACTTTATTTGGTTTGAGATTTTGCATGATTAGTTTAGACCAAACCATTAGCTATATTGGTTCTTAACCATTTTAGCAGGCGACCGAAAGTATAAATTTATTTGAATGCTATGATCTTACTGCTACATAAATTAAAAAAAAAGTATCGTTTTTTCTTTATTCAAATCAAAAATTAAATTTTCTTTTAATTATTATATTAAATTGATTCTCGGGACCCATCCCGATATCCCCCGCGACCCGAGGTTTAGAAACGCTGGTCTAGACAGTAAATCTTGTTCATAACTCGCTGGTAGATAGTTTTTTGAAGCATTTTATTCTTAAGTACTAAATGAAGCTTAAATCCTAAAGTAGTAAATATCTATTTTCTTCTGTATACATTTCGTTCCTTTTTACAGTAGTACAGGATCGATTACGCTTCCATCCAAGATGTGGGATACTTGTTAAGTTATCAGCCAACAATAAGTAAGTAACTGACCATCAAGATATGCCTTGTGGTATTTCTACAGAAGAAATTTACTTATAATGTTGCACTATCCCAATAGATCAGCAGAGAGAGCGAGGCCTTTAGATGATTACAACAACGGCGTGGTGATGACTCATCGGCCGCTCTATGACAACGAACTCTTTGAAATTCGCATCGATAGGCTTGTAGACAAATGGAGTGGTAGTATCGAGGTAATAACAAGTTTAAAAAGGTCCAAACGCCTTACTAGATGCTCCTCAATAATTGTTTACTCATCCACTAAGGTTAACTAAGGCTGTGCAGAGTGCAGGCACATAATATCAGGCGATATTATTATGTAACTTTCCCGATTTTTACTCAAAAGCGCACTTACTCTCTCGCCCATCTTTCACTTACCTCCATATATAAATAATAAATAAATAAATATCACGGGACAATTCACACCAATTGACCTAGTCCCAAAGTAAGCTTAGCAAAGCTTGTGTTATGGGTACTAGGCAAGGGATAAACATACTTATATAGATAGATACATACTTAAATACATATTAAACACCCAAGACCCGAGAACAAACATTCGTATTTTTCATACAAATATCTGCCCCGACACGGGAATCGAACCCGGGACCTCAAGCTTCATAGTCAGGGTCTCTAACCACTAGGCCATCTGGTCGTCTAAATGTATATATTATGGTATATATTATGGCAGTTAGTCAAGTAGTTTATTATTTGATGTTACTTTGCTTTATTTTATTATAATTAATAGTTCTTTTTTAAAAATATACCGTTAAATTCTCTCGGCATTAAGAACTAGGTATATGCTAAGCAAATAAGAAAAATATAATTTCATCTTTTATATATATTTATACCACTCAAAACAAAATAGGGGCCACTTTATTTTCATCTGTAAAATGATAATATAAATAAATATGTTTGTTTCCACCATTCTATGTCTAAAATTGCATTTTATTTATTATATAGTAATATGGGATGCATATATGTTTTGCTCGAATTATTTATTTAAGTAAAAACAAGTGGACCTTATTTTCCTTAGAGTAGTATATGTGGGCTAAAGCCAAAACCCTACTGCAGGTTGGTGTGACATCTCATAATCCAGCAACAATAAGGTTTCCATCAACAATGACCAACATGGATTCTGGGACCATCATGATGTCTGGTTGTAAGGTGCTTTTAAACGGACATGGAATGTGTATGGAGTATGGTAACTTCAACCTGGACGAACTGAGAGTATGTACCGGTTTGACTTATTTTAAGGATTCCGTACCTCAAAAGGTAAGCTTAGTATATATAACAAATTTAAACGATTAATAGTTGATCAAAACTTAATATTGAATATTTTAACGCATTTTAGTATGGAACCCTACACTGCACGTGATCTGCCCGACGCGCACTTGGTTGGTTTTTAGTACAGTATCTGCAATTACCAGACGTAAATCAATGAACAGGGAATTGAATTATTCTAACTGAAAAGTCAAGTTGGTCTTTCAGTACGACTTCTTTTTATTGAAGCAATATTTGGTATTTTCATACTTTTTAATTTGATTAACGTTATATTTTTAGGTACGGAATCCTTTGTGTGCACGTCCGATTCGAGCTTGGACATTTCTGTTCTGATTATTGACGTTCAAAATTTGACTTGTAGGAAGGTGACACGGTTGGTATGATGCGAAAAAGCAATGGGAAACTGCATTATTTTATAAACGGCTTGGACCAAGGAATAGCCACAGATAAAGTTGACCAACATGTTTGGGGAGTTGTTGATCTGTACGGAATGACTGTGAAGGTTTGTATGGACATACAGTTTTATTTTACACCTTTCTTTTTTTTAAATATTATTTCATCATTCTAGAATAAGTATTTTAACACGAGAGTTTGTGTAAAAGATTGGTTTTGACCTGATATTAGGACCGGTATACAAACTCCATTTCGCTAAAATATGGTAATAATATAAATATAAAGACAGGTTTTGTTTGCTTTCAGGTCACGATAGTAGACCCATGCGAAGATATTGATACCAATATCAGCAACGTACCTGTCGAGCACAGTACTCCCGAATTACCTGCTTTAAGTAAGCGATTTCGCCTTATTTAATAGATTTGCATGAATGAATGAATACAGTAAACGATCAAACTTTATACAGTATAGGTGAGAAACTTAAGTAAAGGACTTGTTGTATGTAGTAGTGCATAGAATTGATAATATACAGGGTAATTTTTTAATAAGTGCACACATTTTAACATGTGATTCAGTGTCGTTAAAATAACAAATTTCAGTATTTTTCGTTATAATATTAATCACTATTTTTTTTTGTTTTTCATAGTAACTCGACCAATTTTTGGATGAATTACTATGAACAACCCAAATTTCAAAATTTTAAAAAAATATCTTGAACAGATAATCGTGATCTATCAACGATACTGAATCACGTATCAAAATTTGTGCACTGATTTAAAAATTACCCTGTATTATGGAGCTTAAGTCATTTTTCTATTTTGGAACGTTGTTGTTTATATGGACACGTTACTACTACATACAACAGGTTGCTTAAGTTTACACAGCAAGAGCCGCCCGCAGTTTTATATATTTTTTTATTTAATTAATTGAATTTATGAACATTTGAAATACTTACTATTTATTTCTCTTATAGGCAGGATAAGACAAAGATTAGACGAAGATAGCCTTTTATTTCATACGCTGCGTGATTCGAATGTTATTATTATTAATGATGGTAAGACTGCTCATAGGCCTAAGTAAGTATCATTCTTGTAATGCCTTTGTATTCTACTCTTATTTGCACACTGAACCTTTTTCAGTTGCTGAAACGGATAACGATTTAAGAATGAAATTTGTTTCAGTGCTTTCGAATACTTCAATAACGGGATAGTGATGACGAATCGCACACTGAGAACCAACGAACTATTTCAAGTGCGTCTCGACTTGGTTATCCCGAAGTGGGCCGGAAGCATTGAAATTGGGGTCACGCAGCATTCTTCAAACGATTTACAATTTCCATTCAAGATGAGCAACGCAAAGTATTACAAATTTTTACCATCGATTTATTTTGGACAGATCCAACATCAAAATGTTTAAAATTAATCGATTATCTTTTTGTTAGATCTGGCACTTGGGCAATGACCGGAGAAGATGTTATACAGAACGGAACCATCATAATACCTCAATATGTTAGAAATCTCAACAGACTTGTGGTATGTGTACAATCCTGTTAAATTAATCTGTTTATATTTAATAATAGCGTGCTTATTGGTTTTGTATGTGTTCACAGGAAGGGGACAGCGTGGGAGTGATGCGGAAGGACATGGGCATCCTGCATTTTTTTGTCAACGGCGTGGATCAGGGACCGGCGGCATTTAATATACCGGAACATGTTTTCGGCGTTGTCGGTAGATATCACTATTTGGATATATACTACTAGTGCAAAGCTTGCATTTCGTGGAACGATAAACGAGAGAGTTTACGCTTTTTTTGCTATTTGTACTAGTAAATATGTGTTCGATCACCTGAGGCCTTATCACTCGGAATCACAATCGCTTTCACCAATACTTTCTGTCACACGGTGTAGAATGAGGGTAGAAAGAGATGGTGACTCTGGTCGCGAGCGCCTGCTCGTTAGACAATACGGCCTCTGTGGTCTCTGTTGTAGGTGTACCGCTGTTATGTAACCTCTACTTAACTAGTAGACCTATGAATAGCGCAAGCCTCCACTGTTTTTTTTTTCTAGATCTGTACGGGCGCGTGGCGCAAGCGACGATCGTGGAGGCCTACTTGCCGCCGGCCGTTTATTCACCCGAGTCGCCTGTGTCCACGGAATCAAACGCCACCATATATCCGTGAGTGTTTTCCTTTTGCATAGTCGACCAGATATGGGTTTTACCACCTTTTGTCAGTTAATACGTCAGAAAAAAAATCGATGAGGCTAATTGAAGAGCTATGATGCCAGAGACAGACACACACACGCATAGCGGTCAAATTTATAATACCCCTCTTTTTGTGTCGGGGGTTAAAAATAATCAGTAAATAGTGTGACGTGACACAAATGTGTGTATTATATGTTAAGTAGATACCCATTGGGCCACCTATTTGCAGGTAGATAGGGACCACTGGAACCACTGTTTTTATTTTATATTATAAAAATTAGTCATTTACGGTACTTATGTCGATATTCAATTATGATTAGGAAGTCAAAACCTACATTATTCCAAAATTTCAGTAAAATTGACTGAAAACCATTTTTTCATACATTCGATGCGGGCGGGGAATAATCATTTATTGATATAACTGTATCATACATATTATACGTTGAGGTTGAGGCCTTCTAATAGGTAAGTAAATTACCTGTAGTAGAAGACCTAACTCTTCCAAAAAATATAACATTTCTCAATTCAATCAAATTTAAATTATTAAATAAATTGGCAACCATAGTTGCGCAATGCAAGTGAGTGGCTAATAATAAGTTACATTTGCAGCGAGATGTGCTTCCACCGGCTGCACGGTCGGAACGCGCGTCTCAGCCGCAGCCGGCTGACCGCGTCGCGCGCCACCGTTTACTCGGAGTTCAACGACGCGGTACTCTTCAGCTCGCGGCCGCTGCGCGAGTGCGACATGTTCGAGCTGCGCATCGACAAAATGGTCGACTGCTGGATAGGAAGCCTCGAGATCGGTGATTGCACATTACACTACACGCTCCACCTATAAATTACGTCACACATTCACAGGGGTCAAAATCGAAGTCAAAATATTTTTATTCAATTTAGGCTATGCAACAAGCACTTATGAATGTCGAAGAATCTACTACCGGTTTGGAAAAACTCTGTTGAGAAGAATCTGCACTGTGAGAGTCACTCGCAGTGAAATAAAACGGATTACTCACGTCCCAAAACGAGTTTTTAAATCGACATGTTTCGGGCTAGCAGAGCGGTGGCGCGTAGTGCACGTTGGGCAGCAACCGTAGCGTGTTCCTCCAAGAGGAAGGGCTACGGATTAGCCCGAAACATCCGAATTATATCACTATTAAGGTATTTTTTTTCAAGCATTTCTCATTTCTACAATGTTATTACTTAATACTTATTCAATTATACATACATCTCGCGATTTGTGATATGGAAGGAAAATAATTGCGCTTTTCATAGAAATAAATAAGAGTGACCAACTATTAAAATGGGTACGATGTACTTTATGGATGGCCCCAAAAGACGGCTATAATTCGCGGTGCGAACTGAACTGTAAAAAACCGCAGTCGTCCACGGGGTAACCGTGGAATTTCTTACATTCTTACATAAGTTGTAGAAATGTATGGTGGGCTGCAAAAGTGCATGGACACCTTGCGGCGATAATCGCGTGAGCGCGCGCGCGCGCGGTTATGTTAATAACATCAAACCATCAAACACTGCTCACGCGATTATCGCCCCGAGATGTCCATGCACTTTTGCAGCCCATCGTACGTTCTGTGTACGGTAACACAAAAGCGGCCCGATTTTATTTCGTTCCATTCCTCTAACGTTCTATTCTTTAGTAGTAGTTCTATTTTCTCTAAGCTATATCTTTTTAACCAGGCGTCACAGCCATCCGTCCAGACGATCTGGAAGCGAACGGCGGCGTGGGTGCCATAGCGGGCACGGCTACCGACCTTAACTGGGACACGTACATACTGAGCGGCGCCGCCATGATGAAAGACGGCGAGTGCGTGCGAAGCGGGTATCCGCTCGATCTGGACACGCTCACCGTGGGCAGCAGAGTCGGTCAGTACTTATACTACAGCACACGGCGGACACAACGCACAAAATACGCGTTCTTGAATCTACATAAGCACGACGACGTCTGTACACGCGTACACCTACATACATCGCACGCGCACCATACTGGTGAACAGCGGCGATAAGCAATGGCGCCTTGGGGGTAGGGGTAACTCGAATCGGTGCGGGGCGGAGCGTGGCCATTCTGTACGTTAGTACTATTATATATTCTGTGACTACAGTCTACAGGGTGGCCTATTTAGATGGTATGGGTATGGGTAATTCTGAAACTGTAAGACTTAAAAAGTTTTATTCTAAGAAACCACGTCTTCGATTTTAGTGATAAGAAAAACTGCATTCATAATTTTAAAAAAAATTATAAGGTTTTGTGAAAAATTTCATTCTTAATACAAGCTTTTTGCTGACTGAACTTTTGTTCACTGTATTTGTATTATCATCCAATCTACGTGTGTATACCGTATTTGAAGTCAAGCCGACCACGCACGACCGCATTTCACGAAGTAGGTGAAATTTAAATTTCTAGGTTTGGTTGCCCACAGCCGGGTACCAGAGGCCGTATTGTCTAACGCTTCTGGCGCTTGTTTTCGCTTTCACCATCTCTTTCTGTCATCATCTTATACTGTTTGACAGAAAGAAATAGTGATTGCGAAGGCAAGCGTCAGAAGCGTTAGACAATAAGCCTGCAGGACTGGAGTGTAAATATTTTTCTTCAATACGACCGAACCGAGTATGATTTTTTATGAATGCAGTTTTTCTTGTCACTATACTTAATGATGATCAGATGGTTCCTCAGAACTGATATTTCTATGTCTTATAGTTTCGGAAATATCCATACAGCCCATCTAAAAGGGACACCCGGTATACAGTCTTAGACTAAAGTACTTGCAACCCTTGCAGTCATAAAGTCGAAATCCAGGGTAATTGCGTGTTTCATTCAATATTGCACGGTTATATTCTTTTTACTGTAGCACTTTGACGAATTTGCTGCGGTGTATATACACGGCGAGTTATTTAAATTCCAGTCCGATGTAGTGTGAGCTGCGTCACACACACACACTCCCACTATGTAGTATATAATGCTAGCACTTCACTTGGCGTATTTCACGAAATATTTGCGTGTACGAGAGAGGAGCATTATGCCGATTCTAGCGTGAAAGGCGGAGATGGCAATAACGCAACGCAAACACGCAACGCCAAGTGAAGTGCCACCATAATCTTAAGCTTTACTTTAATAGACACAGTATTTACTCAACTCTTAGTGTTCACTCACTAAGTCTGCAGTTAAACATTTAAACACCAAAAAAAATATCTTACACGAAAGAAATTTAACCTGATTAATTTTTATTATCAATGAAAAAAATAAAATACGGTTAAGTTAAGAAACGTAATATGCGTGTAACGAAACGTTACGGAGTCATTTAAATGACTCCCATCATCAATGATGGGACACAATCTACCGCGTCTTTATCGATACTTATTAATTTGTAATGTAAATAACGAGTGCTTTAAAAAATGTATTCCATAAAAAAAATGTATAGTAACAGGTTGATATGTCCGACAAATACGCAAGTTTATGAGTGACACTTTATCCACGTGATAAAATGCTTCTATAATAACGACTTATTTTATTCAATAATGTTCTGTTAAAATAAAAGATACGAGTAGGTCATCATCAACATCATTTCAGCCATAGGACGTAGGCCTGACAGCCACTGCTTGACATAGGCCTCCCACATTGATACCCAATCATTATGGTTGGAAGCGGCTTGCATCGACCTTGAACCTGTTGCCTTTACCAAATCACCCTTTCACCTCGATGGTGGACATCCACGCTGCGCTTGCCAGTCCGTAGTCTCACTTGAGGACTTTTTGGCCGCAACGGCCACCTGTTCTGTGTGCTATGTGTCTTGCCCATAGCCATTTCAACTAGCTAGAAATTACATATGTAGACATATCTTTTATGAACACTTTGAAGCCTTTATCCGACACGCACTTGACTGTTTTTTTTTTTGCATTATTATAGAACTCCGGTACTTAGTTTATTTTATGCGATTTCATGAAATAATCGTAAATTTATATTATTAATCACACATAATTGAAGTTAATGAACTAAAACAATTACTTTGCTCACCCGCGCGCGTGAGCAAAGTAATTGTTTTAGTTCATTAATATGGACCTCCGCAAAGTAACGCCTGATTCAATAAATTAAATAATTGAAGTTATAAATTTATAGTTTTATCGATTCGAGTTTTAAAGTTTTCACTTCTCTAGATTGTGGTTTTGACACTGCTACCCGCATCATGCTACATTGAAAAAATAAAAAAATAAAACCTCCTTCAAAAAACATCCAAAAAACTATGAAATCGAGCCAGCAGGAGTGGACCTAGTAATCTAACTTACCTACATAGCTACCTACTATCTATAGGGCTTCTACACCCCTGCTGGCTCGTGCTGAGGCTCCAACTTCAAACAGATTAGAAGAAAAATATTTTCATGCTTATTGTGGTCAGTTCGGTTCAATTATTATTTCATAGTTTTTTGGATGTTTTTTGAAGGAGGTTTTATTTTTTATTTAAAATTTTTATTTTTTGCTTTTTAGTTGTTTCTGTATAAAATAGCTGCGTAGGATAAAATCATCAATGAACTAAAACAATTACTTTGCTCACCCGCGACCTTACAATAGTTACGTTTATGCAAGAAATGTGTGTTCATGCAGTTCCTCCACCTCCACACTGTACGAACACACACAAATCACATAAACACAACTATCACCACCACCAAGCTACACTGACGCGTTTCGAACTCAACCAGAGCTCATCCTCGGAGTTACCACAACCGTATGCTATGCTACCAAATGTTAAACTAACAAACCAAAACAAATGTTTTAACTTGTCACTGTAACTTCACAAGTACCCACTTTATTTTTCTTATTCTCAAACTACCTCACAAAAATTAACTTTTATTGACATATTATAAAACTACCTTGAATTTTTGTTTATTTATTTATAAGGCATATTTTATTAATACTAACTGTTCAAATTAGACCCAAGCTGCAGTAAAGGAGAAGATACTAAATTTACCTGTTCATTAATAATAGACCCCATAGTGTTGTACCTAATTATTTCCATGCATTCCAGAGCATCCAGACGCAACCCCTTGCCGCAATAATGTAACACTTCATAAGAATCTGAATCTAACAATGAATGATTTGATTCCAACAAATGCTTTGCAAAATTCGATCTATCTGGATGCTCATTCCTATATGCCGAAACATGCTCTTTAAATCTAGTATTAAAACTTCGGCCTGTCTGTCCTACGTATATCCCATTGCAGTCATTACAAGTAAGCTTGTATACCCCCGATCTAGTTTCCTTATCTACCTGTTCTTTGTGGTTACATAGCCTAGAGTACAAAAAGTTGTTAGTCTTAAAGGCAACATTAATATTGTTTGATTTTAAAATGCCATAAATCTTATCAGACAAACCCCCAACGTAAGAGATGCTAGATCTATATTTGTTAGTAGACTGAGAAGGTAACGCAGCGTAAAGCATGCTATTTACTAACCGTGCCTGCCTCTTTTGAACTAAACTATCTACCATTGATTTTGTATAACCATTTGAGATCGCTATCTGATAAATAGTACTAGTAGTAGGGTCTAATTTGAACAGTTAGTATTAATAAAATATGCCTTATAAATAAATAAACAAAAATTCAAGGTAGTTTTATAATATGTCAATAAAAGTTAATTTTTGTGGGGTAGTTTGAGAATAAGAAAAATAAAGTGGGTACTTGTGAAGTTACAGTGACAAGTTAAAACATTTGTTTTGGTTTGTTAGTTTAACATTTGGTAGCATAGCATACGGTTGTGGTAACTCCGAGGATGAGCTCTGGTTGAGTTCGAAACGCGTCAGTGTAGCTTGGTGGTGGTGATAGTTGTGTTTATGTGATTTGTGTGTGTTCGTACAGTGTGGAGGTGGAGGAACTGCATGAACACACATTTCTTGCATAAACGTAACTATTGTAAGGTCGCGGGTGAGCAAAGTAATTGTTTTAGTTCATTAATATGGACCTCCGCAAAGTAACGCCTGATTCAATAAATTATAAAATCATCAGTTTGACTTCGAAATAAGTTTATGTTAAAAATTCTATTTTTAATGATCGACGGGGTTGTGTCGTTTTATTACATAGTTCTATGATACTTTTTGAATGCAAATGTTCGACTTGTCACCGAAAATACTAAAATCGCTATACATTTCTCTTGAATTTTTTGAGGAGTTTCGTCAATTCCTCATGGATTCCATCATCAGAACTGGATTCTGGTAACAACGGGACCAACCTTGAAGCAAGTGCTTTCAAACAACAAAAAAAATTTCCAAATCGGTTCATAAATGACGGAGTTCTGAGGTAACACACGATAAAAAAAAAAAAATAAAAAAAAAAAACATATAACCGAATTGAGAACCTCCTCCTTTGTTTGAAGTCGGTTAAAAAGATTATTGTCTTACGCAGTAGTTGGTCCTACCGACCTTCAGTGTGCGCCGGTACTCAGCCGATTGTAGACAGCACGGAGACGAAGGCAACCCACGATTGGAAATTATTACCCTATCAATATTGTTGGTTGATTTGACTCCGTTTGCAGGTATGATGTGGCACGCGGACCGCAGTCTCCACTATTACCTGGACGGCATGGACATGGGCAAGGCGTGGTACGTGCCCCATCTTAACATCTATGCGGTTGTCGACTTATACGGACAGTGCACGCAGGTAGGTTTATTACAGGATCATTCTAAACTCTTAATAGTTCAATACAAATGGGAAACCATGTAAATAAACCAATGTACCTTCATTTTTTCGTAATCACGCACCTTTGAAGAAAGGCTATAGTCATATCCACTACATACACGCATAAACCTTGTAATTACATTCAATTATAGTTAAAATAAATGTTAATTATTCCCATTTAAAATGAATTTGTCTATTTTGTAGAGATGGGATAATAAGTCCTTAAATAGTTATTTGTTATACAAGGGGGGAAAGTTGTATTTTACCTGCGAGTGTCCATTTGAAACACAAGCTATCGAAAGGATTCTATGATTGACCACGAGCGAAGCGAGTGGTTCAAAAATAGAATCCTTTCGATAGCGAGTGTTTCAACACACGAGACGTAAAATAACTTTTCACCCGTGTATAACACAAAACTTTTCACCTCACTACAGCGAGGAAAATAAGAAAAAGGGTTTGTACTATCAATTATTATTTATTTATTCACTCAAAATAATTAATTGAAAAGTTTTAACTTAAGTTTTTTTTTATTATTTCGGATGCGTTTTGTTCGCACATCGACTTACTTGGACTGTCAGAACATTTTATCCGTTTTTGCAACAAGAATGAAGGTTAATGATGAATGCTGATATTTATGAATTAAAATAAAGTTGTAAGACTGTATTTAGTGTTTTTATTCGATGCAATTCATTAATTGTGATGTTAAAAATTCAGCACTTTTAACGTTTTACGTTTTGTTAGCTGTCAAATAAATATCACGTAAGCTGCCTTCAAATGTCAAAACTCTTTCTTCACATGTGGATAAAAAGCGATTTTCTCAATAGATGTCAAACAAACAAAAAGGGCTTTCCGAGCTAGTGAGGTGAAAAATTAATTACTTGTAATTAACTGACAAACAGTTTTATTAATACACTAGTTTTTGCCCGTCCGATCTGTCTGTTATCTTAGAACGTTTAAACCGCTAAACCGATTTAGATGAAATTTAGTATACAGATAGTTTGAGTCCCGGGAAAGAACATAGGATAGATTTTATCCCAGAAATCACCCTTTAGGCTGCGTTTCCACCAGAGATGTGCGAGGTAGCTAATCGGTGCGAGGCTGTGTAACGAGGATGTGTAACGGTGTGAATGTTTCCACCAAAGATGTGCGAGGTAGCTGAGCGGTGCGAGGATGCGTAGCGAGGATGTGTAGCGGGTTCTTTTGAAATAAGCGTGCGGGGTGCGGTGAGGCGGGAGCGGAGCAACGCCGCCTAGCAACACATCCCTCGCAACACATTCCTCGCACACCATCTTTCCCTTCTTTTGTTTTGTATATTTCTTATTTAAAAAAATAGCGATTATCAAATAGGTACAGTTACAACTCGACAGCAATTAATATTTAGGTCAGTGCTTATTTAATATGTGGGTCTGTGGTCACCTTTACAGACTGCAATGCAATGTATGGCAATGGCAACACTGGCATATAGATAATAAATCGCCCACTTTTGGCACGAAATTCAAAGTTGTGATTTTATTTTGCTCAATATACAAAATTTACACACCCAATATCATATTTTCTCAAGTTTTTCGCGATTCCCAAGGTCAAAGAATCGAATTGCTTTAATATTCCAGAGAAATAATGCGTTGTTTGGAAGAAACGTGTCAAAATGGTGTTGTAGAGCGCCATCCCGCTCTGTCTCGTTTTTTTTATCCCGTTCTGGCCGTTCACTTTTATATTATAGATTTAATACTAATGTTTTAATTTTATAACTTATACTTACTTTTTTATTTTAACGATACATTATGAGTGTTTTATTTATAAATCAACTAGTTTTACTTACGTATTATATTTTAGTTACTTGTAAGTATTATTGACACCACTAGTTCTAATTTGGTAAATGTTCAGGAAAGTTAATAATAGCTATGTAACCTTAATTCCCATCACTTTTTCATAATTAATCCATAGACAATAAATGCAATTGGCAGTCACCCATGTTGGTTTACACGTTTCCCCATTTGTATTAAACTAGAATATAGAAACACGCACAGTTCGTAAGTTAAGATTAAATGAGGCAATGCACAATATACGAATTCATGGAGCGACGCTTAGTTGTATAAATTTCACATGCTTTCATGTATCCATATACGCCACTGACCTGTGTTTTAAATAATATACATAATTATATCAACACATTTAAATTACAGGTTACAATTTTACAAAACGAAGAAAGAGCTTTCAACTACAATGGATGCACTAATTCGGATAATTCAATGCTGAGCAATTCTAGGGCTTTATCGTCACCGCCGCCGCCGTACTGGTAAGTTCATGTTTAGGGTACCTCTCTTTGAAGTCGACTGTAAGTTAACTTGATTCCAACATAAATTATCAAACACTTAAACAAACCAGTAAGCACCACTATTATTTTAATATTTACGTATTCATTATAATTTCCATATCTTCTTTAACCTGTCATTTCCCCTGAGTTCCAAATTAGTATTCATATCTACTGTCTAATTGGCTTTGTAATTATTTGTCACGGTTTTTATCACACCTCATATTAACTTTAGTGGTAACTAACGAAGTATCTAAAAAGTCAGTTTTTACTCACTTCCAATGTGTTGGTTGCCTCTAAATTTCGAACATGTACATATGTATAGAGATCCGTTTACAATGCATAATACTCAAGTAACTTCAGCAAAAATGTTTTTAATATTTAATAACTCCTTGAACTCGATTTTACACACAAATTAATTGTTTTTTGGCAGGAGTTTCTCAGAGTACTGCGGTGAGAACATCTGCATAATGCATGACTATTCGTTCGCGCGGAGACTTACGCCCGACCCTATGGCTGCATTGGTTTTCAGCGCCGCTCACCTGGCTGTAGGAGAAATCTTCGAGGTGACGTAACTCTATTGAATACCTACTGCAACATTTTGTCTAGGTAAATTTTATTAACGGCACATGAAAGTATTTAACCATTATTCCTTGTTATTTTTTGCTTTCAGCTAAAATTGTTGTGTGTATATTTACAAAATTAGAGATCTGTGGAAGTAATTGTAACAAAATTAAAAAATAAACATGTGTAGAAAGAACAGTGTCTCTTAATGAAAGGGTCAGTTTAGCCCTACTACCTTTCAGCAGGTTTATGATAAAATGTCTACCAGCGCTTGAACTAACACAATTGACGATATTCCAGGTTAAAATAGTGGAATGCAAATCCGGCTATGCGGGCAGCTTCCGCATGGGAGTAACGGATGTCAACATTTTGAACGTTCACGTCAACCGCAGCCTGCCGCCTTCCGTGTCTCTCCTCCCGCATTACACTGCCTACATAGATGGTACGAGTACAACTTACACTAATACTAAGCTAAGAATTTACTCAGATTGCAGATAGTAGCTGCACAAATCGTAGGCGAGGCTATTAATATGCAGTCTGATTTTTGCGATATCTGTACAGTCATTTGGGATAATACCTGATCTCTTCACAGAACAAATAATAATAATAGAAATGCCATGAGACCCATTTTGTATGCTATATGCACATTCATGCACTCTTTGAAATTTTGGCGATTGTTGGTCGTAACATAACTTCTAGTCGAAAAAATAATAACTTCTGAATCCATATTATAATTGGGGATGTCTATTTTTTTGCAATGTATAGTAAATCGAAAACCATTTCGAGATAAATGCTTTTTAAATCGTTTTCCGTAGTTATTTAATTTTAATATTATGTAATGAATTTATTATATAACAAATAAGCAATGAACTTTATTTGACATTGGTGTAAATTGCGTGACCGGTTCAAGTCGTACTTTATTCTATGTGGTTAGAATTCTTCACAATTTACGCGTGGATTATACTACGGAGTTTGATTTGGACCCGCTGTCTGACATCTAGCACTTTGTCAGTGCGTCAGTGCCAGTAAAGTGACACAGTGTATAGTGTACCACTACGCAAAAAATAATTAAAGGGGTTGCCTTATCGTAAGCGTTTAGATAGATTTAGAAATTTGGCATTGTGGGAGCCCTCAATTATAATCTGACGTCATCAACTAAAATAGTTTCGATAATTAATTTTGAAAAAAGTAGAGAACTAAATGACAAAATATTGAAATTAGTTTCTTATAATTGACTTTTCTATACAAAAAAAATATAAAAACCACTGGTAATTTTTTTTAGACATTCTCAATTAGAACTTTATGGCGACGGTATATCATTGAGAGTCTATTGTATAGATATATAAATCAAAATTGTATACGACGTGGCTATCACCTAGCGAAGATTAGATGAAATCATTTATCATCATCTCAACCTATATACATCCTACTCCAGGGCACAGGCCTCCTCTCAGAATGAGTAGGCTTGGGCCGTAGTTCCCACTTCTCTTACGGTTCCCTTCACCGTTAAGCTAAATTGAAACCGAGGTGCGAGCCCGGGTCTGAGCTCGAGTCTGCTTGAGAGGCCACAGGTTGAACCACGACTACCACGGCTTTTTTTGCATCATTGTTACAGGTAAATACATGAAATACTCCCGCTACTCGGACAAGGAGCACGAGCTGCGGTCGTTCGTGCCGTCCTTCGACTGGCTGCGCGCCGGCGACCGCGTCGGCCTCAAGAAGACTGTCGACGGCCGCGTGCTCGTCTATTACAACTCGGAGCTGCTCGAGTACGCCTTCGAGAATGTTCCCGACGTAAGTTCCAACACTGGTAAAACAAACCTTTTTCGCCCGAATACACAGTGGTCCTGTTCGGTGCAACCGAATACCGTTGTGACGTCAGTCAGTGGCGGCTCCCGCCTTTTACGTATTTTAGTGCTCTTTATGGTATTGTCGCGACCGGGTGCATTCATAACATTACTTAACATTTTACTTTTCTATAACAATTAAATTGAAGTATTTAGACGGTGCCAGTGTTTTACTCAACAACTAACATAATAAACGCCACTCCTCGAACAGGTCCCGCGTTCATACAACAGCGGACGAAAATAAAAAAGATGCCATAAAAATATGATAGACTAGCTTTTGCCCGCGACTCCGTCCGCGTGGAATTAGTAATTTGGGCAGCTTATTTTTTTATCCAATTTGCTTTTTCATCAATTATGGCTCTCCTCCTTGGTTCCTTCCGGAAGAAGTGAAACTTCATAATAAACCAACCCGCTCCCAATCCGCCCTCGACCCGCTGCTAACCCGCCCCCAACCCGCCTACAACCCGCTCCCAACCCGCCCCCAACCCGCTCTCAACCCGCTCCCAACCCGCTCCCAAACCGCCCCCAACCCGCCCCCAACCCGCTCCCAACCCGCCCCCAACTCGCTCTCAACCCGCCCCAACCCGCCCTCAACCCGCTCCCAACCTGCTTCCAACCCGCCCTTAACTCGCTCTCACCCCGCCCCCAACCAGCTCTCAACCCGCCCCCATCCCGCTCCCAACCCGTCTCCAAACCACCCCCCCGCCCCCAACTTGCTCTCACCCGCCCCCAACCCGCTCTCAACCCGCCCCCAACCCGCTCCCAACCCGCCCCCAACCCGCCTCCAACCCACCCCCAACTTGCTCTCAACCCGCCCCCAACCCGCTCTCAACCCGCCCCCAACCCGCTCTCAACCCGCCCCCAACCCGCCCCCAACCCGCTCCCAACCCGCTTCCAACCCGCCCTATCTAACTGAGCTATCTAACACTGAAAGAATTTTTCAAATCGGAGCAGTGGTTCCTGAGATTAGCCAAAACCCCCGATTTTGAAACATTCTTCCGCTCCTATTGGTGTTAGCGTGATGATATATAGCCTACTAGCTTTTGCCCGCGGCTTCGCTCGCGTGTACCATGAGAATTCCAAAGAACCAAGATATCACGCAAGCAAGCATACAGGCAAGCAAGCAAGCATGCAAGCAAGATGCAAGCAAGCATGCATGCACGCTTTCTTGCTTGCGTGACAATGGGACCATCTCAGGAGTATATTATACCTATTCTTTCGAATAAAAAAGAATTTTTAAAATCGGTCCTCAATTGACCGACAAATCGGTGAATATACCTACATAAAAAAAATACATAAAGTGGAATTCATAACCTCCTCCTTTTTTTGAAGCCGGTTAAAGAGCCCTTACAGTACAGTATAAACTTATGAATTTTGAAATTTTAGCTTACAACCAGTAAAACGCAAAATCCCGTTTTTTCCCGTTCCCGTAAGAATTTCGGAAAATACTTTCTTAATACGGGGAAAGTCCTCTCTCAATGCTCCTCTACACTTCCCAAGGAACCCACTTGCCAAATTTCAGCTTTCTACGACCAGTAAAACGAAAAATCCCGTTTTTTCCCGTTCCCGTGGGAATTTGGGAAGTTCTCTCTCAATGCTCCTCTACACTCCATAAGCAACCTCATGCCGAATTTCAGCTTTCTACGACCAGTAAAACGAAAAATCCCGTTTTTTCCCGTTCCCGTGGGAATTTTGGATAGTCCTCTCTTAATGCTCTTCTACACTTCCCAAGCAACCTACATGCCAAATTTCAGCTTTCTACGACCAGTAAAACGAAAAATCCCGTTTTACCCGTTCCCGTGGGAATTGTGGATAGTCCTCTCTTAATGCTCTTCTACACTTCCCAAGCAACCTACATGCCGAATTTCAGCTTTCTGCGACCAGTAAAACGAAAAATCCCGTTTTTTCCCGTTCCCGTGGGAATTTTGGAAAGTCCTCTCTTAATGCTCCTCTAAACTCCCCAAGCAACCTATATACCAGTTTTCAGCTTTCTACGACCAGTAAAACTATAAATCCCGTTTTTTCTTTATCCCGTGGGAATTTCCGAAAATCCTTAAAACCGATTTTTTACTGTTATAATTACCTACTTCTATGCCAAATTTGAAGAGTCTAGTAATTATAGTTCATAGGATTTCGTTGAACTGAATATATAAATCCCGTTTTTTCCTTATCCCGTGGGAATTTTGAAAAATCCTGAAATTAATGTTTTTACTATTGTAATACCTACTTGTGTATCAAATTTGAAGAGTCTAGTTATTATAGTTACTGAGATAGGGTCACTCGAAATCGAATATATAAATCCCGTTTTTTCCCGTTCCCGTGGGAATTTTGGAAATTCCTCTCACAATGCTTCTCTACACTCCCCAACCAACCTACATGCCGAATTTCAGCTTTCTACGACCAGTAAAACGAAAAATCCCGTTTTTTCCTTATCCTGTGGGAATTTCCGAAAATCCTTAAAACTGTTTTTTACTGTTATAATTACCTACTTCAATGCCAAATTTGAAGAGTCTAGTAATTATAGTTCATAGGATTTCGTTGAACTGAATATATAAATCCCGTTTTTTCCTTATCCCGTGGGAATTTTGAAAAATCCTGAAATTGATGTTTTCATTATTGTAATACCTACTTGTGTATCAAATTTGAAGAGTCTAGTTATTATAGTTACAGAGATACGGTCACTCAGAATCGAATATATAAATCCCGTTTTTTCCCGTTCCCGTGGGAATTCCCGAAAATCCTTACTTAGTGGATGCCTACATTGTATAAGGGATCTATGTGCAAAATTTCAAGTCTCTAGGTCCAGTGGTTTGGGCTGTGCGTTGATATATCAACAGTCAGTCACTCAGTCAGTCAGTCAGTCAGTCAGTTTAGAATTTTATATATATAGATTAGCCTTCCTCGATAAATGGGCTCTCTAACACTGAAAGAATTTTTCAAATCGCAGCAATAGTTCCTGAGATTAGCGCCTATAGAAGTTTTACTTCAAAAACCCCCGATTTTGAAACATTCTTCCGCTCCGCTCCGCTCCTATTGGTGTTAGCGTTATAATATATAGCCTATAGCCTTCCTCGATAAATGGGCTATCTAACACTGAAAGAATTTTTCAAATCGGAGCAGTAGTTCCTGAGATTAGCGTGTTCAAACAAACAAACAAACTCTTCAGCTTTATAATTGATTTCTTGGTTTAAAACAAAATAAACAAAACATGAAGTATTTTCACCGTAAAACTATGATGACGTAAAATGGCTGTTACCAAGACCTTCGGAAGTCTTCGGTAAGTTTGTTATATTAAAGTTCATACTTTTTGCTTCAAAATGACATATAATTCATCACGGGACTCGCGGGGTTTCTAAAGTAAAAGCTTCGATATATATCCTAGATCTAAATTTTCATAAGTTATTCCGACGTCTTGCGTAAAACAATTTTATAAGAATAAAACAAATCCTTTAAGAAAATACAAGACATACCTACCTCTTTGAATCACCCTTATAAAATTTAAAGACACACTTAAACAAAATTAATTAGTAAAGAAAATCATCCGTAAACAAATGAATGTTTTTACGGTTTTGTGATAACACGGTTCGAGTGCTTGCGGTATGACAACTTCCGATAAATACAAGTGGACAATTTTGTTCCGACACATGTCAAATAATTTATGTTTTCTAAAACTACATTGTATTGATCTACCCTCCTGGGTAAAAATAAATGGTTTTATAGTTAATCGGCTTTTTCAAATATTGTCTTCTTCTGGGACTACTGTGGAATAGTGTGAATCAAGAATTGAGCGGAGTTGCGGGGCTTTGGCTGTTGAGGAAAGAGACGTGTTTAAGTTTGTCTGTATTGTGGCTGTTATAGTTACAGTTATACATAGCTTCAGGTTGGCAGAACTTTTTTCTCTTCCACGTCCGCTCCTATGGTAGTCGCAACGTCGCATTAAACTTCTCCTTGCTTTATACAGGTTAGTTATGGTGCAAATAAATTAAGAAGTGAACAACAGTTTTTTTATTTAATTGGCTCACAAAAAAAACCACAGTCCACGCTCCAAATAACATGTTAGTGTTTATTTATTTCCAACATATGACACTTTACAGTTAGGATGTAACGATAAAAATGAAAAGTAATAGTATTGATGTACAATATTTCCGCCCCTTAACGTAGAATCTAGAATTATCTGTAAACACTGAACAGATTTTTTTATGATTTACAGAAAGTTTACGTGGTCATGGAGATTTTCGGTCACGTGACAAAAATCCAAGCTATTTCAAAAGGCGTCAACGTCGGAACCACCACGTTGCCGCAGCACACAATTCCAAATGACGAGTGTGTAAAACAGCAACTTCCTTTAAGCAATGCCGAGAAGAACGCTAACAACGCCCTAGTAGCTCAGTCGTCTCAGAACAATGTTTCAAACGAATCAGTGGAGACTCGGGTGGAAGTCACAGAGACGGAGGCTAGTGAGCCTTCGAACCATACCAACGAGGTTATCTCAACATCGAACGTTGAGTTCTCGGTGTACTGCGGGAGTGCCCTGACGACAAGCAACGACACTTTGACCGTGCCGACCGAGACTAACTCGACGTCCACGATGACTGTCGTGAGCGCTGACTCGCGCCGCCGCCGGAACCCGCTGCCTTACACATTCCATTACGTTCACGGGAAGAACATTAAGCTCTGTAGTTCAGGTGAGTGGCACGATGAAGTTATTAGACTTTTTTTTACAAACTTTTTATTAATTTGCAATGTATGTTTGTTCGGGTGGAATTTTTCAACTCAATTTTGAAGTAGATATCTTCAACCGATTCAGCTGAGCTGATTGATTGCATGCATGTGTAAATCGGATGACAGTGCAATATTGTTGACATGGATGGAACTGATCTGATGATGGAGCTGGAAGGTGGCCATATGAACTCTGTAATAAAACGACACGACCACGTCGAGTTTGGGCTCGTTTGATTAGTTTACTTTGGTAACCAGGGGCAAAAAGTACAGACAGCAAAAAAAGCTTGCATTACAAATAGAATTTTTAACACAAACTTATTTTACTTCTTATTAATAACTTATTATAATGTTATTGAATTACAGATACTGTAGCGATGCGCACATCGGGGTACAAAGACGGGATAGCAATAGTCAGCCAGCCGCTTCGAAGGGGACATAATTTCAGGGTAAGTTAACGATCACTATTTTATTCGGAATAGTTGTATAATAAATATGTCATTATGTTTACTCCTACCTTGGGAATTTTATGAAGATATAAACAATGCTTGGGCGAAAGAAATAATAATAAAATATATTGTACTTTTACATGCAAAAAGAGTTTTACAAAGTACAGTCGGCCAAAAATATGGTCTACCCCCTACGGTCGAAGTTCATTTACACGTCATGATACAACGAGGTCGATTTTCCCTTGCAATAACATGATGACAGTGACTTAGGGATATTTAGATGTTACAGAAACTTTTGTCAGAACTGGTAGACCACTTTCTTGGTCGACCGTACAATAAGGAAATGTAAAACTGTTTTAATTTGTAAGTATATTGAAAGGCTTAAGCGATGGATTATTTACAATGTGTATAATTATACTAGTAAATTTTGTGTTGCAAGACTTGCAAGTATTGTTTTGTGTATATGCGATGCTTCTTCAATTCACTTTGTTTTGTGTCTTTCTGGCTTGTCTAACTGCTGAACTCAATTTATATATTTTTTTTTGTTTTCCAAGGGCTGTAATTAATTTTAAATTTTTGTATAATGAAAATGATGTGAGTAATAAAAAATAAAATTAATAAATATTAGGGGACAATCTTACACAAATCGACCTAGTCCCAAACTAAGCAAAGCTTGTACTATGGGTATTCGACGACGAAAAACATACTTATATAGATAAATAAATACTTAAATACATAGAAAACATCCATAACTCAGGAACAAATATATTTCCTAAATAAATGTTTTTAGATGACCTAAATAATCAATCTGCTAATTTGCAAAATGATTTGCTTGTCATCATGTAGAGTAATACCTACATTGTAAGTTTGTATGTATGTTTGTTATGACTTCGCTGCTAAATTTCACCTCGCCATAATTTTGTCTGTCACTGTATCCGGCTAAAGCTAAGCTTGTAAAAATGATGTGATGACGTACCCTTTAATACGAATAGAATCAGTTTATGCTTAAAACTTATGTACCTAAAATGACAATTGTATAGATTAACAGTTTGTAGTAAGTGCAAATATGCTATTGCTTCTAAAAATAGTATTTATCTTAAGATCGCGAGGCGAATCATCTACAACTACGTAAATTGATTGTTCAATGTTTATTCCGTATAATTATAATAGTAAAGATCAAAATTTCAAGTTATTGCTAATGTCATGTTTTATAAATGAATAGCAGTAAAACCAAATGCGTAATGCGAAATATCTAGCTTTTAATTTCCGTTTTTGTTCTGCAAATTTGCATTGCTCATAAATCTTTTTAGCATAAAGATATTAATATGACCTTATTAATCTGAATGAAGCTGCAAAATGACCTTGGCTTATAATTACATTTCGCTTGGCAACGCCAAAATGTGAAACGCCTCAATAAAATCAATCTTGAAGTTTATCTAGCAAAGGGGTGCGGTAAATTTCGCCAACAATTATTTATTTTAAGTCCGAAGGTGTTATTTTATTAATGACAAGTTTAATCGCGTGTATGTATGAGACGTGGAAACGCAGGACCATGCGATCAAGCTGAATTTTTGCGTATACGTGAGCTTAGCTGTAATAAACTGCGTAGTGCGAGAGTAAAATAAGTTAATTCAAGAATTGTTATCATTGCTAGCAGTTCGCAACATGGCCGAACCTCACATAATAACACTCAGGCAATAAACTTATTAAGACTTTAATTATTTTGAGCAGTTACGTCCATCTACTGCGTTTCAAGTGTCAGCTAGGTGGGTTGTCACACCAACATATTATGCTTAATAGGAAACCCGTGGAACATTTTATTATTTATTTATTTATTTATTCATAAAGTTCATACAAGATACAAAATATAAACATGAAATAATCTTAGGTCTAGTTAGTAAATTTAGTTTAGTCTATGCTAGGTTACAAGTGTAACATGTGTTATAGACAAAAGGAATCTAATGAATTATAAAACAATTCGAGCATTTAAACATCGCAACACAATATCTTAAAACATAATACTTAATTGGTAATTAAACTATAATAATGTAATCAAGTGTCAAATAACAAAATAAACAAAGAACAATCGGCTACACAGCGTAACCCTCACCTTGCAATCGTCAGCAGATTTTCAGTGTCAACATAAGATAGACCTTGCAGCCACGCAGTAACCTTAACCTTGCACACATTACGGTTTAAATCATAAATTTTAGTACTTTATTGATTTTATTGTATAAATAAGGTCCAAGAAAGGGAAAGAATTTATGCGCGAAAGCATGAGAGGTGCATTTGGAAACAACATGGTTGACAACAAATGGTAAATCTTGCGTCTATATAGGTAAATTTATTTATGCTATAATTTTTTTAATTTAGCTTTGCCATTGTTGCATTGCGAAGTACAATGTTCATAAACGCTCGTTAAACTACTGTTCACTCAGATTTGCTTTCATATGAAGCAAATTTAGCTATGACTATGTCTAACTTTTACAAATAATGATCCTTGCAGTGCCCTAATTCTTCTCTTTTGCTTGAATAGTCGTAAAAATGGCCAGTAAGCTTTAAGGCGGCGGCTAGCGTGAGTAGGTACGAAGCAAGGTCTGTGCATCGTTACATTTTTACGTTACTTAACAAGTTTCTGGTCTAAAACTTCAAATTGTAAAACTGGAATTTCTACTGGAAAAAAATAATTCGAGGCAACAATTTAGAGTTCGATTCTCAGCTCCGCTTTTGGTTTCAAATTAAGTTTCAAAGAATGAAATGATAAACATGAAACTACCGTGAGACTCACTCATAGTGAAAATAAACGGATCACTCAAGTCTTAAAACGAGTTTAACTTGACATGTTGACATGTGTTTAAGACTTCGAGTGATCCGTTTCTTTTCACTATGAATGAAATGGTAGATTAGATATTTCTTGTTAATGCTTAAAGACACTTGTCACACTTGATGCGTTCTAATTCCTGTAAAAAAAATTAATTGTACCTACTGCAATTGGTGTTTACACAAGGAGCGGGCTGTGTGCGATTTAACCGCAGGACGGAAAACTGATCCAGTGTGACAAGGCCTCAGTGGCGTGGCGCCGTAGCGACTCATTTGTCACCGGGTTACCTAAAGGTTTTATGTGTAGTCAGTCTTAACTATCATATCAACACTAACTGCGAGGTGTTGCCTCCGAAGCCATACCTAACTCATTCATCTCTTTCTCGCCCGGTTGCTGAACGCAATGTTCACGCCACGTCACTGCACAGTAATAGATCGTGTGAAGACCAGAGGCCATATTGTCTAACGCACAACTGCTACTAATCGCATTCAGCATCTCTCTCTGTAACCATCGTTTCCTATTTGACAGAATGAAATAGTGAATGCGTAATCAAGCACCGCGCGTTAGACAATAAGCGCACTCGGAATCACAATCGCTTTCACTTCTTTCTGCCAAAACATACAGGATAACCCCTCGTACGCCGTGAACAAAAAACCTGCGTTCTTGTCTCGTTTGTCTCAAATAACACCAATATTACAGATTAAAATAAAACAAGAAAGATTGCCTCGAAAATTGGGATAATCTACGTAACGGCGTCCGAGAGGTTAAGGGCCTAAGCACACGGCGCGTTATTTAAAAAACGCCGTGTGCTAGGGGCCTTAAGAGCATGTCCAGATGAGGCGTTTTACGTGCGAGCGGACTCGCGCGTTTCAATTTATATTGCGTCCAGATATCGCGTATTACGCGCGTTCCTTCGCTGGGGTTCCTTCGATGGACTCGCTACGGATTTGCGCGAGATACTGGACGCAGCAATGGCCGCCGAGTATCTCGACTCGCGCGGCGCTCGGCGTTAAACGCGCGAGTCGAGAGTCTCGCTCATTACCAGCATTTAACGCGCGAGTGAGGAAACGCGCGGCTTCATCTGGACGGAATATATGTAGCTCTAGTATCTCGGGAACGCGCGAGTCTCTGCGCGCGTTAAACGCCTCATCTGGACAGGCTCTAAGGCTGTTCTAATGGAATGAAAAACGCGCTGTAAACGCGCGTTCCTAAAACGCGCGTCGACGGCGCGTTAAAAAAACGCCGTGTGCTTAGGCCCTAAGGGTAGAAAGAGATGGTGAATGTGAAGACCGCTCGCGTATCGGATAATACGGCGTCAGGTACGATGTAAGCGGTGTTGTTGCAGTTCCGAGTGGACAAAGTGGGCGGCGAGTGGTCGGGCAGCATCTCTCTGGGCGCGGTGGGCGCGCTGCCGGCGGAGCTGCCGCCGTGCGCCATGCACTTGGACCCGCCCGTCTGGGCCGTCACCAGCGACTTGCTGCATGACAACGGGACCTTTGTGAGTACTGTACCACTACCATGAGTTTACAGTGACCGTGGAGTCTCCATACAAATCATTTACGCAGTCGCTATCGAGTACGGTCACTATAAACTCATGGTAGTGGTACTGTCCGTTGTAGGTTAACACAGTTGTAGGTTAAGACTGGTTTTATTGACGCTCTGATCGCAGTTGAACTAATTATAATATTTTTATCCCTGAACCGTTATCCGATAGGTTTATAGTTACCCAAGCCACAGATGAGGGTTGATGATCAATTGACGTACTTTTTATGAGCTCTCAAAATACGATTCTTCTCTAGATTTAGCATGGCAAAACCTAGCTATTATTTCACTTACTTGCTAACTCAATCGATTAAATATTTTATATATCCCACCCAAGCAACTAAAAATCTAATTAAGCAGTTAATTGAAAATGTCTGCTTTTTAGGGCTAACATAAAGTTAAAATGTTTTTTTAGAATGTCTTCGAATTATTGTTTTATGGTATCAACTACCCTAATGAGACGTTTTAACATTAGAAATCGTAATAACTACCACAAATTCTAGCTCTTTCGAATTTTTGTGATACTTAATAATCCACGAACCTCTCCGCTGCTAGTAAATATAATAACGTATAAACCGTCCACACTACGATGGGGAGATTCATCCAAAAGACTATCTCCATTCATTTTGTTCTCTGGGGTTTCAGAAAAAGACTCAGATGGCGTCCGCGTTCGACGAGCTGAGCGAGCAATCTGTGCTGACGCTCCACTTCCGGTTCAACGGCGAGTTGGTCGTCGACGTGGACGGCGCGGTGGTCGGCACGGTGGGCGTGGTCCCGCGCGCCTTCAGCCACGTGTTCCCGCTCATTGACCTCTACGGACGCGTGCACCAGGTCACTGCCCGCACACTCAGACAAACACACACGCCCAGAAGCGAAGTTGCAGCAATTAACACGATCTTGTTTTGTTCTACAGGTATCCGTCTTGCTTCATCCGACAGTAGTAGCGAGTGGAGCGTCTCTCGACCTGCCAATAATTGCAGAAAATCTTCGCGAAGAGTCGCTCGCCGAACTCGAACTGCTCGACGATGACGACGAAGAAGACGATGACGACGACAGAATGCCAAAACTCACCCCCGAAACCCCCGAAAAACAGCCCCGGCGGAAAACCAAAGCCTATAGCCACGACAACCTTTTAGAGGACCCGCAAGACCCCGTTTATTCCCAACCCGGGCCCAGCACCTATCCCGATCCCCCCACAAGTTTTCCAATCGATAATGAAGCAAAGAACAAAGAAATCAAATGCAGAAAAGAAAGTTCTACACGCTCGGTCCTCCACCAGAGTTTAATTTTGACGGAAGACTCGTTACCCATTGATAACAACGAGTCGGCAAACCGTTGCATACAGAAGAGTCACTCCACGCACAGTTTCTGTCAACTGCCGGAGGAGCCCGCTCAAAATGTAGAGGCGAAGGAAACGCAAAGTTACGTGTTCGGCAGCGGAGGGCGGTCGGGGGAAAGTGCGGGGGAGCCGGCCGAAGTGTCACCTGAGCTCGACCAATGTTACGACACCAACATTCGGCATAACGATCGCTACCCGGAGGCTAGTGAAGTGGACAGCCTCGACAACGAAATAATGGACGCGCTCGCACTCGAAACCGGCAACCTCCCAGACCTTACCGAAGAGCACTCGTCATCTATCGACGATTCCACGCGCCGTGACGACTTCTGGACCGAGTCTTTGTCTGCTGAGAATCTCAACTACTTGAATCGAATACTCTGTCTGGAGCAGGAGGGGGAGGGGCAGAGCTTGGAGGAGTGGGAGGCGTGGGGCGAGAACTGCGAGCACCTGCACCTGGTGCTGAAGTACTGGCACTTCCTGGTGCTGCCCTACCCGGAGCTTCGCGCGGCGGCGTGGGCTCAGGTCCGCTGCTACTGCCGCTCGTGCCAGCCCGACGCGCGCCCGCCGCTCTCTGGTAAGCTGAGAGTACATTGTGACATCTATATACTCCAACGACACATATAGGTGTCACAAAGTACAGTGTCAAAGTGATCTTGACACAATGACATAAGATTCAAAGCAGGTTTACGTTTTGTCGAGGCGTGGCGTTGAAAGGGTTAAAAGCGACGCGATCGCGACATGAGGCAGGGGACGGATGAAGTTTGTTGTTTTCAAGAGATAACTTTAAATAAAGGGAGGAGGGGCGAACGTGACTTTGGGGCAACTCTAACTATCCTTAATAATTTCGTTGTTTTTTTTTAATACAATATATACTCTGTCTATTTAACAGAGTTAGTGCTAGAAAACAGAATGCACGTAATTGGTCAGCGATAAGGACGATGCACCGGCACAAGATAGGTTTACATGCCTGTCAAAATTTAGTCAATCTGTCTCTCGTACGGTGCGGACGCTTTCAAGTGCTTATCTTTGGTTACTAATTTTTGTTAAAATAGGCAATTACAATGCAAATACTCTTTACTGTTAGTAAGTAGAACTTATTTAATTCTGTCAAAGGTTTACGTCAATAAGTTTGAAGCTTCCGGTTCCCTGTCTCGTTTAGCTTTTGTTACTTGAGAAAATTCAATGTCAGACGGTACGAGAGACAAATGAAAAAAAATCCAATAAACGACATGTAAGCCGAGCCCGCCATCGACGTGCGATTGTTGACGCCCACTGACAGTTTCTTGTCCCTTTCATTTGCATACAAAAGTGCAACAGAGAGAACGCTTTGCTAACTCTGTTAGACAGGGCTTGCGTTCGACCACAATCACGTTTAGTGGTAAATGGGCGAATCGCCCTTTTAGTGCCACCCGTTCCTATGGTTACACAAATTTTATCCCTTGGACAACAATAGCATTTTTCTATGAAACAGTATGAAGTGTCACTTGGACAACCGGGGACAGAGTAAACTACACAAAACAGTTGATTCACCCAAATGCTCATTCACCCTAGACTTGAATTTAGGGGAATAAGCAGAAAGAAGGCAGTTGAACGCGGTGTTGCAGCGCGTCCTAGCAGTGCAAACCGTGCACCAAATAAAGGGCACTGTAACACAACTGCTCAAAACCTTCCCCCAGAGTGGCTTCTGTTATTTTTAAGGATAGCCTTTCACTGCTCTACAGTTGCAACAGGGCCATTGCAACTGTAGGCCAAATTAAAGTAACTTCGGTGTTATGTATTTAAGATCATTTTAATTTACCCCACAGTTGCAAAAGCCCCCTCTGCGCCACTTGACGCCATTTTATAACTTTAAAACCTTCCTTAATACTCGACTGTCAAGAACGATAACTTTCTCACGTATTGCAGTTATTTGTAACGGGCCATGACTCATGACTCATGGGCCATGACATGATTGGGTCCACAATACATCAGGCGATCTTTGAACCTCGAGCCTGAAAACGCGACACGCGTCCACCAGTTCAAAAGCGGTCACATTGACGCCATCGCTGTTGTTTGTCACGGACGCTTGCCTCTGTTATGCGCCTGGTTAATCATACAATATGGTTCTCCTATTGTAGCGCGAAAAATTTTAATTCTATTTTCACTACCATTATTTTCATTGGCCCTAAAATAAAATAAGGTGAGATTTTTATTTTCATAACTGAGCCCTAATTTTGGCAATCCGAATTCACGTTGTACCCAATTTCGCTAGTGAAATTCGTCTAACGTATAAGGCCAAAAGGCCGCCATACGGCTCGGGTTTATCACTCGTCAACTCATTTGTAAAACCTTACTTACCAACCTCGTATCACAAATAACTATTGCAGTATAAGCCTAGCGAGACTTGCATCTTTTTACATGTAATGTTTTTGATGGGATAAACGTTTCTTAATACAGGTCATTTGATTATCGCTTCTGAACGTATTATAGGGAAGTTATGACATGGGCCCAATTGCATAACAAAGTACAACTTATATTACAAGCGGAACTCCCTTTCTAGTTAATATAACTGAAGCGAGAGTTCCGCTTGTAATATTAGTTGTAATTTGTTATGCAATTGGGCCATGGATGTAGATAAAATAGGTTGTTTATTGCAGGGTGGGTTCGCATCGAGCGCGCGGAGGTGGCGGGTGTGGGCGCGGCGCGGCGCGCGTACTGGCACGTGGCGCGCGCGTCGCTGGGCGCGGCGCGCGCCGGGGACGCGGCGGGGCGCGCGCGCCGCCCGCGCACGCTCGCGCCCGCCCCGCGCCCCTTGCATTCCAACGCTGACATGTGAGTCGTTTACCTATCCTGCTAATAAATAAATAGACCCCGTTAAGAGGGTTTATAGGTACCTGCTGAGCTGGCAACGTTGCATTTTTGTTAGTTTTTCTCGATTATTCCATAAAAATTGAATGAAAATTAAAAATGTTTTGTATACAAATTGTTCTAATATATAAGTTAATGTGTCTACTGCAATAATAATTCGTGATAAGACTTTTATTTTCTTTAAATTCCGTTAAGTAATAATTTCTTCGTTTTTAAAGAAAAGAAAAGTCTATCACGATTTATTATTGCAGTAGACACATTAACTTATATATTAGAACAATTTGTATACAAAACATTTTTAATTTTTATTCAATTTTTATGGAATAATCGAGAAAAACTAACAAAAATGCAACGTTGCCAGCTCAGCAGGTATAAACGCTCTTAACAAACGCTCAGTTTGGGGGCAAGCTAAAATAGTGATGTTGCTTCACATAATTAGTTGATTGACATTTACTTATAAATAGTTATTTGTCAAAATAAAATTCTTCTTTTGTGAATGCTCTTGAGATAACTCATTCATTGCATCTATTTGATCGGATAGGAGAGCGACAACTATTGAATAGTACAGATACGGAACAAACGGAATAAATTTTATACACACATATTTCACAATTTTATCAACAGTCATTACAAAATTAGAAGATCCCAAGTGATCTTTGAAACAGCCATTGAATATTGTAAGTACATGATATTCAAAATAAAATTTCATTAGTGAGGCTGCACCACAAAGGGAAATTGATTCATGCAAAATTAACAAATCCAGGCTTTAAATCTGTAATAATTATTAATCAGTTGTTAGAAAATAAGAAAGTTCAAATTGATAAAGGTATTTGTAAACAAAAGCTACATAGAGCATTACAAAAAACTACAGTTTTTACCAGTTACATCTGTAGAGGTCGAAAAATCATTTTAATTTTTTTTTAAATGGATTTTTACAAGCAGGCGATGAAGTTTGACTTCATATAATTTGGAAAAATATTGTTAATTTATTATGAAACATACAAAAATAAAATAAAATAAATTATTATTTTTTCTTTAATTTCATAATAATTTAAAAATCACTATGGCAGAGCTCTGGTAAGTAGGTATGGATCTTTTAATAATTATGTTAGTGAGTGAGTAAATGAACTTCATTTTTTATCGATTCAGATTATCGGAACTGCCCCATTACTTGCCCCCCAAACTGAGCGTTAGATAACGGGGTTTACAACAAACAAGCAGCGGTGACTCGTGGCAATTATCCCGTCGCACGCGTTCACGAGCGAGCGTTAATGTCACGTGACACGTGATTGTTTGACACCGGCTCAAAATTACTTAGATACTCGTATATGTACTAACATTAGTTTATGAACTTAGTTATTAAGGTTAAATAAAAAAGGTTTATTATTTTTTGCTTTTTTAGTTAATTCGACGGTTTATTTTAATTTTTAATTCCATGATATATGACCTCCGAAAAGTAATATCTCATTCAATAAATTAGGATCTAGCTAATCTATCCGCCCGCTCAAAATTTTAACCTCAGTATCCTAAAACCCTTTGGAAGATTTATCACTCGTTTCCCACTTCACAAGAATAAAATTTTACTTCTTGTTTCAGATGGTTTGACGAAGAGGGAAAGCCACATCACACTGTATTAGCCATAGAAATAGACGTAGAGTAAGTAATACACGTATGATTCAAATACAAACATCTTAGGGCCGTTTGCAAGGTCAAATCATAGTCCAATAAATTTTGAGACTACTTTTTGCCATGAAAGTCATACGCACGTTTAGTTTTAACTTTTTGCCATGAAAGTCTTATCCACGTTCTGAGCGTACAGTCTTCGTTGAATTTTATTTCCGACTAGTTTATTCCTGCGGCTTCGCCCTTGTGAGAAAATAACAAATAGGATTTGAAAAATCCTTAGTGCAACATATATGATACTCAAGGTATATACATATAGCTCCAGTGGGTAAGACTGTGCCTTGTATGTCAGTCAGTCTAGCTATATTCTATTCTAGTCTCTATTCTTTGATAACGAGTTTTATCAATGGGCACAGAAACGGAATTATAACATTTATTTTGTGAGCGTGTTGCAATATCAGTGTAATAATAATAAATAACAAAGTGTAGGCAATTGTATACATATTATCAGTGATCAGAACTCTGGGTGCAAAACTTTAACAAAACTTGTAAAGCTGACATTAAGAAGAATTTACAACCAAGAAAAATAAGGATATTATTGGCAGATTAGTGTTCAATTTAACTCTATATCGAAATCTCAGATTGTCAGTAGTTTATTAATATTTACATGTCTGTAAGCACTGTTTCATGCCCGCTTGGCAAGTTTTGTTAAAGTTTTGCACCCAGAGTTCCGATCACTGCATATTATACAATACAATACAATATTTTTCTTGTGTTGTGTTTGATTTTTTTACTAAGTTGTCAAACCATATGGTTGATTATGTTTATATCTTTAAGAGCGCACTCAGACAGAGAGCGGTCTGGAGTTCCGAGTTCCGCTTTCCAAGTTCTGCGTTCTTTCGAATGTAGGTACTGAGTCTCTTACGATAATGCACACAGCAGGCGACTGGAACTCTCGAGCGGTCAAAACACAGAACTCTGATCTGAACGCCGAACTCGGAACTCCAGACCGCTCTCTATCTGAGTGCCCTCTGACTATTCTTTCCTTTATTTATTTCAATAAAAATGCAGCTGTTAGTGTAGATGAACGTCCTGTTTCAGAAGTTCCGACGCAGCGAGAGACCGCCTATTGGCGTTCTTGATATTCCTGAAGTCCCACTCGGTGCTGCACAGTGACGACAACCCGCCCAGCCTCGACGAGTAGGCGTTCATCCTCCAATCTCAAATTATCAACTCATTGAGTACGCTACATGCGATATTAAATATGTATTAATTTTAAGGGGCACAAAATGGCTGTCTAATAAGTATTAAATGATATTTAAACGTATCGAAGAACATCGGCCGTCTATTGGCTCTGTGACGTGCGTGTTTACTGTTTAGGTATTTACTACAAAATTCTCCATCTAAAGATTCCATTGTACACGTGCTTGACTAGTCTTATTATTTTATAAGCACCGTTGTGATCTCAAGACTACTGGCTAAGTTATCTTTTTATTTTATATGTTTTATTTATTCGTTTCGGTGGCTGTATAATCATTTTATTGCGCCTTTTATAGCATATCGGATATAAATGTTATTCTAAATGTAAGAAAAAAGCAAGGCTCGCTCGAGACGAAGTTGCGTTCATAGGACGGAGTGGAATTGAATGTGATATTATTATATTATATAACGCATCCCTTGCCACCCGTGGCTGCCGTCCTGTCCTTTTGCTACCAACAAGTCTCCTGTGACTCTATCTTCTCACTAACTAGTGTATTTCCGCAGATCTTTAGAAGCACCAGCAGAAATGGAGTTGGGTTATTAAAGCTTATTCATTTCATATAAATTATATCCCAATACCATTTTTACCCGCTGGTCTTAGTATGATATTAGTTTAGGTAACTCTATTAGTACTTGTATTTTTTTTTAATGAAGCAGATTATCGCATCCGGAGTCATCTTATCGTCATATGCATGATGTTTACAAGCATTATTTATTCCTAGAGACTATGTTTTGTGATTAAGTAAAGTAATAAGTAAAAGATATTGTGAATCACGCTGCAGATTAAAAATACAAACGGTTTAAATATTTATTGTTTTGTAGATATAACATATAACACATTGTCTTGTACTTGTAAATTTTATTGATGAGAGCATTTCAAAATGTGTTTCCAGTCAGTAAATATTGAAATCTGCGTAGTCCATGCCGCGAGTTTTCCCCTTTCAAAATAATATTAAACTTTCTCGTACTCAGTCATACTCTCATGTTTCGGTTAATGTTATGGAGTTAGGTATACGTAGAAATTACTATTTTTAGATTTCCTGTACCGTAATCATAAAAAAACCTAGCTTTGACCTGCTTACATTATATTACATTTATTTATAGTGAAATCTTTCAACATCGAAATATATTTTTGACATCTGTGAACATACTCTATTTTCTAATGATCCATATTATTAAACTTATTTGTGTAAGATTTTCACTTCAGAACTTTTTATACTTTAGAAAAAGTTTTTCTTTTTCTGAAAAATTACTTAAATGTACGTTTTATGGCGCGTTTTATCGTAAGATGAGGCCCCAATTGCATAAACGTTACATGCTCAGGTGACACTGATAATTTAATCTAGATTTCGTAGCCAATCTGAAGCCAGTAACACGGAACTACTCAAGCCCGCAATATATTTGGAATCGTCACCTGACCATTTAATTTTGTTGTCATCTATTTGCCTGCCTGTCTGTTACGTTTATAAATAAAATACGGGTCTGGAACCTGTGCTATTAAAATAATAAATCAATTTAAAGATATTCATTATAAAATTTAACAGTTGTGTGTGAAATTGTAGCACATTTTGCTGTATGAGGGGGGGGGGGGGGGGCGCGTTCTTGGAGTTGCTAACCCAGTGGTGAATCGGATCAAGAGACGAATATTCCTTCCCATTAGTTTAAAGATGATTTCTTGCCTGTAATAAAAACATCACCGTTCACAAAAGTACCTTAATAATAAGGTAGTATTCACATCAAACCAAAATAGGAAGGAATCATTTTATGAATTAAACTGAACCTAATACCGATTCTAAGCCAATTATTATCTTTTAACTATTGCCGTACAGGTTATTTGTACCTTTTTTTTAAGTGATTATTGGTTAACGTACCTATGATGAAAATTAAATCTATAACTACCTGTAATCAATAATTAATTAAAGTTACATAGCGTCAAAGTATGATTTGCCCTTTGCTGAAACATGCATGAGTTTATAAAATCATTGTGAGAAACTATATTTATTCGCCATTAAATCGTAATGAAATTATTTTGAAATGTGGTCAACTTGTTTGTTTATTCCTTTACACATGCTATTTGCTGCAAGATTTAGTCCAAATGCTTTTAGAACTATCGCTTGTGCAGTCGATGTCAGCTTAAGAATAGTCACATTCGGCGGAGTTATAATTCGTTGTTTATGTTTATTCCTACAGCACACATACGAATACGAAGATTTAGTATTTAATTTTCCGGCTATAGTGAGCTGTTTTTAGTATGTATCATTTACGGAACAAATAAACGAATCTTGAAATATGTTACTTATGTCTATATTTCACTCCTACCAATTAAAACCCTTTATCAAGCAGTAAAAAGTAGAATTAATTAGTTTATCCATTATAAAAAATAAAATTCGATCAAAATCGGTTGGAAAAGTAAAATAAAATTGTATCCGCATGTAAAAAAAACTTGGCAGCGGTGGGATTCGAACCCACGCCTCCGAAGAGACTGGTGCCTTAAACCAGCGCCTTAGACCGCTCGGCCACGCTACCGCGCTCAATTTTGTTGTATATTCGATACACACCAGGGCAAGTAGTAAATCCTGAACTTTGAGATGGAGGCTTATGCTAAAAATACAATCGCAAAGAAAATTAGGCAACGCAATATCAGCGCCAAAGTCTAGTCATGGATAGAGACAGTTGAGATACTTAAATTTTGCAAGTCTTAAATCTTGAGATTCGGTTTCTCCGATTACATTGCTAATCCCTGTTGGGTGAAACCTTTTCGCATCAAATGTCGTGTTGTTGACATAGGTAGGGTCAACAGCATAAATAAGTAGTCATTTCCTGTACCTTGTCGTTTTCAATTGTTTGACAATTTTGAATGTCATTTCAAACATGACGTTAAAGTGAAAAGGTACATAAATGATCACTTATTTATGCTGTTGACTGTACCTAAACACGACATTAGCTGCTTTCGTTCGTACATCTGGCAAAAGATTCACACTTTTATGCGATTCATTTTACTCTACTGTAAACTCTACTTTTTGTCTACAATGCATCTTTTTGATTGCACAATTTGAACGACTGTTCATGAAATAATTTTTGTATAATTTGTTATGTTTGCAACATTTCGCCTCAGGGACAGGATACCACTTGCCTTTTAATCATATTTTACTGTTACTTTTGTTGATCGCCCTAAATTATCTCGGGGGGAGTAGGTAGTAGTAGGCATTTTAAAAAACAAAATTGAAAACACACTTAGTTAAAAATGTTCTTTTATTTGTATTTAAAGACTCACAACAATACGTTTGTATCCAAAAGTGTCGTACTTATCTACTTACGCTAAAAATTAAATTATCAGTGTTTATCCCTTACCAACCTCTCGAAAATGAGATTCTATATAGTAGGTATACATAAATAAAGGCCGCTCGAACTGTAACTGCAGATTCTTACAATTCGATCGCCACGCCCTCCATCTTTATAGTGATTTTAAAAGAAAACTTCGCTAAATTTTAATTTTGCTAAATGCAGCATGTACTGCGGCGGCCTTACAGAATTAAATATAAGAACCTTAATTTTATTAACAACCACTGGAACCGAAATGGGTACTAAGTCGTTAATCATTTTGTACTTATAATGCACAAACTTAGCTAGTATTTTCTCACACACATACCCGTCGATGGACGTTCTCGTGTCCAGTGTAACATTTGATCCTATTTGATAAACATACAATTTGATTAAACGTCGTCAGACATCGAGTTATTTACAAATATTTAACTAAATTATTGAATACTCAGGTCTCCTTCCCAATTTGACATGCATGCATACCACACTACAACCGTTTGCACTTACAGCGATCCGACCTCGGCCATCGAGCTACCAATACATACGTTTTGACGCGCACTCAGACCGCCCGAAACGTATTACAAAACACGTGCAAATAATATTGAAGACACTTCACTGTGCGATACGAAATTGTGCAATTTTTAATAGTTAAAAGATTAGAAATCTGCTTGTGGGTAGGTGTAGTTTTCAAAGTGATAAAGGTCTGCACGTGTCTTTTCATAATCATCCAAGATCCGGTCAGCCCAATGCCGATTTAGCAACCTGAGTGCCTGTGAGCACTACCACACTTTGCATTTGTTAACTGGGTTCATGGGGGAGCCGAGGGGGCAGCTGAAGTCTTCGGCAAACTCCTCCATGTTGGACATGGGCCCGACGACACGGAAGCGGCCCGGTGCATGGAAGCCGGTCGTGATGCGGACTTTGATCGCCTCGTTGCGGTATACCGCGCACCACGTGTTGGCTGCGCTCAGCCAGAAAAGCTGCCGACAACAGTACACGTTACAACCAACGTACAATCTACATCGCCTTACCTCGTCCTCTTTGTCGTCTATCTACCTACATTCATATTAGGGATGATCGATGATCATCGATGTTCGATGATCATCGATGTTGAAAGCAAAAACATCGATGTTTTAACATCGATGTTGCTATACGAAGAATATCGTGACATCGATGTTAACGGAATTGATCATCGATGTTAACTCACGGCCTCACGCACGACCACTATCGCGACATCAACACCATCCGAAAGACTGTTTTCAAAAGCTGGCTCTAGGTACTCTTCATCAACAAAGGAATAGATTAAAAGGTTCTTCTTTATCAAAAATATTTTTCCTTCAGTCAGTTGATAAAAAATATTGGAATATGTAATAATCTTATTTATTCCGGTTCTTAATAAATTTCGAACGATTTCACTGTATTTTATTTCTTCGTCAATTATTAACGCAAAAATCATCGATGTTATCCAACATCGATGTTCGGTTTTCGATAAATATCGAACATCTATGTTGGGCTTTCGATTATGACATCGATGTCAACATCGATGTTTTTCTAATATCGATCATCCCTAATTCATATGCAGAAGCTATTTACCTCGACGTTTCGGCCACATTAGCAGCCGTGGTCACGAGTTAACTCTAACTAATCTAGTTAACTCGTGACAACGATTTCGTGGCCGATACGTCGAGGTAAATAAATATTTATTGCGTGATAAGTCCCGTTTAGTATAGTAAGTAATTATGAGTGAAAATCACTAAAGTTTAAAACAGTATGTATATTAAAATGCTGACTTGAACAGCAAAAGTGGATATATTGAATTATAATTGAACTTGCTTGTCTCGGAGTGTATTTCTCAAGGCCTGGCAGTCGTTTCTCTTCCCCGTGGCGGTGGGTCCAAGCCTGGTATGCGTAATATGCCTCCTTGATGCCTCCATTGTCGGCGATGTTTTCTCCTTGAGTATTGACGCCGTTAAGCTAAAAATAATTTCAAGTTTAAAATGAGTTTTTGTTAAAAAAAATCTAATAAGTACAAGCTTTTTTCTAACTTTAATTTTTTTGACTGTACTACAATTGTCATTCAACAACAAAAAAGCAAATCCGACTACTGAAAGTGGGTTAAATTCGACTTCCAAGACTTGACACTTATACATTGTACATATACTAACAAGGCTAGTTAAATAAAAGCTTGTAATTATATTAATGTGCCTAGCTAGACCAATAATCCTTTTGTACTCTTAATTAAGTCATAGTCAGTAAATAATTACCTTCATGCCAACTTCCTTAACCGTGTAGTTGGAATACTGATCAATGATGCACTTGGCTTTCTCCAGATATTCCTGTTTGGTCTGCTCCTGCCACCAGTCAATCAAGTTGCCGTTCTTGTCAAATTGGCGTCCCTGTAACGGATGTTATTAATGTGACACTCGTAGATAATAAGAGTATAGTCGCCATCATAAACATCGGAACATTAAAAATATCTGAACACGACCGTAGGTATAATTGAGATAATTACCTGATCGTCAAATCCGTGAGTGATTTCGTGCCCTATCACAAACCCGATGGCTCCATAGTTCATGTAGGCGGGTCGTTTTGCCGAGAAGAAGGCTCCTTGCAGAATTCCGGCCGGAAACTCTGCGCGAACACATTTCCGCCAATTAGATGCACAATAATTATTTACTTAATAATAGGTATCATAATTATCTCACAAAAACGAGTATCATATAAATACATATACATTTCTTTCAATCATCCCAGCCTGTAAACGTCCCACTGCAGGGCACGATGTTTTGTTTCACCGTAAAGCTCATGGTAAAAGAGGTAAAAATGTGATTTCGCACATAAATTCCGAAAAACTCAGAGGTGCGAGCCGGGATTTGAACCCACGACCCTCTACTTGAGAGGCCATTAGGTCAAACCCGTAAAGCCGAGGTGGCCTAGTGGTTTATTTCAATTATGAATTCCTAATCAAGATAAGGAATTTGATTAAGATTGTGATACGTATTAAGGAGCAGAAGGCTAAATGCTATTGTACGGTTTATCTACTTAGGTAATGGTAGTGTGCTTTACCATTTTGTATGACATTTCCTACATCAGAATACTTATAAACAATAAGGTTGACTTACACATTGACTAGTAAGTTAAAATAGCCTTTACTTTACTGTTTTAAGCCGTACAACTGACGTTGAACCATAGACTGGTAAAGGAATTTCTTGGTCGACTATACCTAAGCAATTACATACATACCATACCTACCTTAGAAAAGTGATTAAAATTATAAGAACTCCTTTAAGTATCGGTATCTATTATTTCTTTGGTTAAGTGTATGTGGTCATTGTTCCAGCCTGTATCCGTCACACTGCTGGGACTGCAGTGTATTTTCGCAGATAAACTCCGAAAAACCCATCTGGAATCGAACTCATGAACTCATGGCCTGAGAAACAGGTCGAACTACCAGGCCATCACGTCTTCAATAACGCCCTAGAAAATCCAAGTGCACCGATGAACTGAATAGAACTTACGGATGCTGTTCTCGATGGAGGAGTAGAAAGCGTTGACGATGGCGGGGCGGCCGTGGGTGACCCAGTCGGTTTTATTGACGGGCTCGCGCAGCTTGCCGAACAGATACTCCGTGCCGAACAGCGTGAGGTTCAGCACCGATTCCATTAGCTTGTCCGGCGACATTTCCAACTACAAATATAAACGTGCTTAAAATATAGTCTTACACCGGGCGCTGTTAGATCAGGGCTTCTTTCAAAGTATTTTGCAATAAACAGATAGCTTTCTTTGTTTATCCACGACCTGCGAGTATAATTAATTACTTAAGTCAGAATTCCACTTTATAGGACACATTCTAATGGTACCTGGGAAATTACGTTTTCTTACCTGAATGAAAATCTTTACCTAGGAAACAAGGCTAGGCAAAATCCATGGTATTAGGTACTTACTCCATGGTAGAACTCAATAAGCTTGGCATTATCCAGCATCTCGTTAGGGTACGCTATATGTGAAGCCATGGCATCAGCTTTCTCCAGAGCCTCCTTCCGTGTCATCTCGTCCATCCATTCCACCTCTTCCAAGGTCTTTCGGAACTGTTGTCTGTCAAATAGAAGTACGTTTTATTATTTCACGAAAATTCGTGTTTTGTTGTACTTAATTGTATTTATTTACAATTACAACAGTTTGGACAATAAGTCGCGAGCCGGCGACAGATTTCTCTGAATTCTATAATCAGGCGTTATTAGGTAATAATAAAACCGGCCAAAAGCTTGTCCGACACGCCCAGGATAGGGTTCCGCAGCCGTTACGAAGAAAATACTTGCATATCTTAATTAATTTTACTAAGTATGTATTAATTTGATTATACTGACCAAGCAATATTTTATAGAACAGGCTGCTATTTACTCTTAAACTACCTACTAATAATTCTCAAGCAAACTTAGCCCGTTATAGTTTTCCTTGTTAATTTGACATATTTACTCTAATCCCGATTTTTTTTACACGCTTTATATTAGCTTCACCTGTATGTTTGCTTGTTTGTTTGTTTGTTTGTATGTATGTATGTATGTATGTTTGTAACCGACTCCTTAGGGCGCGATTTTGACCCACTTCCCGGTTTCCGATTGAGCTGAAATTTTGCACGTATGTGTAAATTGGATGACAATGCAATATTATGGTAACATGGAGCTGATCTGAGGATGGAGCTGGATGGTGGCCATAGGAACTCTTTAATAAAACGACACAACCCCGTCGAGTTTGGGCTCTTTTGATTCGTCTTGTCGAGTACTTTGATCCCAGATGGTAACCAGGGTCTGATGATGGAGTTGGAAGATGGCCAAAGGCACTCTACAATAAAACGACACAACCCCATCGAGTTTGGGCTCGTTTGATTCGTCTTGACGAGCACTTTGATCCCGTATGGTAACCAGGGTCTGATGATGGAGCTGGAAGATGGCCAAAGGCACTCCACAATAAAACGAAACAACCCCATCGAGTTTGGGCTCGTTTGATTCGTTTTAACGAGTACTTTGGTCCTAGATGGTAACAACGGTCTGATGATGGAGCTGGAAGGGAGGTAGGTGGCGGGGTGGGGGGGGAATGGGGTGGGGGTAAGGCGGTCGGGGGTTTAGAGGGTTGGGGGTAAGGGTGTGGCGGTTTGGCGGTTGGGGTTTGGGGGAAATAGGATGGGGGTGTTGGGGGTTCGGGGTTAGGGATTTTGGGGGTTGTGGGAAATGGGGAGGGGGTAAGAGGCCTAGATGGTAACAAGGGTTTGATGATGGAGCTGAAAGGGGGGTAGGTGGAGGGGTGGGGGGGGTGTTGGGGGAAATGGGAGGGGAAGGGGTTTAGGGGGTTGGGAAGGGTGTGGGGTGTTGGGGGGGTTCGGGGGTTAGGGAGGTTGGGGGGGTGTGAGAAATGGGGAGGGGGTAAGGGGGGTTGGGGGTTGGGGTTGGGGGGAAGTTTGAGGAAATGGGGTAGGGGTCCGGGGTTAGGGGGGTTGGGTTTAGGTGGTTGGGGGTTTGGAAAATGAGGAGGGGGTAAGGGGGGTATAGAGGGTTGGGGGTAAGGTTGTGGGGGTTGGGGTTAGGTGTTTGGGGGGAGTTGGGGAAATGGGTTGGGGGATGTTGGCGGGTTGGGTTTAGGGGGTTGGGGGGTTGGGGAGTTGTAGGTGAGGGGGGTAAAGTTAGAAAGAAAGAGGTTTACGTTTAGTAGTGTAGAGCAGTGCGCGCGCACCAAAGACCAAGTATAAGATAGACTGATTCTATTTAAGACGAGCAAAAAACCGTTTTGTCTCTTTTTAGCACAAGGAAACTCTCACTGTGAAAAAAATGCAAATAAAAAATAGAAAATAAATAATAGTTTAAAAAAACTAAAAACACGCTTTAAAAAATAAAAATAAAAAATAAATAAATAAATTTAATAAATTTCAATTCACTATTCTTATGGTGCAGTAAAAAATTTAATAAGCAATTATTATATTGTTATATCCAGATTAAAATTTGTAAACAAGTCTAAGTATTGATAAAATAAATAATAATAGTTTAAAATATTTTATTGTAAAAAAAGCGTGGGGTGCTTTTTAAGATGTTATCAAAATGATAATCCTTGACAATTGACACCAACGATATCCCGCAATAAGGTTAGACGAGAAAAGATCACACCCACTTTACGTGTATGAGAGGTACCCTAAAAAAATTTTTTTTGAATTTAATGTTTTGTCTTTATCCGGATAATTGCTGTGCAGCAATGCCCATACAAAATTACAGCTTTTTGGCCCTACGTCTCTAAGCTAAGCCGTGGACGTTCGGACGGACAGACAGACATGGCGAAAATATAATATCTATGGCGCAGGCTGCTATTTATTAATAATATTAAACTACTAACACCTCCTAGCATAGCTTCTAAGTTAATTGTTACTAACACTAACACTAAGAATGAATGAATCTAAGTTATTCGAAATCAATTATATTATTATTATTATTATAAGGGTTCCGTTTTTGCCATTTTGGCTCCGGAACCCTAAATAAGGGAGAGACGTTGCGAAATTAATATAGAATATTGTAGCTGGTATATAGGTAGGTTGGTAAGACTGAATCACGCCTACTGTGTTTCCTTAAATATCAGTACCTAATCTTCTTATAAAATAACCTTTTAAAATAAGGACAATAAAACCTTTCCACTAACTTCGTACTAAATGTTTGGGAGTGTTTTTTGTCAACATTTTGGATATTTATAACAAGTTATTGGTGTCATTTTACTCATTAGGTAACGCACTTTCGATATCAGTCTAAAGTTTTCTAATATGTTATATTTACGGAATAACCGCCTGGCTACACTTAATTAACGACTACATCCTGTACAAAAAAATCTGAAAAACTTTGACAGTCTAACTTGTTTAACGATAACCTTCAGCAACAACACCTACTAAGTATATTGGTCTAAGAGCCGTTGAAGATCGACCTTCACCGATCTGATAACTCGATGAGACATATTTTTTATCAATTATAATTTATAAACAAATATGCCTATGATAACTTGCCTATTGAAAAGTGTTCATAGCTATTTTTATTTTGTTTTTTTGTGGATTGCCTTTAGCCATCTTCCAGCTCCATCATCAGACCCTAGTTACCATCTGGGATCAAAGTACTCGTCAAGCCGAATCAAACGAGTCCAAACTCGATGGGGTTGTGTCGTTTTATTGTGGAGTGCCTTTGGCCATACTGAATTAATGAAATTACGAATTACCCCATTGAGTTTGGGCTCGTTTGATTCGTCTTGACGAGTACTTTGATCCCAGATGGTAACCAGGGTCTGATGATGGAGCTGGAAGATGGCTAAAGGCACTCCACAAAAAACAAAAAAAAAATAGCTATGAACACTTTTCGATAGGCAAGTTATCATAGGCATATTTGTTTATAAATTATATTTGATACAAAATATGTCTCATCGAGTTAACAGATCGGTGAAGGTCGATCTTCCACGTCTCCTCTACTATATACATAAAATCTGATGCCTGAGAAGGTCGAACTGTCGAGGGGGCCAATGAAATGAATCTATTTTTACGACAAAGTTATTTGGACAATGTACACTTTTCACCTCTTTTCACCTCAATCCACTCCATCGGAATCAGGTTTTTCACCAATTTGCTGACAATTTGCTATTTGCTAAGGTCATTAAAAATAATAATAACGTTAATTTAATAACGTGCAGTCCGGATACAATGTTAAATTCTTACAGCAGTGTCTAGCGTCCGATAACGTTGTTCAATATGTATTTCTACCATAGATTGTAAGCACTTGATTAGTAAAACGTCTCAAAGGATGCGAGTACAGTTAATCATTCAATCAGTAACGGCGATGGTTATCGTATCGGAAACAGCGATAATAACAAATGCAATTAAGTGACTCCCTAACTTCCCCTTCTTAAAACTAAGTATAACAGTAGGTGTACTTAATAATTTGTGACTTACCTGATATCATTCACCATTTCCAGAGCGTTGGCCTTTGAATTTTCGTTGAAATATTTGCGGATGTAAAGGGCTCCGACGGCAATAGACATGCTGAAAAATATTCATTTTATGTTTTATGTTATCATGGTTGCAATAAGACCCAATGACACACCTAAGTACGAGTAAATTAAGAGCATTACACAGGTTAGGAACGTTTCTTCGATTCAAGCAAGAAAAAATATGACATTGCACATGACTGTGTTTTGTAAACGGTACCACTACGAGGGTTTTGTTAAAACTGTTTATTTATTGCCATTATCATCATCAGCCAAAGACGTCCACTGCTGGAAATAGGCCTCCCCAAACATCGGACTCCTGTGACCTTCAAGTTATCAGTCCATCTTGCGGGGGGCCTACCAACACTGTGTCTACGTGGTAGCCAGTCAAAAACAAGGCCATAATTTCTTTGAGCATTTTTTCTGTACTTATCTAATATTTTTGCAAAATTGACGGCAACGCCCAAATTTTCCTGACCATAATATCTAGTTCTTTTTATGTCATACCTGACACTAGTGGTGTCCGCGCATTCCTTCCAGCGGCTCTCTCGCTCAGTCTTCCCGGATAGCGCAGTGACGTAACTCAGCTGCCGCCGGCGCAGCGCCTCCGTCAAATAAGATACCGACGCTCCCGCTACTCTCCACATCACGTAGTTTGCCTGCACACGCTTAGGAGTCTTCTCTAACAGGATCTACAAAAATTAAATAATAATTTAGAAATCACATTACAGACGACCTGTTTCTTATTCAGAAGCGGATTAAAGTAAAACCTGCAATTCCGATATGTATTTGGGCACGTTGACGATGGCGATTTCTTCCAGACCGACTTCAATATGGGGCGCCAGAAGACGGTTGATGTACTCTAGCCAGGGGATCCTGCCCAGAAAAGTATGTTGTAAGTCACTTTAAATTTTTATGTAAGTGTCTATCTATATAAATCATTATTTTGTTTGAGTTTGTATAGTTAAATCAGCGTCCACCGATGGTACTTACTTCGGGAACTTAGCTTGTAACTGGGCAATGGTCATAGGATTGTACAGGCTAGTGGCATTTCGGCGTTTTTCAAGCGGCAAAGATATCTGCAAGAGCATTAATTAAGATCAAGAAACTGAGAAGTTAATTTATTCCTCTGGTTGATTGAATCGAGCCTGAAACAACTTTAGCACAATTGCAATATTGAATGTTATTAATTTGTCAGTGATGCCATTCGATTGACATTATTTCTCCAAGGTTTACTGTAAAATGAGGTCACGCATTAAGAGCAGACCTTGTGCAGACCGCAATGGGACTCTTTTATCTTTTATAGTCTTACATTTTTAGCACGACATAAATTGCTGTGTTTTGAGAACCTCCGAGAAAGGTACTAGGCTCATAAAGTATTCTGTAAGTGATAAAGTGGTCTTATGGGACGCGAGAGCTTACGTTGGCAAGTTTCATCTCGAAGTCTAAGGAGTCTTTGAGTTCGGTCCGCGCGCGCGCGCGCTCTGCGCCCAGCAGCACGGCGATGTCCACCATGTACTCGTAATAGGCCTGCACCAGCTTGTCGCTCAGGCCGCGGTTCAGGTACTCGCGACTCAGGCCCAGCGACGCCTGATCCAACTGTTGATAAACATCCACACGGAATATGTTATAGGAATCCATTCGATTGTTTTGACTTTATCGTTCGTACAAAACATATTATCGTCAATTCATTCGCTATAACGCCAATAACAATGGCACTCGCGAGGCAATAACGAATTCGCATAAAGCAACCGGTGGCTATTACATTGAGAAGTCGTTTAGAAACATAATAAAATACCCAATGGAGTATAATAAAAAGCGGTATTCGGTCTTGCATTAACGCGGGGTCGGTCGACCGCGACACGCAATGCTATGTTTTTATCAGGTCTAAGGTGAACGCGAGCGAGTGGTCTTACATCGATGATTCTCTTAGTGGAGTTCTTGACGTCGACTCCGATGGAGAAGTCGAGGAAGTAGTCGACGGAGTAACCAGCGGAGCGGAACTTGTAGACGGACTTCTCCCAGGAGAAGGAGGCCTCGTCCCAGGAGGCGCCGTCGAGCACGGGCCAGCCGCCCAGCCGGCGCAGCATGTCCAGCAGCGGCGCCGTGCCGCGCGCCTCGATCGCACCTGCACACCGCACTCATTACTCATCAATGCCAAATTACTGACAAAATATGCATGCATAAAATTAAAATAAAAGTTCTATGGGAAAATTTCATTTTCAATACAATTTTTTTGCTGAATGTACTTTCGTTAGCCATATTCGTATAGATACATCCAATTTTCATATATCGCACCTCTATTGCAACAACGACGTTAATGCAAAATTTTCAAAAAATGACTTTATGATAGGAAACTAAAACAGTGAAATAAAATTTTCAAATGCATTTTCTCTAAAATCACAAAACTTGCATTAACTCGTTGTTGCAATAGAGGTGCGATATGTAGGTTCTATATTTGAAGTCAATCCGACCACGAGAAGTTAGTCCCTGTACCTATCTAAAAACAAACAATCTAAAAAGTTAAATTTAAATTTAACTTTTTAGATTGTTAGTTTTTAGATAGGTACAGGGACTGGAATGTAAATATTTTTCTTCAAAAAGACCGGGATTCGACTCCCAAACCAAGTATTTTTTTAATCTAATGCAGTTTTGTCACTAAAATCGTTAACATGGTTCCGTTGATATCTTTCTATGTGTTACATGCAGTTGCAGACTTGTATGCTGATCGATCTAAAATGTGCCACCCGACATAATATTATGTAGGCACAGTCAAGGTCTTAAATATCTACAACTCTATGCCATTAAACATAAGGTTGATGTTTACATAATATGTAGTTGAAGCGATGGCTGTCTGGATATCATTGCTGGCAAGATGTCTACTTATTTATTTATGCCCTTGACAGTACATTATAAGTATATAAATAATATATTTACATGCAAATATTACTCGCATAATGGTATAGGATTACAAACATATTTTTTACAAGTGTAAAGTACAGTACAGTCATAATCACTGTGATACAATCAATATTTTTATTCAAAACACTATCATTGCAGTGTTATTGGTTTGTTTGCAAATAAACGATCAACCACCCAGCTTCGTTGTTTTAAATTTTTGTCTCTCATTATTTCATCAAAAAAAGCACTCGAAAACAATGAAAAACTGGTTCGGTTCTATTCGATTACTTTTTTATCGTTTTTGTTCATGTTCCGTGCATAATGCAAGGAAACAAAATCACATAACGCCCATTTGCATAGCTACACCGTTTCTGCTTTGCAAAAAGCCAAATGTAACAGAGAGTAAGAGATAGCAAGTAAATATTTTACCAACCGAATTCGTTTAACCGAGTCTTTTTTGGGCATTCTGAGATGGAACTATCTGTGGGTATGGGTAGGATCAGGTGATGGATGAGCGCGGATGACGTAAAATGAGTTGTCTTGTAATGAAGAGAGGGTATAGAAATGTATCCGTTCCAGTGTTTGTTCATCCATCACTTACGTCACTCGGTTGTGCAAAATTGCGGAAGCAGCTACGATTTATTTTCACTTTCACTCACAATTATGGAACAAACTAACTAAATTAAGTAACGTTAAGTAATTGGACTAACAGTTTGGGTACTAAGTATATACTTAAGTAGGTTTTACTTAAATAAGGAAGGAGCTGCATTGTGCTGTTTTTAAACATTCAAATTATGTCATAGGTCATAGAGAATTTAATCAATAGAGTGGAAAGCCGTACAATTTGTTTGGAAATAAGTCACCAAACCACTGCGGCGAGTGCTGCACTCTAATGCCCAAGGTTAAGTATGGTACTGGAGTTGGCAAGCAGATGCATTATGATAGATATTAATTGTTTCGCCATTGTGACCCACCCACTTTTTTTATAAAAAAACATATTTATCAAGTCATCATCAGCTAAAATGGTTAATTTGTTTCACGTACCTAAATAGGTAGAGGATGAAGAAAATACTGTGACCAAAAGATAGTGTTACGGTATTAATGACAAATCACTAAACAGTTTAGATTCGATAGCCCGTATTACCACACTGCTCTATTGGTTTATTCATCTATGTCATAGGTAGACACTTAAGCAAAACATAAACAATATGTAGGTCAAACTATTCGCTGCAGTTTAAAACAACACCGCTCGCGTCGCGGCGGTACCTGACTCGAGTCGCTTAATAGTTTAATGAAGTGGTAAAATGTGTTGTGGCTCAGCTACGAAGCTGTAGGTATCACATCACTTTCAAACAATAAAATACCTAGCAATATTATCTCTTGGTCCTGATTATTTTTATCTTAATACATAAAAAGGAAAACCCTACATGATTGATTCATTAACAACCTTTATGATGTAAGTAGACTAGGAATAAGGACGGGTTAATCGAAATTCGCATGGGATAGGGAATTGTAAAACTTTGAACTGGAGCAAAGTTGCGGCCATAAAACTACTTCGTTATTAACATTGATTAGGGTATGAAGACAAAGTTCATTTTCATGACGACGTCTTATTTAGTTCCATGCAGCCTTTAATTATTTCTTCAAAGATAATGTAAACACTATTGTAGTGTTTTGTATTAAAGCTGATTGGAATATTGATTAGGTAATGAAATTTTCGCTAAGGTTGAATGGATGAATCGTACACGTGTTGTATATTGAAAAATTTATCACGCATAAGTACTATAAAAGGATCGTAGTGACGTGTATCATGAAAGTGCGACTCCATGCATGAGTACGTGTCAGGTAGGTTAAGGTAAATGTACCATATTACGGCATATTAAGGAACTTTCTACTTTGAGGTAAGATTTAAAAAAAAATACGAAGGTACTAGAAGTAAAAATTGTTTTATTTTGGAGACTGTTCTTATTAGATGGATATAGGATATTATTTTGCCTCGTAGCTTTTAATTTAAAGAAATAATCGTTATTTTGCTAAACCCTTACTTTGTCCGTAATTCCGTGCTAAAATTTGGCTCTTGATCTAATCCCGGGAATCGTTGCACGTAATTCCGTGCTAGCTTCAAAGTTCACATTATATTAGGTGACCCCAAAAAATATTCCTTTATAAAATTACTTAAATGGTTTAAAATTATTTTAATCATGAAATAAAAATACAAATTTATCGTATAAATGTATTAAATATAATACAAAGTACAAAATTAAAAATCGAAATTAATAAGTCCACTTAATCATTTTAATGAAAGAATCATTTGGACATTGATATAAAAAAAATTGTGTTATGATTTTATAAAAAAATATATAATTTAATATCCATGCCGTACTCCATTCTTTCGTACATAATAACATAACGAGTTATCATTTCAGACTCAATTATAAGGCTCGGGTGAAAAAAAAAACATATACCGTAATTACGTCATAATTGTCTACAGTCATTACTAAACTTATTTACATCAAATTTTTGAATAAATTTAGCCCCAGTTATAATTCAACGATTAAAACATTTCATACTGAGTTTCTCTTACTCCGTGATACTCCCGCAATTAGGTTCATCGCGTCAGATCTGTGAACATAATTACGGCAGTCATAAATTCGTCAATTTCCCTTAAAATATGCTTTATATTAACTTGAAATAGTTATAAAACTTTCAGTTAATAACTACTGTACAATAATTTTACAAATTTAGATTAAATATACTTACCGGCATCACAACAAATCCTTACGAAGTTACCATTGTCACCTTATGCTCACAGACAACACTACGTATGGAACTACTGCGTGGTTACGACTGATGAGTTTGGAAATGCGATACTGCTGTTAGAACTTATTACGGTTATTCAAAATTAGTGTTTTTTGGTTGCAATTAAACTATAGTTGATGAAGCATTGTATTAAATCATGACTTTACTGATAGTTTTCTTATTATACGACAAAATAAATAAATAAATAAATAAATAAATATTAGGGGACAATCTTACACAAATCGATCTAGTCCCAAACTAAGCAAAGCTTGTACTATGGGTACTAGACGACGATAAACATACTTATATAGATAAATAAATACTTAAATACATAGAAAACATCCATAACTCAGGAACAAATATTCGTGCTCATCACACAAATAGATGCCCTTACCGGGATTTGAACCCAGGACCTCTTGCTTCGTAGGCAGGGTCACTACCAACTAGGCTAAGCGGTCGTTAAACCAAAATGACACGGCATAATGTACTACCCCGGCATAGTGTACATTTACCTTAAGTCGAGCAATCTGATTTTTGGGTCACTATGTAGAATCTATAACCGGCGGACAAAGGTACCTTACAGGGACGGTGTCAAATGGGTCACACACACTCCAAGATCCAGGCGGAACTGGGATATCCAAAAATGCCGTCAAAATCCACGTGGCGAGACGCTAGACGTTAGTTAGACGGAAGCTACTTAAATAGAAGAATAGAACCAGTAGCAGACGAATAAAGATGGACTTTTCTGGAAATCGTCAAACGGGATTATTCCAAATAGTGATGAATGATGTCTTTCACAATTTATTCGTCGACGGCGAACCGAACGACGACGAACTACGACTACTACTTACTTAATTTGGTATACCTACCTATTTCGCCCGTGTGATGCGCCGGATGACTCGCTACAAACTTCGTACTAAATGTGCGGTTACTAGGCGCACAGAATGGTCTCCTGAAGAGTTTTCGTAACTGGTGCTAATTTAAATCGAAAAAGTGTGCAAGAGTCCTATATTTTTACTTAGGAATGAAATAAAAATAGTTAATGATAATAATCAATGTAAAAAGTAGCTATCCAAAATAAATGTCATGTCTTTAAAGTCTCTGGGCGAAGCGATATCTAAGTTACAGTGGCTTATCTTCTATCTATACCTATAAAACAGTACCGTGACTGACTGACTGACTGACTGAATGACTGACTGACTGACTGACTGACAGACAACGCACAGCCTAAACCACTGGGGCTAGAGGCTTGAAATTTGGCACACATGTACCTTGAGTATTGTAGAGGTGCACTAAGGAAGGATTTTTCGAAATTCCCACGGGTTAGGGAAATATCTCAACTTTCTTTGTTTATTTGTTTGTAGCGGAATCTCTGAAACTATTGAGCCAATTTTCCTTCCGACTATCCTTGATTGACATAGATTACTTTTTATCCGGGAAAATGCAAAATTCCCACGGGATAGAAATAAATTAACTCAATTTCGGGGCTGATTTTAATAATTCTTACACACTATGTGATATGACTATCCCCGATTGACAAAAGCTACTTTTTATTCGGGAAAATTCAAAATTCCCACGGGATAGAAAAATTTGAAATCAACTTTGGGGCTGATTTTAAAAATTCTTTCACCAATAGTAAGCTACAGTATCCTTGATTGCACAGGGAGGGTTTGGTTTGTTTATTTGTTTACTTTACTCCGGGAAAAAGCAAAATTCCCATGAGACAGAAATAAGTAAATTCATCTTCGGCACTGATTTTAAAAATTATTTCATATGATTTAATATGACTATCCCCAATTAAAGCCTACTTTTTCTTCGGGAAAATGCAAAATTCCCGCGGGATAGAAAAAACTGAATTCATCTTCGGGGCTGATTTTGAACATTCTTTCACCAATAGTAAGCTACAGTATCCCTCATTGACATAAAGTACTTTTCCGGCAAAATGAAAATTCCCGCGGGATAGAAATAAGTAAATTCAACTTAGGGGCTGATTTTTAAAAATATTTTACAATTTGAAAGCTACAATATCCCTGATTGGCATAGGCTACTTTTTTACGGGAAAATGCAAAATTCCCACGGGATAGAAATAAGTGAATTGAACGTGGGGGCTGATTTATTAAATATTTCACTAATAAAAAGCTACACTGTCTCTGATTTTCAAAATGTTTTGACAGTTATTTCTATCCCGCGGTATGCTGTACACTTTCCCGGGATAGAATGTTGTTGTTTCAATTAGGCCTCCTCCCAGAACGAGAACACTTGGGCCTTAGTTCCCACTTGGGCCCAGTGCGATTTGTACAGTGCGGGCGTATACCATTGAATTTCTTCTCAGGTGTGTGCAGCTTTTCTCGCGATGTTTTCCTTCACTGTCGAGCTCATGGTAAACTTTAAACGTAATTTAGCACACGAATTTGGAATAACTCAAAAGGTCCAAGCCCGGGCTTAGACCCATGACCCTCTGCTTAAGAGACCATAGGTCAAACCACTAGGCCACCGCGGCTTACCGGCTTTAGAATTGACTTATTCAAATTCCGCGGGAACTTTACATTTTCCTGGCATTATCCTACGTGTTAATCCACGTAATAAACTACCTGTGTGCCAAATTTCATGCAACTCTAACGTTATTGTCTTCGCGTACGAAGTCGCGGGCAAAAGCTAGTAACCTTATAAGTTTTAAGACCGACAGTTATTTGACTGACTGTAAGAAAGGGAATCTAAAGAAACGTGACTGTTAATTTTATAAGTAAAAAAAATGTTCCATTTACTTTTCTCGATATCAGCTATTACATATACTCGTAGTCGTATTATAATTAAGTATATTAAGGGATTTTCTCCGTTTTCGACGAATATTTCAGAGAGCTCAAGCTCAAAAAATACCCACATAATAAATTTTTGCGGTTTGCTTCTCCTATTTCGTGGAAAAGCAAATTTATGAAAACAAATAAAATACAACCTCGTTTCTCGTTCGGTGAAAAAGTAATTATTTAGGGTATGTATTACAATACCGAAGTACGAAAGACCGAATGTATTAAAATATCGAAAGGTTCAAAAGACCGACACGATTTTTTTCTGAAACCGTTAACTTTTTAAGATTGTTATAAAACTAACCTAACCTAACCCAATGGGTTCTGTATGATGCCGTTTTAATAAATTCTGAGAAGTTTACGGTTTCGGAAAAAAATCGTGTCGGTCTTTTGACCCATTCGATGTTTTAATACATTCGGTCTTTCGTCGTACTTCGGTATTGTAATAGATACCCATTATTTACGAGTACTTAATTTTCAGTGAGTCGTTCGCTTCCGCTTAACGTGTTAGTTAAAGTTAGTAACTGATCACGTACCCCGTTTCTCCTCATTACGTAGGATTTCCACTGTACGTAATCGATATCGTTTTGATTAAGTTATGATGTATTTGTTTAAGAGCCGAAGGATGTTCGAAGTCAAAGGTATCAGAAAACACGCTCGCCGTTGTAAAATGGTCCCGTCAGGGACCAATTGCATAACAAATTACAAGCTAATAGTATTAGCTATTTTGTATTGAAATTCACTAATACTATTTGCTTGTATTTTGTTATGCATTTGGGCCCTGGTATCATTATCTTTGTTTTAAATATTATATGCACTCTTGCGTGTTTCAGTTTGTGATTGCATAGAACGAACGACTATGGTTTAAATTGTCGAGCCGTGGAAAAGTATAAACTGGACATTAGATTCTATGAATAAGTCTAGTAGATTCGCGAGACTTACTTCTGTTCATGCAGGCCTGATACAGCGTCTTGGCGAGCGCGAATGGACGCGGCTCTTCAGGCGCGACGGGCTCATCTAGCAGTGCTCGGATTTGCTCCTGCAGCTGGTCCGTGATGATGGAGAAAGTGTTGACGGAAGTCTTGTCGTCAGGGATGCGCGTGTTGCGGAGGAACGAGCCGCAAGAGAACTCGTAGAAGTCGTCACACGGGTCCACCTTTTCGTCCATGTTCAGCAGCAGTTTCGAGGCTGCAACATAATCCACATTACGGAAGACGCTCATAAATTCCGAAACACTCAAAGGTGCGAACCTGGGCTCGAACCCTCGACCCTTTGCTTGAAAGAGATTCAGAGTCTGATAATAAGGCAGGTACTGGAGCTCCCAGACAGAAGAATGTAACTTAGATGTGTTTGGGCTTGTTAGAATAATCTTCGAGTGATTTTGACCAAGAATTGTAGCAGGGTCTGAGGTTGGGGCAGTCAGGCCGGTTCACCAATCGATTTTTTAGTGTTTTAAAGCATGGTTCTTAAATTTAAAAGTACTTTATTGCCTAGGCCTCCTGGAAGTAGACAGTGCTGTTCCAGCCGAGGCGAATAAAGGGAAGCATGAAGAATTAATAAAACAATCAGCCGCCTTTTTCGTCTATGTTATTTGAAGAGGTGTATTTTTCTAGCCAAAACACCTAAAGCTATTCAGCGCCAGACACATAAAAACGTTGTGTAGGTAGATATAAAATCTTGTGCCCTCATTTTAAATTGGTGTTTTTGCATTTTAAAAAAGCTGTTAACTGGATAACAATGGAATTTATATGCAACATTGCTAGAGCGTTTAGCGCTCCAGCAATGTTTATTTGTTAATTTTATATTGACCGTCAACAATGCACTTCACCTTTTGATATGTAGTTAACAATAACGATTTTTTTGGTCATTGAGGAAAAAATACTTTACCCAAGTACTTATGTTTTAGACCGATTTCGACAGTGACAGGGAGCCCCATCCAGAATTCCCCTCGACTTCTGGTTTCACATGCGAGGATGCAGTAAAAGATAAAGAGGGATTGTTTCTTTTAATATAAATTATCCCTGCAAACTGCATGCAAGACTAGCAAAGTAAACCGTAATGGGTACAGCCATTAGCGTACACGCTTCTGTGTATTAAGAATAACCTTAATACATGTTACCTTTATTAACCAGGGTAATTCAAATATAACTTATAATTGTGTAAATTTTTCTCACCTGTGTGGACGCACCCCGGCAGGCTGCAGACCTTCTCTTGGGGCCCTTTGGAACGGACGTCAGGCGGCATGGATGAAGAAAGTCTCAGTTCACTAGTTTGTGGCATGTCTAAAATGCAGATATATTTATGACAAATGAATGAAAGAGTGCATGCTGAATGAACATAAACGTCATAAGGAAAAATCAATAATGATATGTGACTGCATAACTCAATACATTATACACATTGTCTTCTCTTGAAACAATGCCTTTAGTATTAGTTATTTAAGTATTTTCCACTGCAATAACGCATTACGTGTGTACTTGAGGTAAGCATTGCCGCTGGATAGGTAGGTACTTAAATCAAGTAAATATCTGCATATAAGTGCATTAAAGGCCTTAAAATAACTTGTATTTTATTGGTCAAGTTTAAGGAACGAAGAATTCACTGCAATTTTCCAACTACTATTATGCTATAGATATGCCTGCATTTTATTTAAACTTTCCAATATTGCATGTTCACATGAAAACCCACATAGGTATGTTTGTTTAATATTTGAATCGGTGATGTTTTTTATTGTACCAAGCAGCACCGGCACCAGGCGTGTAAAAGGACGTCAGGGAAAGTGTTTTCGTCTTTAGCATGTCATGCACCTTGCTTGCATGTGCTAAGTATATTTTTAGAAATAAGCGTTTAGGTATACTATACGGAACAAACATTATTAGGTGACTTAATATATTTTTTTATAACAATACCTAGGTACTTCCTTATGTATATCATTTTAAAGTTAGAAATTTTAAAACCGACCTATCTATAAATTGGCCAGTATGTTATATATTGAACGTCAAAGGAGAGTGGACAGTGCTCGGCCGATTTCGGTCAGTCTGTTTTGTTACGTAACGATAATAACTATTCGATGTCGAGCATGTGGTTTCTTTCTTGGCCGCTTTACGCATTTCCTTGTGATGTGAGTCTTGTGACGTGATTTTATGTGTTTGCCTTGAGGATGTTGTTGTTAGTGCCCGCATTTTGCTCAAGGGTGAGCCTCATTGACAACATTCAAGAAAATAAATAAGACTTACGGACGTTTTTATGAGGCGTTGGTCCTTTTAATCGGTCTGACTACATCTTTAGGTTTCTAAACCACTGACGCTCCTAACGCTCTGAAGCGATTGTGATTGTGAATATGTTTTCTGTATTGATTACTTTGTAGTGTTCAATAATGAGTCAATGCATTGTATCGTAAATTTGGTTAATCGTAAAAGGGGCTTATCATTGACTATTTATTCCCGGTGTAAGAATATACTACCAACGTTGATGATCGACTCTTAAAATTGGCTTGTACCGCAATACTTTGTTACTAAGAGAATTACCTACCGCTCACGGTGAGTGCAGGCAGTTACGTTTTCTAAGGAGCTGGTGAAGATCCTAATTATCGTATCGAGGTACACTGTTAGTCGCAATATAACCACCTACACACTCGTACCTAAGTTAACCGTCCACCATCGTTATTGAAATCTATTTCGCACAGATTGGCGAATTATCAGTAATACTTAGTGCAGCTAACAATATAAAATTTCCTAGAAGATTACGTGGTTGCATTGCATTTCGCGTGTCTCAACAGTCTGTGCTGGTGCGTTAGAATAGCCGGCAATTACTGTACAGACGGCTCGGGAACACTAGCGTGCGCCACAAGCAAATTATGCGCTCTACTGGTCAATGGTTACGTTTTAAATTGTCATGTACTCACTTAGATACAATTTCATTAGACTATTGTTGTCGCTTTCTCGGTGTTTCTTAACAGTTTCCAAATTGGGTGAGACTGGATCTCTATTGTCAGGTGCTTGTTTCTATGGTAGTGGAATAGCATTTTGGCACGGAACAGCGCCGTCCGTGCGCGCCACTCGTGTCGTTTCGCCATATTCCGTGATCTGGCTACGTGTTTAGAGACCGATTCGGCCGTAAAATAAATTAGATGGACGTTCCCTAACCTAAACAGACTTGCACAATTTTTGTTTAAAAACGAGGCTGGCAAAGATTGACTATTTAATTGTTAATTTGTTAAATGGATATTAAATATAAGACTGGTAGGTAGTCAAGTTTTGAAAGATTTCGTTATCTTAGCACGTGTCTACAACATAAAGTATTGCTGCACAAATAGTGAAAATAAACGGATCACTCACGTCTTAAACCGAGTATAACTCGACATGTTTCGGGCTAATCCGTAGCCCTTCCTCTCGTAGTCGCACGTCACGGCGGCTGCCAAACGCGCACACGCACTATGAGTGAGTCTCTCGGTAGTTTCATGTTTAAAACTGCTGCACAAAGTGAATTCGCACAGCATCGTGATCGTTCGTACCTAAGGTACCTACTCGCTGTGCATCGTTGTGCAAATTTCAATCACGTTGTCGCTTTGCGCGTTTCCGCACTAGTTTCCGCTTCAGTCCACGACGAGCAAAATCATTTAATTCCTCATTATTTACATATATACGTAGAAAATATTGATGACAATTTCATTCCGTGACAGAAAGTAATGAAACTGAATACGAATATAACCTAACAGAAAAATTTGCAAAGCTAAGCGACGATTTACGCGCTTAGGAACGCGTTATTATTTTCCATATTTAAAAGGCGTGGCTAGGAGACGACATTTTAACCACACCCTAACATAGTACGCCGTGATTGTAACGTGATCACAGATCATATAGGAGCTGGCTGGGTTAATTTGTACGTAAAATTCTACTAAAATTTAAATTTATTCGCGACCCTTCGTTCCGGCTAGGCAAGGCACTCCTCACAGCCTAATTTAGTCATACACAAAGGTCAGTTAATGTGTGCTAATATGGACACTAAACAAAAATTCGCGAGTATGTTGTTCAACGAATTCGTTTTTACATGTGATAATTAAAGAATGTCGATGCAAAAACATAGATTCCAACAGTCTACGTTTGTACCTAAGTTACTTCGTTGCCGCGCATTACGCACGTTCACGAGACAACTAAGAAATCAGGATATGTGCGATAATTTAAAAACAAATCGATTTTAGGTATGTATCTTCGTGCTCATTTAAGCGACCGCGTAACATACCTAATAGCACACTTAGTTCTGTGTAACAGCACCTCTTTAATTGACGTTGTTATTTTGTAGAACGAGTTTCAATTCAATATACCTACATAAGAGATGCCCTTAAAACCAAACCTCAAACCGGCGAGGGCTGATACGGGCAGCAACAGTTAAGTGCAAAAGTGAGTCAATAGACTTTAGTGATATGCACATAAATTGATAATAGTTCAGGATGTCCTAAATGCTTCAAGTACAATTTATAGATCATGAAAATATGTCACAACCTGTCCACGAATGACCTGTCTATCATGTATAACTTTTTACTTATGCTTAAGCCAAAACTGTAAAATTTTTGCTTTTTTCAAAACCCGCTAATTACCTAACCGCAGTGTAATAGGCAATACCTGTAACTTCTTTGACTAGGGTTTGAATACCTGTAAAAAATTACTAAAAACAATTTGCACCAGAGACATTATTACAGAAAATTATTGTTACCAAATAGTGTGGTGCAAAACTCAATCAATGAAAAGGTATGGAGCGGACCACTGATTCACTTTTGCACCTAATATTTATTTCTGTAATTACTACTAGAGTATCCTTCTGGTTTAAGAGAGTGGCTGTTCATTACAAAGAATCGTCAGTTGTTTGCATTTTTGACTTTACGATTTTTTTTTTTAAATTGTAGCGGAAAAAAAATGGCGAAATTATACTGTTTCAAAGGGCGTGCGGAAATACAAGTCATGGGCATTAATTCTTTCTTAAACATTGAAAACTTTTAGACATTAACTATCATTGGTTCATTTGCACGAATGGTAACGGGGTGCGTGTCAAAATATATGAAAATGAAAAAAAAAATGAAAATATATTTATTGCTCATAAAAAATTCAAAACAGTAGGTTAGGGACCTCCTAGTAGGTATGCGAGATACCTGTGACAGGAGACCCTAAGAAGATCATAAGAGAGCTTTATGTTTTTAATGAAATTAATTCGAGTACCCGCCGCTGACAAAGGTCAGTGCAAAATTGATTCAATACTGTTGTCACCTTATAGACAAAATACAATGTATTGGTCACCAATTACACAATGGACAGACCATCTCTATAATGTGTACTAACTGTAAATACTTAAACGTCAACATAATTTTTTACCATTTTTACATAAATTGAAGATACATATCAAAGTAGTAGACATTGGTTCAGTTATGCACTTAACTGTAACTACCAGATTAAGCAATTTTCACGGTACTTTTTTTAATAATACTAAAAATCGCGTGTTGTACTTAGAAATCTGAAACTCGTTTTTATGGCTTTTTACGGCAAAAATATGATTATTGAAAGAGTTTTAGATGACATACGAAAACAGACTACGATGTTAACTAACGCTTTAGCGAGAGATTTATTCAGAAAATATTTATTTATCTCCCTCAATAAAATTACAATTCTGACTAAATTCGTAGGTATCAGTCGAGAGACTTTGATATTTTTATTAAGATCAATATGACTTAAGTAATATGGTAACTTAGAAGTTGCTACACCAATCATTCCTCGTCGCTTCTAAATTGGTTTTAGGACCATCCTTTAATACATACATAACATTGACTTGACTTATTCTATAACTCAGATTATTATTTGCGCGTAATTTAGTAGTGTCAAAAATGGCCACAATCTGCCATGGATTCTTAAGCTGGGTGTTGGGGGCCGCTCTAACAATTTTATGTTAACCCTGCTCAAGATGCCGGGCGGCTGACACGTTAACCCCCGCATGCCGGTATAATGTGGTGTTTGCGGGTACTTTATTGGACATAGTCGCCATGGAAAGCTCCCGCTCCGCCCGATGTAGCCGGATATGAGGAAGTTTCCGCAATAAACCACCGCGGATGAACTAAGACGCCTTACAGCGCCAATATTTAAGCCAACTATGCAACTATAAAGTAAGTATACGGAAATTATGGCACGAACGATAAGGTTGAAAAGTATTTTTAAAAAGTAAAAAAAATATCAATATTGATCGGATGTGCCTACTTGTAAGTAACTGCTCCTGAGTGCAGGTAGGTAGATGTTTAAGTTACTTTGTAAAATCCTTTATGATTAATTTAATTATAGAATCTTAAAAAACAGAGTATAGAATAAAATATATTACGAGTACAACAGCTTTCTAATTAATTACGTACTACCTACTAGGTACTTAATATCTCGTTAATTTTGAAAGAAATTTTATATCATTGATTTTTTCCCGGTGGTGGGCATTAAATGTTCGTAAGTATAAGGTAGTTTATTGTTTCCTAACACAAATTTTTGAGCGGTGGAAATTATTCCATCAAGTTAACCCTTTATAAGGCCCCATTCATTAGAGCATACTACCAGAGGATCTAAAGCAGCTATCGAATGCGTACCTGACAAACGATATTTTTAAAGCTAGTCGTATTTTCAATAATTACAATGGAAATTGTGACGTATAGTGTAATCAATAAGGTTGAAATTCCAACTCAATGCATGTGGTTGCTAAATCGCCTCTGCCTTATAAAAGGTTAAAATAAAAAGGAAAGAAAAAATGCCCCTAAAGTAGAATCTGATCCGATTAACTAAAAGCCTTTTAAGGTGAGATGTTAATTGAATTATTTACTATGAAAGTGTTTCCGGGTCACTCCAGTCCGTTACTGGAAGCGTCTGTTGATGCCATTTAGGCAATTATATTTGACGTTTTGTACCTAATGTTAATGTACCTACATCGGTACCTAACAAAAACGGCATTTACACTACCTGCGGATAAACTCAACGATAAATGGCCAATGAGTTCTCCATTAACCGAGACCTTTACTTTTACATGGAAATCGAAAACAACCAAGCAAGTCACCGCACGTCGCCAAAGGCCCATAGAAAGCAATCTCTTCTTGTGCTCGTAATTTCCTCGGCTATCCTACTCCCCATAATAATATGTTGGTGGGAGCGATCCGGATGGACAGTGCAAAAGCTTCTACAAAGTATATTCTGATTTAGTATCTATCTTATTCGCCCATTAAAGGTTCTACTTTACTACTAGATAATT